>JACAXG010000056.1:4566731-4962409 GCA_018881555.1 Amblyornis subalaris | reverse complement strand
CCTTTTCCTTTTCCTTTTCCTTTTCCTTTTCCTTTTCCTTTTCCTTTTCCTTTTCCTTTTCCTTTTCCTTTTCCTTTTCCTTTTCCTTTTCCTTTCTTTTGCTTTCTTTATTTTAGTCCATTTTTGTCTGGTCTTGTCTGTTTCTTACTCTGTTTATTTTACTTTTCGAGACAAAACCGTTTTTGAAGTTCATTTCGTTTTGCCCGACCCTCTTGGCCCTGGAGCCCAGGTTTCACGGCCTCCCTCGGGAAGAAGCAGTGATGGGCTCGCACTCCTTCCGACGCCTTTGCGGAGCGGAGCCCGGGCCGCCCCGCCAGAAAAGAGGCGCCCGCGCAGCCACGTCCTCAGCGGAGAAGCGGGGAGAGCTGGGAGGCRGGGGACTAAGSTTCTGTGCACCCGAAGCAGGTTCTYTTCGCAACTGGGAGGTGAATTCGATSGGTTCCCGGCTCCCCTCGGCCAGCCGGGCACCCCGCGCCGCACCCCCGTGCCAGCACACCCGTCCCGGCGGCCGCACGTCCCAGCCGGGGTGCGGTACCGGAGCCGCGGGGCCGGGCTGAGGGGCAACCGAGTTCCGACCCGCCGGGGGTGATTCGTTCCATCGCTTTCCCTCGCCCCCCAATAAAATGATGATAATCTTTACAGGGCACACAGATGCGGGGGTGCGTGTATCCTCACAGAACCCTCCTGAAGGAGCATCTTCCCAGTAATTTCACTTCAGCAGTCTGTCTCCTTCGCTCTGTTAGCTTTATCCCAAAGTAGAGGGTTAATTTTTTTTTTTTTTTTTTGGGTTTCGTGCTCACCTATTTTCTTTAAAGTTATTTTTAGAGGTGTCTCTGTCTTTATTGGCTGTTTGGAAAAGGAAAAAGAAAACATTTCCACAGTATTCAGTTTCGTTCAAATAAAAATCTTATAATTTTTTTTTTTTGCTAACATTCCCTGGGACTGGACCAAACAGAGATTAGTCTTAAATTAATTCACAAAAAATAGGTGACTATCCAAGATGAAAGATAAATTCCCAGCTACACAGGTGTCATGTAGGAAGGCCCTGCATCCTGGCATTCCCTAATCTTTTCCAGGTTTGACTTTGCAAAGTTGAAGGTATTTTAAAGTAAGTTTTGATGCTTCTCTAGTGTGCACATCCTCAGTCATTTCCCTGTTCTAGAGCCTTGCTCAGATCCAAGAAACTTCTTGTTGTTGTTATTGTTGCTGCAAAAATCAATAGCAGAACAAGTACATTTCTCTGAGAAAAACCCCACAGAGAAATGCCCTGTGAGCTGTGAGCTGTGGTACAGCGTCCAAGCCCGGGCACTCTCAACTCTCCATGAAGTTCCAATCACAGCTGGCTTGCTGCACACAGCTTGCAGGAGCTTTTCTTCTCTCGCTTCTGCACCTACACTTTCTTTCTCTTTTCCTCATCAACAGGACCCTGCCGAGCCCTTCTCTAGCTAAGCACGTTTGTTACTACCCCACATTTTAGGTTTACCTGATTTGCTTTGTGATCACTGCCCTTCATACCACTCCTCTGAATTTTTGTTTTCTTCCTACCCAGGAAGTGCTGGTGTCTGTGACTGAACTCTGCTCTGTCACATAACATTGTCACATTGACAAGATTTTTTAAAAGAGAAAGGTTTAAATAAAATGTATAAAGGATAACCAGAACGTAACATATACCATATAACATATACCAGATCCTTCCATTCTTAAAGGTGAGGTGTCTTTTGTCCTTTTTGGAGTCTTCTGGAGTCTATAAGATATTTTTCTGCCTTGSCATTTATCAGGGATCTAAGAAGTCATATCAGTATATTGCAGACAGAATTTCCTGCCTCATGGAAAAGCACCTAATTATAACTTCTGCAGCAACAGAGGTGCTAATGTGACTCTTCTGTGCCGAATCGAGAATGTCATTACTGCAAAGATTAACATTGTTAGCGTTTGCACAACTTCGAGAGATACATGCAAAGGTCACTTTTCAAGTAGTCTGTAACCTCTGGTTGTTTCCTGGCAATGTGGTAGGTTGTTGATGTACCTTAATATTGGGGAGATGCAAATCTGTTCATACCCCAGACATCTCGGAGGGTTTGCATTTTGGAGCATTTCCAGTTCTGTAAGGTATTTAAGCCTCTGCAGTCAATTTTGGTTGCTTGGGAACTCATTAATATTGCTGTGAAATCTTACCTACAAAGTACTTCAGCGTGAGGAAATGCTGGAACTAACTTTATAAATTTGTTCTTTATGATTATGTATTGGGAAAGTCAGACTTACAGGCAATTAGTATTAAGAACACATGAAAAAATTAGAGAATACTGAGCTCATTGCCCAGGCTTTGGTACTCCGAAACACAAACCACATGTTTTCAGGGTCTAGGTTTGAACATCAAGCTGGGTTAATTCAGATCTGATCCTATATGCAGTTATGGATAATTTACAGGACCAATTCCATGCCCCACTAGTAGAACTGCATGTTTGTGGTATCTGTATCTTTTTGATGAGTAAAAGAAAGTTAAGCTTAATGCAAGAACATTTGTATCACTCATCTGGAGGAAAGTATCTATATGATGTGTTTATCTATATGATTATTTCTGGCCATGAGATAATTTATCTTTCTTTTAAGAGACTTTCTCCCTCTTTTAAGAGATTTGATACGCCATGTTAGGCAGGGTTGGCCACACACTTGCTCTTGAACAGTCCAAGTGCATCTCTCCTACCTTGGCCATATCACATCAGTCTTTACTTGCCTGGGGGCTCCTGAATAATCCAAATTCCCAATATAGAGAAAACAAGGTGTCTTGAGCTGTGGTGTGATCACACTCACTGAGTCACTCTGGGGAATAGCTGCCCCAGATTTTCAGATTTTTGTAGGGATTCCATTTTTCCCTCGTAACCATTGTTCACAGGAGCCACATCCTTTTGTGCTGCAACTCATTTCCAGAGCACTGGTTCCCTCCCTGCTCATCTTTCCAAGGTACGTGCCTCACAGCTCCCAGCCTAATGGCATTTTGACATGCTGCTTGCAGAGTTGGGAAGCTTGGCTGCCCTCATAATGATCAACAGGAAAGAGTCTACAGGATAACGGAAATCTGGAAAACATGAGGGGTGAAAGATGTGCCTTTGTTTAAACTGAAAAAGAAAAGAAAGAGAAGAGTAGGAAGACAGGGGTACAAGAGGAGTTTTCTATATGTAAAATGTTGCTACAAAGTTGCTGGTAATCCCGTATGAGCAACTGAAGAAGAATGAGAAATCACTTAAATTTGCAGCAAAGAAAACCAGGGTAAATATTAGAAACAGAGTCTGTTTCCTAAGAGGGTAGTAAAGAAAAGGGTTTGATAGAAATCCCAGGACTCATGCCAGAGAAATGCAGATTATCTATAAAATAATCTATAAGAGATTATCTAAAGTGATTTACTTAACTTTACTGCAGGGGGTGGAGTGGTGGGAGAGTGGCCTGGATGACTGGATGACTTCTGGATTTCCCTTTCAGTGCTGCATTGCTACAAAGCTATCTCATCCCTGCAGGCAGGGCAACTCTTCAGCTGGTTGACAGCTGATGCAGGATGGAGATTAAACTCAGATGAAGACTGAGTGTGGTGGTAGAAATATGTGGATTCATGTGGAATTCAGGCTCTTAATTCACACCCAAACCGCTGGCAGAGCCACTGCTGGCTTCAGCAGCTCAGTGCCAGGTCCTTAGCTGGCAGGCACTACCATGTCCATTTTGCTGTGTTTCGAAGAGGTAACGCAAGATTGGCCTCTTACCAAATCCATTCCATCTCTGTGAGATACTATGGCTATTTCAGCATCAGCTGTACGGCAGTCAGAGAGCAGAGTGAAGGCACAGAAGGTGATTAGGCTGTTAAGTTCACTATCTATGTTACTAAATAGAAGTATTAAGCTTGTCATTCTCCCCTTCGTTGTTTTATTTGAATACTTGTTATCCAGATTTTGGATACTGAAGTTACTGCCCAAGAAATGGTGGCAATGGTGCAGAAAGGATTCAAAATGGAGCAACTAATAGAAAGAAGACCTGCATTTTTATTTCAATCATCAAGAGAATTACTCGGAGAAGAACTCGAAATAGGAAGCACAGTACTGTTTTTCTAAATTTTGGTCACAGATGTTCCTTTCATGGCAACTGGGAGGGATCAGCTTCATTTTTTGACTGCCTTTATTAGTTTTGTTATGCATTGGAATAGCTTAGGAGTGCTCGTACAAGCAATTATGGCAGCTCTGGTGGGCATGGCAATAAACAGGAGGAAGGTGGTAACTTTTCTATTTCATATTTGCCTGCAGTGTAATGGRGATAGTGTATGTACAGCTGAAGGTGGTGGAACAGGTGGATGGTGAGGTAAAGAGAAGAAAAGAAAATTAGGACAGTGCATGCACTAAGGAGAGKAGGATGTAACTTTGGCAGTTTGAAGAGCAGGAATCAGACAATCTTGGRGTCATTGTGGAAAATCACTACCAAATTATCTTGTGGTGAGAAGAAAGTAGCTGAAAAGAACAAGGTGAGGAATGTAAGGATCTAAGTAAGAGAGGAAGCAGGCAGAGACATGGTCCTGGCATGGCTGGAATTGGCACAGGAAGATGGCAGAGTTTGCTCATAACAGCCCCTGGGCTTTCCTGCGAATGTTGCTCCAGAAGTCACAGTCTGTGTCTCTGTGTGCATTTTGGGCTCTTCACAGCTAAGGCTTGGAGCTGGAGGCTGGGGAAGGAGGATGTTTAATGGGGACAAGCAGTAAAGAGACAAAGGTCCAAGTTAACAAATGACTCAGCTATGAAGGGCAGGGGAGCCCTGAGGACAGAGAGAGCAGTGTCACAGGGCCCTTGCTGCCAAGCTCAGCTCTTGCCATGCATCTTCCCACCCTTTCCGTATAACACACTGGGCCAAGGGGCCTCACTGCCATCTCCTACTGCCTCCACCACTCACAACGGGAGAAACAAAACCACCCTTGGCTGCTGCCACTCTCCCTGGGAGGAGAGCAGAGCCAGCACTAGTTATTAAGCCACCCTATGAATAAAGCATCAGGAGGAACCATCCCTGCCCTAGGGCATCTCCAAGAAGGCACAGTTCAGATGTGTACTGCACTGGGTATCCGCCTCAAAATGGGCCAGGAGAAGSTGATCTAAAACCTGCCTGTGTGCAGGGATTGACCCACGAGGGATCCTCTCCCGGCAGAGCACCAGAACTGCAGCCAYAGCAGAGAGAAGGCRGAGGCTGCTATTACAAGCCTCCTCYGAGCCCCGCTGAAGACCGAGGTGCTTTTAATTTTAGTCTGGGAACTTTCCCCTCATTACCCTCCTGACAGGATGGGTGCAGACAGCATTAGGGATGCTGGGCTAGACACTGGCCCCAGAGGAATGTCCTCCTCCACCTCCTCCTCCTTCTCCTCCTCCTCCTCTGCAGCAGCCCCTCAGCACAGGGGGAGGCACAACAGCACTTCCAGTCAAACACCTTCCCTTGCAGGATTTCCATTTCTCCAGCCAAAGGCGGCTGCAGGAGGGCAGGGAGCCTCCACCCCACCCTCACCCCGGCTCCCCACAGCCGTGCAAGTGAGTCTGGCTGGTGCCTTTTCCCAGGGCTAAAGGGGATCGCTGATTAAAGGGGCCTTCTGACCAGCTTTCCCCTAAAAGGAGCTTACAAAGCCCGTTTGTTTAACCTTTTCACAGCAGCTTGACCCTGTCATGAAGAACAAATCACTCCGAAACAATGTTGAAGTGTGGGACTGACGGAGTTGCTCCTAGCCTCTTCCTCCTCTGCCACTGCAGACCCAGGGACGAATCCAGCCCTGGCGAGGAACAAGGACCCTTTTCTGCCTCCCACCAGCCYCACAGCTCCGTGCAGCAGCTGGGAGTGCTGACCCCCACGACAAGAGGGCCGGGTGTGGGTGTCTGTGCCGAGGGCACAGACGTGACACTGCCAGGGCAGCGTGCGATTCACCTCCCTGCTGACAGCGAGGGTCCTCGCCTCCAGTTTTTTCAAAATATTGGATGCGCTCAGGGGATTGTTCACTTTTTTCCTGATGCTAACTGCTTCAGCCAACTTTTGGGTTTCAGTTGCCAATTTTACACCTTTTGTGGAGCTCTCAGCAGTGAAACCAGAGGACAAATAGATTCACTGGTTAAGTTTAGAAGTAAATATTTAAATTTTGTTACATTCCTTGTTTTCTGGATAGGGAAGGAACTGTTCAGTTAGAAATAACAATTAAAAGCTTATTGAGATACTCCGATTTTAAACAATAGTTCTCTTTTCCCTTAATACAAATTATCAAAGCAAGAATGCATAAATTGGACAAAAGTTATTATATTCCAGTGTTTTCACGAAGTGATTTTCTACATGAGCAGGGAAATGAATCTTAATTGCTTACCACAGAAATATCCTCAGGCGATGGTAGTACAATTAAGAGTTTTTCTTTAAATAGCATGCAAGAAAATGCAGTACATATGGTGCCATTAGCAACTTCAAAACAGTATTTGGATATTCATTTAATTTAAAACAGCATGTGCTAACACAAAACTTAGCAGTAATAATAAATGTAAACTTGGGCAAGAAAGTAAACAATGCCATCTCTGTTGAGTGTGTAAACCATTAGTCAAAATCAACAGAACCAGATTTTGATAGCAAGTATAAGCACAACATATTTTATAATAGCTATTTTTTAAATCTTGTTTTGTTTGGCTTTGTTTTAAAAAAAAATATTTCTACTGAATTGTGTTTTATTGTGCTCAGTGACTTTTCCTTTGTGAAYACTGAAAAAATAGACAGCAGCAGAACAAAACAAATGTGTGAAATGAGGAATTGGATGACTTCACACTGCTGTTACAACTATGTGTGTAAATTTAAATGCCACACTGGTGTTTTTGTGTTTTTACCTAATGACATTCACTGCAGAACGCAACGGAAGCAACCCAGTGAGCTGAGGGTGGCGTACTCAATTTAAAGGTCCCATGGAAATCCAGCTGTGTTAGCAGCCAGGTGCCCAAATGCCCTTTCTGTAAAGCAGACATCTGTATAATCTCTGCCTTAACCCTGASACTTTTAAAGTCTGTGGGATGCTGCTGAAATTAAGATTGTTTGTGTGTTGAGGATAACACAGCACAGAYCATTTCCACCTGCCCTTGCAAGGGAAAACATCAGCTTTCCATTTCAGTGAATTTTAGATRGTGGTGTCAGGCAGAAGAAAAAATAACAGCAGTGGCAGCGATATTAGAGGAGTAAAACAAATAATCYGCATCAAAACCCTTCAGGAGAAACAAAAAGCATGAGAGAATTTTACAAGTTTCCTTCTTATCAGAGAAGTTTATTATTTTCACTGCCCCTCTGTTCACAGCAGCTCCCGCGAGCCCTGGAAAACCCTGCAGAAACTCGTGTTCCCTGTGGCCTCTCAGAGCCTGACCCTCACTGCAGCTGCTGGGATTTCCTTCATCGCATAGATGGGGAAGAGAGCCGAGGTTCCAGGGAGTCAGGTAAAAAGGCTAATCCTTGACCCTTATGGAAAACGAGTCGTTGGTGGACAAGGGGCTGTGCCTCCCTCAGCCAGGAGCATCAGCCATGAATCCTGCCACGGACCACGGGGCTCAGGCCAGCCCTGCTGCAGGGAGCAGAATCAATAAATTAACAAATCACGATGCAAATAGGAAACATTTGCTTGGCAAGGAGAAAACATGCATCAAGCCACCCCACTGTTAAAAGGGAAGAGGTTTTGCGCAGCACAGGAGAGGGCCATCAGGCTTGCCTGCATGTGCGTCCTTCTTGCTGGAGCTGTTCCACTTTGTATAAATAATTAAATCATCTTTGGAGCAAGGACTTGACCCTGCRTCTCTCGCATCCCAGGTGAGCACCTGAACAACTGGGCAATAGACTCAATCTCTTGCTTTTCTCTCCCTGGCCCAATGAATATTTAATCGTCTATACAAAGTGAAGCAGCTCCAATGGGAGCRAGTGAAAGCCAGGCACCTTGCAAAAACTCTGTAGCTCCATGGCCCATCTTTTTTCCACCAGAGTTTAGCTCCCATGGACAAAAGCCCTCAGTATGTAGGAGAGGGGGCTGTGTTGACTGGATGCTCCCCTCTAGCAGATTCAGAGATGGTGGGAGGCACCTCCTGTCTTCTCGACTTTCCCATCTCTAACAGGTAGCCACGGACATATTTTGTTTTACAGCTCATGATATCAATGGCCACCCGTGATATATTTGCCCAGTGATTTAAAATAGTCACCCATGCAGGAGAAAAGTCAGACAGAACCTGCATGTCCCAGCAGACTGTGCAGCTGCCGGGGCACATGCTCCTGCTTCTGGTCATGTTGGTGAGGAAGTCAAACAGATGAAGCCAGATGGGTGGGAAAGATCATGTGCCCACTGTTGGGAGCTTATGTCCTGGAAAGGTTGAGTCTCCCACATGGCTACTGCTTTCACACTCAGTTCCTTAGTTTATCCACTGACTGATGCAGAGCACAATCCAACACATCCCAGCAGTAAAAAGCATAAGGAAGAGCTGCAGGGAATAAGAATGCAAAGAATAAGGTCATTCTGCCCAAGGCGCAATTTTGGCTTTTTTTATAATTCCACAGGAAACTAGGCCATCCAGTAGGGTTTTTAAAGCTAATGCAGATTTTTAAAAGAAAGCACAACTGAGGGTTTTTTTAAAAATATGCTGAGCCAGAAAAGATGCTACTCAGGTATTTCTGCAGCCTATCAAGGTCAAAGTGGAATGAGAAGTGCCTACTATGAAGAACCACTCCTATCTCATATGGTCCTGAATTATCAGCAAACATTTTATTAGATTTTTTTTTGCTTATGACAGGTACAAGGAATTAGAGAAAAACTGCTATTTGCAACTGCACCAGAAATCCAACAATGGGATTGCATAGGAAAAAGTGAGGAAGATATTTACCTATCTAAAAAATTAATCGGTTATAGCCTCCATTTTGCCAGGATATTGCTGCATTTTTCCCAACAGACTTTCTTTTGGGAAATTTAGGTATTTATCATCACCTCGAAGGAATACAAATCAAAACATGGTGTATKTACAAAAATAAAAATAAATTTTTTTTTTTTTTAGTTTTCCTATTAAAAATTATTAAACCACTCAAATCTAAGGATGATCAGGAGGGATATTCATGCTGTGTCTGGGCTTTATGTTTAGGTCTCTGGGTTGGAAGCAAGTCTCCCCATGGGTAGACAATGAGATTTAAGACCCTCCAGGCAGTGGTTTTCCAGTTATCCTCTGGAGATGCCTGATTCTACAACCTACAAGATGTATCCCCTTGACATAATGCCCCAGGTGAGCTGTGAGCATATGGCTCTCTGCTCTCCAAATTTCGCTGTCCTGGCTGTAGGCTGCAGACATGGTGCTGAGACACATCCCATTCCCCACTCCTCCATTCCCAACTCGGATAGTCAACTCTGCTGTTTAAACTTGTCTTGCCCAATTGTAAAATTGATTCCTACCTGCTGCAGAATGGAGATATAGTCTGGGGAATCAACGAAGATTAAGTCTGGGGAGTCACTGAGTAAGAGCTTTGGCAACAGGAATATCACCCCTCCAGTCAGCAGTACTGGCAGGTGGAGGAGAAAGTGCAGGCACGAGTATTTTTCCTGACTTCAGGAAGGGGCAATTGGTTAAGCACAGACTTGCASTGCTTGCAATGAATTAATTTATCACTTGATTTTGCCGTTCCAGACCAAACTTGCTGAGCCATGGTTTTTAGCCTATTTTTCTGCAGTGAGCCTCAGTCCTGTCTCCCAGAGCTTGTCGACAGAGACGATAGCAGGAAAGYGATGAGTCAAGAGGAATCAGATCAAGAGGGTCATTTCACAGACACACCAAAATGGCTGGGAGCATTTTCTGATCCTTCCCCTCTTCTAACTGCAGAATGAGTTATCTTTGCTGAGTGTGTTTAAACTAACCTTGGAGAAGGGCTGTGAAAGGGCCTGGAAACACAAATGGTATTTCAACTACCGCTGGGGAYGGCAGATGTATGGCCAAAGTATCACTTGAGCCACAGCTCGTCACGGTCCCACAGCACCACACCATGCACGTACTCACCGTTGTGAGACCTACCTGGCTGGCCAAGGACTCAGCTTTTCCCTGTCACTCCTGATTCTCACTGCATGGGATTCCTCAGTCATGCTCAGGACATGGATCTGGCAGGCTGCAGCTGTGAAAACCATATTTATTTTATGTCTTTACCTGTGTGTTCTTTGCTTACTAAATTAGGAAGAAGGTTTTTTGAACTCTTCAAGTTTCAGTCACTCTCCAATCATGCCTTCTGTTTCTGYATTCGTGGCTGATGTCTGAAAGCTAAAGATTCCCTGCAAACAATTCCTCATTCTCCTGTCACACTGATTTCTTGCTTGTGAGGAATTCCCAGAGCAAACCTTCCTAACGCTAACGTTGAGCTGAGGACAAGGGTTAGATTTAACCACATGTTACTTAATTTAAAATGTGTTGTTTCAGATTCAAAAGGCACATTAAACTGCTGCCAGGGTCACCATCTCTGTTTGGTCAGGTCTGTGGGCAATGCCACTTTATTCTCCCTGTGCTCCAAGTACCCTTCACAAGTAGTCTTTATGATGGGTTGTCACAGAGACCATCACTTCCAAAATGTTATGTATCACAAGTAGAACCCAGAGAGGATAACTTTCTTGAAAAATCAACAGTTAAATCATGCTTGTGTTCAGAGAGAGCTGAGCTTCACAGGTGAAGCTGGAGGTGCACCCCGATGCTTGGAGGTGGCAGGCTGGCACTCCAGAGCACGAAGGGTGTGTTTACACTCGTGTTTCCTGATGCTTTCCAAGGTAGTGGGACAGGGAAGCTTGAGACCTACAAGAGTGTTGAGCATCAAGCAGCCCAGCAAAGCTGGATAGGAGACTGAGAGGCAGACATAGCCAAAAAACAGTGATAACATTAATTTTCTCTTTATTAACTMGTTTATATTTCTCTCTCCTCTAGGTCTGTGCCCTACCCTGTTTTGGCTTTTTTCTTTATCTTCACTTTTTCCTTCTGTCCTACATCCAGCTTTCCCCGATGACAGTCAGAGCCTAGATCTCTCTCCTTATGCTTACTCTTCCCAAGGATGATACAAAACAATGTCAACAGATGGTGGTTTTTGTGTTTTCATGTGTTTTTCGTATATGCACAAATTGATTCAAAGAGATATATTGTGCACCCTTTGCTCTTCCCTCCTACCAGGGAAACACAGACTGAAAGCAGATCTCCTGAGGAGSCCTTAGTCCTGCTGTTCTCCATAAAATCACACATAGCAAAACCTTCTATAACTCACTGGATTGGGGCCATATGCCTGGTGCTAGGAAATATATGGAGGAAATACGTGCTTCTCAGTTGTGTGAGGAAAAGCCACTCAGCAGTTCCCATATTTTATGTATCTATCTATTACTTTGAGCAATGCAGATGTATGTCTTTRTTTAGAAAATTCATCCTTCTTTCTGCAGCCACTGCAAGGAGAGTACAGGACTCTRTATAGGGTGCCCATGTAAATGTAGCTGGAAAGAAATTTTAATTTGTGATGATGCTCTGGCATGTAGGAATGGGATATTGGTGTGTAAATGGGTGGTATCACCTCTGGGCWAGGGGAATCACAAATAACAGTTAGGGCCTGCCTTGTGCCATCTTTCAGACGAAGAGAAGAGAAAGACTAAAATCCTCTCCGGCTGAGATGTCGATACATCACATGTCTGCTAAGATAATTTGTACAGTTTTGTTCTTACACAGCTCTTTTGATCGGGAAAACCTAACAAAATTTGTGAAGCCTTTTTGTGTTGCTGTCAGGGACAAAAACCCRGCTGAGTCAGCACGGGGGGCGTCGGGCATTGTGGCTTTGCCTGAAAGACGAGTCACACAACGGGCTGGTTAAGCCCCAGCTCCAACGCGCCCTCTGTGCGCAAAAAATAACACTTCAAGTGAGCTGAGTTCTAGAAAATGAAAACTAATTGCTGGGGTTAGAAGAATTCAGCCAGTCTCAAGCCATTAGGATCACGGCCGAGCAGGGAATGTCATGGAGCCAATTGGAGCAAAGCTGTCAGGGCTTTACCACGCTTAAGACCTAACCTTGGGTTGCTCTGTGATCACACGACCACGGCTCCAACATTCGCAGGCGAATATTCTCCCCGCGCCCCAGCAGCGCTTCCCTCCGCGGACGCAGCAGTGAGTGCGAGGAATGCCGATTCCACAATACTCCTCACCGCCGGCAGGATAGGGACAGACAGGCCTGGCGGTTTAATTTGCCGCTTTTTTTTTTTTTTTCCTAGAGGAATAAAAACAACAAAAAGACAACCTAGTCTGTCGTGAGGTTTCTGACTGATTGTGGAGTAATTCGGACAGAATGGAATAGAGCCTGCTCAGTGGTTCATGAACAGCACTTATCCGTACTCCATTATTTTCCCTTTAGTTTGCTTTACAAATTAGAAAAGGGCACCAGTGTCAAATTCTTGATGCAAGCCTCTGTGTGAAATGATAAGCTAAATCCTAAATTGAGGTCAAAGCTGTTCATGTGGTTTCTGCTGCTAATAAAAACGCTTTTCTTTGTTCCTGTCTGCTAAGAATGCCTGCCCGGTTTATAAACAAGATCTTATCCCAAAAGAGACACCTCTATGCAGATGTTAGGGAAAAGTACCCTGCTTAAACAATAATCTCTCCTTAAAAATACATTATGTTTTGTCAAGAAAAAAAGCAGCATGGTTGCATTGAGAGTAATGCATTCATTCTAGCTAAAATTCTGATTTTGTCCATATGCAGCATCTCAGGGTATTTTTCTGAGTGGTTCGCAATGTGAAYAAATAATTGGCAGCATCATAGAATTATGTTCCAATGACTTCAGTTTAATTTCCATTCAGAGAGGGGCTGAGGAGTTTTCCCCCTCAATTTCCTTTTTTGACACTCCTTTCTGAGTCCAAAATGAAAAAACCCAATAAAGAAAAAGCAGCCCTGTAGTGATTTCAAACCAACTCTTGCTACCTTGAGAGCTCTGGCTAATGTGATATAAAAGCTGACATCATCACACCCTGCTGATGGATGATGCAGCACCTGAGAGAGTGATGTCATACTTGGGCATGAATTTTCATGGCCCCAAAGCTGGGTGGAAATGACTCAGGAGAGATTTGCTGTCCCTTCCTGAGGAGCAACAGCATCTACCAGAGGGATGGGGTCAATTGTTCGGGTGAGTTAAAATTTTATCCTGAAAACTGTTGCGATAAAGTAACTCAATTTTAATATCTCCAAACATTTTTCAAAGCCTTAATGTATGAACATGGCTTTTTCAGTGAGATACCAGCTTTGCTGTGCTGTGTGCAGCTATGTAGCATTCAGTGTCAGGAGACAGCTGACACTCACCATCATCAAACTTGGACAGGAGCAACCTCTGTGGCTCTGCTTTCCTTKGTTCAGTCCCCTCTGCTCTCACTCTAAATGGTTTGGAAGTTGGTTACTGCAGTCAAATAAATTCTCGAATGCTGCAGAAGATGAATCTTCAGACTCACTTTTTCTTTCCTTTCCCGGGAGAAAGGAAATCAATTTACCTGGAAATACAAGAAATGCCACAGTGGGGTTACACAGCTCAAAGCAGTCACAGGAGCCAGATAATTTGGACACTGCAGTATCCGTTCCTTTTCTTCTTTTTTTCTTTTCTCTGTGGTAAGCCCTTGGTAACTACAGTGAGATGAATTAAAAGTGTCAGTTTGAAATGGTTGGAAACGGGTATAAATTGGAACTGTCTTTGCTGAGAAGCAGTATGAGACGGGATCGGGGCTAGAGGCAAGGCAGGTTTTGGAAGGGCATAGGGATGTGTATTTGCATGTGCATGCTTTACAACCAGGGAAGCAGAAGCACAAGCAGAGATGTGAAATCAAATCAGGAAAGAGTATTTCCTTTTGTTCTGTTTCTATAAAATACTTTTCTAATTATATTTACAGGAATTATAATAAAACAATGCAAATGTTATATGTATTTATAACGAATTATGCAGATGTAATGATATGAAGCAGTGCTCTCCTGCACTGCTCAGTGAACACAATCCCCATCAGCWTTACTTTGAAATAACATAAACACTTCTGCAAATACACATGCAGGAAGAGGCAGAGTAAGGATAAAGCAGAAAGATGTTTGTGTGTCTGCCTCAGGAGCAGCTGAAGGGCTTGAAAGATGAGAAAACCAACAGTGTAAGGCCTACCTGGGGAGAAAAAATAAAATATAAAAAAAAGAAAGGGGGCAGAAACAGGGACTGGGGTCCCTGGCCCTTCTCCTCAGGGGCACACAATGTGCTCCAAAGGCAACGTACTCCAAAGGAAGTCACTGAATTTACCCAAACTAGGCTTGTGAAACATTTTCCTGGTTAAATAATCTAGAAGCACAAACAGCTCAAAGTCTGGGCATTTCTGCATGATCTCTCCAAAGACAGCTAACACTTGTCCCCAGCTTTGACATGTCAGGAGCTCAGAGGGCTGGAGGTGACAGGCATCTCAGAAAGGTCTGTTTTACCCAACTTTTCTTCAAGGGAGTCCCGGATTGATTCCCTGGAGAGAATTTTTCACAGCTTTTGCAAGTGTTGCTGTCAAAACCAGCCATGAAATGGCATTGTTGAGTAAACAGCCCATTTCCTCTGCTGTCGTACACCGTCCCTCTGCAGAGCTTGCCGTCTGAGCAAGCACGGGGAGGTGGGGAGAGCAGCGCTGGAAGAACAGCCCGGCAGAGCCCACACAGCCAGTCCGCCTCAAACAGCTTGAGCTTCTTCACAAGCGAAGCTCCTCTTGCCTCCAGAGACTGCAGATGCCCTGCGGCAGCGCTGCCTACTGCGCTGAAATCCCCGCGGGGACACAGGGCTTGCGGAGGAGGAGAGCCAGCCGTGCTTTTAGCCACGTCTTCTGGGAACAGCCCTTCCGACGGCGGGTTGGAACCAAACGATCTTTAAGGTCTCCCTCACAAACCATTCTATGATTCTATGATGTCCTGCCCTCCCCGCTCTGCTGAAGCTTGGGCTAGATGTAATTAGTTTCAAAGACAGGGTTTAATGGTTTTTAATACTAGTTAAGTGAGTGGGCTGAGATGCTAGTGTCGAAATGTCTTGAGGAGGGAAAGAATTCTGGATTTCCTGTTATTTGTCTTGCTTCACAGAATCCCATTTTTTAGTGAACAGATGGAATATTTTTGGTTTGTTGAACATTTTGTCATCACTATTCAGCACCAGCTAACCTGCCAAATGCTCTTGAAAAATACACAGTTATTGCAGTCTCTGGTCCTTCATTTTACAAGAGCAACTTTGCTCCTTGGTTTCCATGAATAAAAAGAACTATTTATTTTTCTTTTTTCTTTTTTTTTCTCTCTGCCTTAAGATCCAAAGACTGTTCTCTATTGATCTAAGTGGCAAAAACCCATTCAAAGTAAGATAGATGTTTTTCTGCCAGAGCAGGAAAACTCTTGGATGAAACCAGTAGAGACTGGAATTTCTGTACAGGGAAATCTACTCCGTTTGCCAACAGTGACCAACAGCCAAGGATAACTGTGATTTATTTTTTTTCCAGTTGAAGGTGGTGGTTTCTATTAGCTTTTAAATGCAGAAATACAAGGAGGTTTTGGTCAGGGGCTCTGCTCAGTCTCACATGCCTCTGCAAACTCACTTGTTTGCTCTCTGTCCTGCTGAACCGATCAGCTTGTGCTAGGCTGTGGCACCATCTCTATGGGGCAGAATTGCCTCCTGCAGAAAAGCAGGCTGTCTTCAGTCAGGACATAAAAGATGGACCTCACATGGCTGCCTTTGGAAGGACATTCCCCTGCTGAATCACCACGGCGGTTAAAACCTGTTTTATTTGCAATTCGAGTTTGTCTGGCTTAATTTTCCATTGCCAGACTTTCATTWTTTTTTGTAAATTATTCTTTTCACTTTCTTTTCCAATTCCTCTGTTTTCTACTGCCTCCTTTTCAGAAATCTTTAAACTGTAAAATCCAACTCTGAACACAGATTTCATCACCATACACAGAGATACAAAGCACGCTGATTTTTATTCTCTGATCCTTGGTGAAAAGGGATAATACCTACCTCAGGCATTTGAGTAGGATTTATATTGTAATATTGCCATCACTGCTTTTTAGAAACTCTGCCTAGGGTTTGCTACCAGCATCTAGTTCATCTCTCAGACTGAAATGACAGCAACAGAAAAGACAGTGTTATATTTTTTACTGCAGTGTGACCCACACAGTGCTTGCCCATGTGTTTGTTACCTTTGCCTCTGTACTGAATCTGCCTGAGTTTGAGACTGTGAAGCCAGCAGAGAGTTGCAGAGTGGCTGTCAGTTTGTTTTGCATCTGTCATCTCTGATAYCCCTGAAAAAGAAAAGAATATGAGCATGACTATAAAACAAAGCAAAGACAAACAATATTTTCATGAATTATGTGCATGTTTCCCCTGGAGAAGTTTTGGTCTAGTTAAGAGCACAGGAAGTTGGTGAAAATGTTATTTCTCTGGCGTTGTGTGGGGTCATGAATACTTTGCAATTCTACAGCACTTTAAAAGCAAAATTTCTGGACAACATGCCTCACTCCTTTTTACTGATTTCCAGTTAGAAAATACTCGTGGTTCTTAGGATGTAAATGAAAGAAAACCCTCAAGAGGCATGCTGGAGAGGCTGTGACTGGGATTCTACCCTGTTTTGTTAGGACTACAAGSAGAAGCTAACTGAGGAAGGAATATTATATATACCCTCTGCTATCATTGTGGTAGTGCATCATGTCTGACATTGGATATTACAAGTCCTAGAGAAGACTTCTCCATGCTTCAGGAAGGACAAGGGGAAGAATTTGCTTTAAGGGATTTAGATACAGTGACAATTATTTACAGAAAAAAATTATAGAACACCAGATTAAAAGGGACCTCAAGGACCCTCYAGTACAACATCAGAACTTTTCAACTTTTTCTGGTAGATCCCTTTAATTTTTTTTTCACTTTTCACAATTATTAGGATCCAGGACAAACACTCTGACAAACTCCTATGCAGTGCTCCCCAAGGAAAAAAAATGACGCTACATTTTAAGGAATCGATGTCTGATTTGTGAATTCTGATTCAGCGAATTTCTGAATCTGCTTTATTATGAGTAGACAGAGCATTCCTGCATCGCTGAGATCCAGCATATGTTGGCAGACCTGTGCCATATAAGTCTGTGACCAGGAACAGCAGAAGATTGTTAAACACACAGGGAGGAGCATTTAGGGATTGTGGTGTTCCTTGCTAGCAAAAGGCAAGCTTGTCAGTAGGGATTGGAATTACAAGGTTAGAAACACTAACAAAAAAAACCAAACCACTAAATGCCAAGAGAAAGGACACACAGGGAAAGAGAATTTCAGGAAAGAAAATGGGAAAAGAGGATCTGCTTTTGTAGAAGAGGCTATTTGTGACTGCTGGACCAGCTGAGTGGAATGTAAAACCACTTACGTCTATTTAAACTCCACAATGTGGAAAAAAATATTTGTRTGGGCAGGGCAAACGTGTCCCCAAAACTGACATAACCTTGAAAAATGTACAGGTGGTGAGAAAACTGAGGAAGAGAAATGCTCTCCTTTTTWGTTGCTGAACATTATGTATTCGTTCTCTTTTCAGAGAGAAATCCCTAGATTCAGGGACTTCTGCCCAGATTGGAGGAACAYTTAAAAGCTCTATAAATGCAGGTGTGTGCCTCACCTGGCACACGAAAGAGAAGGAAAGGACATCAGCCTTGAAATGATCAAAAAATGAGAAGCTTTGGGAAAGAGTAATAGAGAGAAAGCCTGAGAGGAAACCAAGGGAAAACTGAAGTGATGCTGCAAGAGTATAGTGAGAATTTAATCAGGAAGTTTAAGGCACCAGCACTCTGGTGTGTGCAAGCCCAACACATCAGTGCACCCACAGTGTGCCAGGAAGCCGAGCTGCCTTTGTGTGTTTTATCCTTACAGGTAAGCCATTGAAAGCTGCAGTATCAGATTTTTTCCCAACGCATTTAGCTCCTTTCATCAACTTTCTGAAGTTTCTTAGAAATCCTGATTGCCCAGTGCTCCCTCTGAGAATAAATAAAAACCTTCTGAGCACTTCTAGGTATTTATTCAAGCATTTGATGTGRAGCCAGAGTCTTCTATCTACTGCGACTCAGCATAGAACGTACCAAATGATTTTATATGGAGTGATGTGGTCAATAAATTTTAAAGACAGAGGGTTATTACTGTAAGCCTATCTACTGCAGAGCACAGACACAAAGAATTCATCCAGGAATTCAGAATTCAAAGCACGTCTGAACGTATCTCAGTTAGTCTTCTATCCCACAAATCAAGAACCTTGATTTTTAGCATGTCTTGGTTTGATTAATGCTCAGTCAAAAACTGACCAAGTTATTAAATGAAATTTTTAATCAGTCAAAAGTATGAATCCAACAAAATATTTTTTTATGCAGGAGAATTCCCAGTGTTCTATGCATAGAATAGAAAAAAGTTTGAGGTTTTCATATGAATGAATTTTTATTTTCATATTTCGTTTAATATTAGTTTTTTACTTTAAAATAGCAAAGGTAAATAATGACATTACTCTAAATTACTGGGAAAAAAAATTGTTCAACCTAGACTAGCTTGAGAATATTTGTGTTAAAAAAAAATAAAATTTAAAAATCCTAATTTAGGTCAAAACCATTTTTCAGAGAGTTTAAAATCCTCATGAGATGGAACCCTACCAATCATTTTTTAACTAGAGCCAGTCAGATGAGATTTGTGCTTTTAAATTCATATTTCTGCCTCTGAAATTCTCTTTTAAATAAGCACTTGTGCAGTATTTATAGTATAAAAACATTGTGTGGTTTGTATGTTTCATATTATTGCCATTGCTATGACATTGATTGCAGCCACATTAATGGAATATTTTCTGAGCCCAAATTTAATCTCATGTTTACTGCTGTAAGTACATTGACAAGAGATAAGAATTAATGAATCAGGATGCTCATAGACAACACTGATTACGAGAGACACTATTCTTGGCCTCAGACAAAAAGAATTAATGTGTGTTTTGTTATGAAGATCATATTCCACAGATAGATGAATGCCTCGCTGAAAGTTCAGTCTGGCGATGTGAGACAATAGTGCCAAGGACCAAATGGGTTTTACTGCTTCTTTTGTAGAGCCATGGAGCAGAGGCTTCCTGAAAACAAGAAGCGAATCAGTGGAGAATGTTGGTACATCGTGATGCCGTTACCAACCATCGCTTCGGAAAAAAACTGTCAGAAATGCCACTCATCCCAGCTGCAACCAGGAGGACAGGAAAGCCACAAGCCCCGTTGAATTCTCACTTTGACTCACAGTCACAGAAGTTCAGAAAACTAAGGTGAATTATGGTTAGTTGCACATTATTTTAATACAGTCATTTATTTTTATAATCACTAATGTAAATTACTAGGCGGAATATAAGAGCGGAAATTAACTCTATTTTGTCTTTTACTGAATTAATTATAAATGTCTTTCACCTGCGTTGTTTTATGTGTGTTAACATGTGTATCTGGGTAGTAGTTGTGRTATAACTATAAATTGTGTCAATGTACAAGAAGATACTTAGAAACACATTACAACAACTGTATTTAACTGGCACTTCTAAATTATTGTTTTCTTGAAGCAGAAGGAAAGATAAAACTGTATAAATTTCACTGTGACAAATAAGACARTGTGAGATGGGTTTTTTTTTCAGGAAGTACAAATCAAAAGGAAGCAAAAAAATTACTTAAAATTTAAGTGACATTTAGGTTAATCTTACCCTCTTTGGTCCAGTTTGACAGACTGCTGCTGTCCTATTAAATCAACATTAACTCCCATTTATGGGCAAGAAGAAGAAAACTCTGCCTGAGACCTTATGTTGCTACTGAAACCAGATTTCTGTTTCTTGTAAGACAAGAAAACGCAAGTACCAAGGTGGAGGAAAGTGAATAAAATTTCAGCTTCTGCCTCTCATCGCATCCTCTCCTCCTCAGCCACCACTGGAGAAATGAGTCTGACCCAATAATCTGACTGGACAGTCCAGTCCTGCCACCCGTGTGAGAGTTTAGCTCCCGTGGCTGGTCTGCAGCAGCAGTGCCACTGAYGGACACGAGCCCCTGACGGCTGACTCAACAGGCAGATTGGAAGGTAGGCACACACAAAAGAACCCAAACAAAAACCAAACCAAATATCCCAAAACATGGGAGTTAAAATACAAACCAAAGAAAACCCAAACAAACAAACAAAAAAAGACGGGGAAAAGCAAAGACCATGGCTGTTACCAGGAGGCAGCCAAAGTCRGGGAGGAAGGGAAATCTCTTCTTTCAACCTCCCTCTCTGTGTCATTCCTGATTTTAAAGTATGGGGGGATCAGAGTAAATTGGCAGCCAGAAAGCAGAGAGGGAACAGCAGGTGTGATGCCAGGATATGCTTCTAGGTCTTACCCATCATTTCACTTAATCATATGTTTAAAGTTAAGTGATTAAACGAATTGTAGAATCACAGAACAGTTTGAGCTGGAAGGGACCTTAAAGATCATCCCGTTCCAAACCCCAGCCATAGAAAGGGACACCTTCCACAAGACCAGGTTGCCCAGAGTCCCATCCAACCCAGCCTTAAATCAGGCCTAGAAGCTGTATCTAAAAGCAATGGTGTTTGGCTCTATGGAAAATTATGCATGTGGTTTTCTCTGCTCTACTTTTGAAAAAAAACAGAGAAAAATGCATGCAGTTTTCTCTGCTCTACTTTATACAGCTTTTGAAAATCTAAAGCCATCCAAATGATGGAAGACCACCATTCCCCTTGACTTTCAGAAGTTACTCAAGGGCCTTTGCCAGACCCTGTGACAATTGTGGAAATGGCTTTTCAGCAGCGGACATGGGCTCTTTGTTGCCCTACAGTCTTCTTCCCAGAGGAAGATGCTTTAAGCCCGCTCTTCCTGCTAAGTCTGTGCTTCTAACACTGCATGGTTTGCAAACCATGGTCTTAAACTCAGAGCTGTCAAGAGGACAACGACCTTTGAAAGGAAGCCAACAGCCAATCAAACATGTTAAATAAGTACAGTGTGATTCTAGCAATAATACAATCTTTTTGGTTCCTGTGAGAAAATACCTGGTGAAGGGCTGGCACCCAGGGAAGATCTACAGACCAGCTAGTTCTCGTTCTGCTTTTCACCTCCCTATTTCAGGGAAGAAACACTTTCTCCTGCCATAGGTTGTCTAAGGGCAGCGTGCCGTGACCAGGCAGCTGCCTCCAGCACTGTCCCCACACGTCCCTAACTCTCCAGGGCCAACTGGAAACACCAGCCTGTGAACAGCCAGCAGCACAAGCAGTTTTGTTTCACTCTCCATGGGACCCCAGTGCCAGCCCAAAGAGCCAAAGTCCTGTACATGGCCCCTGTAATGGTAACAAAGCTTCCTAGTGCCAACAYCAAGAGCCTTTTGGTCTGCTGGGGAGACCTTTCTTGGGGTGAAATGGAGGGAGTTCTGCTCCCATGCCCATTACTGAATTCTCCACAAAAACTGCAGGCAAGGATGCCAATTAACGCTAATTGGGATTTTTTTTTTTTATATGTGGACACGTGTCCATTAGGAACTTGATTGATAGACTGAGACAAGTGACTCATTTTGTTGTTGCCATAAAGTAACCATTGTACCATTTGGGGTTCTTTAAAAGGAAAATACAGCAAGTCTCACCTGCTCCCATTAAAGCCAAAGAGTTTTGCTGCCAATTTAGGAGAGAATTTTGCCTTTGGATTCTGAACACTTTACCTAAGGGTAAGTATTGCATTGCAGTGCATTTATCCAGGAAGAACACCTTGCTGGATAAATAATATAGTCAGACATACTGCTCTTGATCTTAGCAACACCTTGCGCTTTCTTTGTAAATGCTCTTCAAGTTTCTTTTCTTGATGCACGATTTAAGAACACTCAATTTAAGCTTCATATCAGTACTGAAGCTGGCTTTCAATTTCTTTTAAATTTTTGCTAAACACTTCCCAAACACCTATCATTGATTCATCACGAGCTGAAGACTAAAGGAGCATATAAGCTTCTCTGGTGGGAAACCACTTAGTTTGGTCACAGGAGGAAGCTGACAGCTCCATTGTGGGCTTGTCGGAAATCAGCTGCATTTAAAAGAGGACACCAGCCCCTGGGTCTCCTGCCCAGCACGAGGCAGTGAAGGAACAAATGCAGAACAAAGGTGAGGGACCCCAACTGCAATTTTCAGCTGCTCACCCAGAGAAGTAGGTAGCCTGCCTAAGGCATCATTCTTACACAACTCTCTCGGCAGGGAAACTGGTTTAGAAAAATGCTGCTCATTTGGCTTTTCTTTCCCTGACCCATGGTCCTAATGTGCGGATCATATGCAAAGGCAAGATTAGAGATGACAGATCAGTTTTGGTCTCAGATATAGTCAGGTAGATGAATAAATTCAGCTCAGTGAGTTTTGGCACTTAGGAGCAACAGCTGGAAAATTTCTTTTAGCACTTCCTTGACATAAATCAGTTGATAAACAGGAGAGTTTTCTTTCAGGGCAATCAGCTGCACTAGTGTCCCTGATGAAGCCCCAGCTCTCCCCAGTGTGGAGCACAGAGCTTGGCCCGCTTGAGACAGCTGTGGAGACAAATTTGGCCCTTGAGTTTTCTTATGCATTTTGTTCAGCAGAAGTGAGGCAAAGCTTTGGAAAAAAGCAAGACCTTTTGCTTTTATAATTCTCTTTTTGTTAATCATGTGATTGTGACTGAAGTATAATATTATGCACAGAAATCTAAGAAGTATTATTTGATTCTTGCTTAATACCATGCCATGAAGAAAGGCTGAAATCTCCTAAGAAAGGCCAGGGAAATTGGTGGACTCGAGACAAAGCGAAGAACGCTAACAGTATCCACTGGGATTAAGAAAAATCCCAGAATCCAGGGCTAGTTTCTTTCTTCTTGCCTTGGTATCTCACTTTAGCAAAGAAAACAACCTATCTGCTAAATTCCCATAGGCATCCAGGCATGGGATGGTACACTGGCATTTTTCCACCCTTTGCCTCCCCTAACCCTGGCTGGATTCAGGTTTACCAAACCCTGATGCCAACAGCTTTCGACAATGGTAGATATAAATGTTATCTCAATGTTCCTTTTAGGAGCCTGGTGATCATGAAACCACTCAGTGAYTGAAAAACTGTGAACCCAGTGATTTAAAATTATAAATGTCTGTACAAAATACCCCCCCTCAAATTATTAGATTTGCATCCTTGTACAATCCAACACAGCATTGCTTTGGTGTGTGTGAAGTGGAGGAAGAAACACGTTGAGCATTCAGTGAATTGCCCACAAATGAGGTTACCAAAGTAGGCATTTTTCTTTCTCTCATGCATCAAAAAACCCACCCATTTTTTCTTTCATGTACTATTAAGTCAGTCCCGTTGTAGCATGTATTATACTGTACTGTTGGTGAACTTGAGAAATAATGCTGAATGTACTGCTGTAATGTAATGCTGCTTCTTGGAAAATCCCATATTAGAATAATTTCTTATTAAATAAATTTCTTACCATTTACACTGGCACTGGCTCTTAGATCTGTTGTTGCTAACACTGTATGGTTGTTCTTGATTATGCAGTGTGTAATCTTGTCCAAGTGGTCTTTTCTCTCCTACAAGTGATTCATGCATACATTTATTGCACATGCAAGGATGCAGCACTTTAAAGGTTGCTTGATTCCCGAAATAGATGGTTTCCCATCCTGGCTGGGTCATGGTGCCTCCTAAAATAGCATCTCCTGTAGGCCTGGGCAGAGCTCACAGGTGCTGTGGGCAGGCTGATGGGGCAGTAACCCCAATCCCAAATGCTCAACATCAGCCCCATGAGGACAACACTGCCAGCTGCACCAGGAAGAGGGGCTTGTTGCTAGGTGATACCTGGGGAATCATCAGTCCAAAATAGGTGACATGATCCTCAGCTTTACCCAGGTTTCAGAGAAATGCTGGGTTGTTCCATAACAAAGGCACCATTGCCAGTGCTTCACACTCACAAATAAAACCCTGCTGCCTCGGGTGCGTGTTCAGTCCCGGACTGGAAGTAGGTGTATTTATACCAGAAGAAACCAGAATTTTCCTCTGCTTTTTTAATCAGTAAAGGGGAGTAAGCAAAAAGTACGTTGTGTTTCTGTCTTCCAGACAGGACAGGCAGCTGCAGGGAGAGCAGGGCTCTGCTGAGTGCCCTTGAGGATGGATGCCCCATGAGGAGAGCAGCCAGTTGGACACAGTGATGAAGAAACCCCACCCTCATGGTAAAAGTTTTCAGTGTCTGGAGAGGCTCAAGATAAATCAAGCCAAAGGTGTGAATCCTGCTGAAGCAAGGACCTGAGCAAGACCCTTTGGCGTTCAGGCGGCCAACAGCTCACAGCCTTTGGGAAATGCCTTATGTGGCTCTCACCATGCACAGAGTAGATCTCACCAGCCCTGGGATGATGTCCAGCAGCATCCCTTCTCAGAGGCAGAAGATTCCCAACCATCAGTATCTTTATCTCCCATTGCTCAGGGTGTGCTTCTCCCAGGGGACCAGCAGCAGCTGCAGGCAGGTGCTGTGTCTGTCCCTAAGTCAACCAGCTTGGAGCTACAGTGCCAGCCCGGGTCAAAAGAGCCSCTTACTTCAGTGAGCCAGGCTAGAGCCCGGTGGTGGCAGACACTCTCTGGAAGCCACAAACTCTGATTTTTACTTTGGCATAAGAATTGCTCAGTTTTCCCCCTTCCTGAAGTCCGTTCACACTGCCTACAAAGTATTTCAGTCAACATGCCAAGGAGAACCTTCAGACCTCTCTCGGCAAACCACAGGGCATCCAGGTCAGTCATCAGGTGACAGAGTGCCTTCTGGGGATGGATGCGTTTGAGGCAAAGGTTCAGGGCAGACACAGTGGCTGCTGCAGGCAGCTGGGCTGTGGTGTTATGGATTGTGGACTTCTGTGAWGATTTTGTAATATTGCCTCTAAAAGCAATATCGTGGTTTCATTTTAGCGACCTTATTGATAAGCTGAGGTGGCTCCCATGGCATCAAAYACTGGACCAGAGCTACATTACTGCTGAAATACCTACCATCCAGTCAGCAGATCAAAAGGCTACAGAGGTTTCAGATTCTGATGAGAATTTTGGAATTATTTAAATYGTAAATTGTTGAGGGAATAAAATATCTTTTTATACTGTGTTTAGAGAGATGTTAAAGTCTTGGAAAATACCAAATGAAAAAACCCCTTGGAGTATCTTTCAATAAAAGCTATTGCATTAGCTCTGCTTGCCTCATTCCACTGAACAAGACTTTAGCTAGGAAAGTATAAAGTATTCCCATTAAAATAATTCATTTGCAACACATTTTAATCTCTTCAACATATCAATGGATGTTTTCTCCCTTCACTAAAAAAACCCAAACAAGAATATTCCCCAGATCATTACATGCATACTCTGATAGTAAGAAGAGCTGATTTTCAGAGAAAAAACCACACCTTTTTAATGATTGTATAATCATATAACTTCATCTACAGAGTGAGAATTTTTTTAACCTTTGGCTAAAAATAATTCCCAAACGCCATTCTCATGTAAAATGCTCCAAAATGATGTTGCAAGCTTACACAGTTTTTCATGCAATTTAACACAAGTTTATCAGATCTCTTTCACTATCATGTCAATAAGGTGATGAAGCACTGGTAATGCCACTGAGATTGTGACTCACAAATTCAAGTGTCCAGCCTCTGATTGGTGAGTGGTGATCTAAGATAACAGAGGATGTAAAACAATRCTAACAGCACAGAAATAAAATGAAATAATTCTCACTGAGCTTTTAAATGGTATGGAGGCTATTTAGCTGCTAGCTATGAATTCACAGCCAGCCTCCTCATAAAATATTTTGCGTGTGATTCCAGTGAGACTCTTTATGTGCATGAAGATACTGTGAAGGACTGTATGAAGCTGAGGATTTGTCATCAGTTTACCAGAGAACAAAAAGCCTAGAAAAGCAGCAGTTCAGGAGGAGAGGAATGCTCTCTGAAAACACAGCAAGGCATTAAATATTAGAGACAACTAATTAAGCCAAAGAAAGCCTATAAGTACAGGAACAAAAGCCTCTCTTACCTGCATCTCTTACTCACTAAGAGTAAGGATCTAAATTAGTAGGTCAGATCTTACCAAACTGACCTGCCTTGTACTTTTCACATGGGATCCCCAGCACTGACATCCTGTCCCACCCAAATGCACATGGAGGGATCCTATGCCAGGAGGAGGAGGATTTCTTCTGCTCACCTTAAGCCCTACATCCCAGGTTCCCAACTAACTAGAAAGTGCTACTGGTCAAGCCATACTATTCTTTCTATCAAATATTATTACTCTCACCTGTCATTGAATTTTCCAAGAAGACACCATTCAGAAAGGTTATCATATCCCTTACAAAAAGAACCTAAAACTCACAACAACTATGATAATCAGGCCAGCTTTTAATTTTTTTTTTCCCCAAAAAACAATGTAAGCCTTGCACTGGGTCTGGCAGAGGGGGAGATAATTTTCTTCACAGCAGCCCATATGATGCTGTGTTGTGTATTTGTGCATCAAACAGCACTGATGTCACTTCAGTGGTTTACCTATTGCTGAACAATGCACAGCATCATCAGAGTCACAGCAGATTCACCAGATTCACAGCAGCAAGGCTTCCTCTACTCCTCACTCTGTGCCTGCAAGAAGGAGGCAGGGGGTGAGCAGGTGTTTGGGAGAGGATACAAATGGACAGTTGATCCACAAAGAGATATTCCAGACCATGTAAGACCACATTTGGCAATAAAACTGCAGGGTCATTTTTCCAGYTGGGTGTTGTTCTGCTGATAGTGGTGTAAATATAATCACTTGGGGTTTTTTTTTTGTTTTCTCTCCACTTATTAAACTGCCTTTATCTCAAGCCATAAGTTTTCTCACTTTTTGCCCTTCCACTTCCCACCCCCATCCTACTGARGGGGAATGAGCAAGAAGTTGGATTAGGGTTCACCTGCCAGACAGGGCAAACCCACCACAGAACTTGATTCTCCAGTCTTAATCCAGGTATCCCAAATTGGGTCCATAACTGGAAGATCCTCTGTAATATGAGAATTCTCTGCCATGTCTCCCTAGGACACAGTATTTTGTAGGAGGTACAGMTTTCCTTTGGACTGGGTCTATTTTTCACCACAAAAAAAGGTGGCAATTTCCATTTAGTAGTTCATTATATGCTTAGGTAGGCAAGTTGAAACTTAAAATATCAGTTTGAATAAGGACCACGTTTTTGCTCTTCAGTTTTATTTAATAATTTACTCTTACAATAGTTTTATTTAATAATTTATAATAATAAAGTGCTCATGGCAGGGTTTAACGACTACAATAACTGCAAAAGGGCAACACAACAGGGTACAAGGTTATCCTGGCTGCTTTCAAGATGCATTAATGATAACTTCTTGACACCTTCTTAGTGAAGGAGCAGATGGGAGGAGAGACCCTTCTGAATCTCATCCTTGCAAATAAGGAAGGACTGTTCGGGGATGAGAGGGCTGAAGGCAGCCTTGGCAGCAGTGACCATGWAATTGTGAAGTGGAGGGTCCTCATGGGAAGGGAACAAMCAACTGGCASGATCACAACCCAACAGACCTTGGCWCTTTCAGGTACCTACGTGGCAGAATGGCATGGGATATTTTYCTGGAGAGAAGAGGAAAAAAAAWAAATAAATAAAAASAGTCCCAGGAGAGCTGACTGAATTTCAATCTTCTTCAATCTTAAGAACTGTTCAACTCAATGTGTGGAAAATTAAACAAAAGCTATGGGGGGCATGCATGGATGAACAAGGAGCTCCTGAWGAAATTAAAATTTAAAAAAGAAGCAAGAACAGATGACCTAGGAGGAATTTAGAGTCTCTCTGAGCACACAGGAGTGGGATCCTAGAATTGAATTTGCCAGCAGGTCAAGGGAGGTAATCCTTGCCCTCTGCTCAACAGCGGAGCAGTGTCCTCAACAGGACACATTTGGAGCATTGAGTCCAGTTCTGGGCTTCCCAGAATGAGACACATGGCCTTACTGGTGTGAGTCTGATGACCAAAGAGACAATCAARGGACTGAAGTATCTGTCATATGTCCCCTGGCGGTGCTCAAGAGGTGTCTGGATCTGGTGTTGGGTGATATGGTTTAGTGGTTACAGTGGCAGTGCTGGGATGAAGGTTTAAGGTCTTTTCCAACTTAGTTTCTCTGAGGAGAAGCTGAGAGATCTGGAAGTGTTCAWCCTGGAGAGGGTTCCAGGGAATCTTATCAATATGTGTAAGTGACACTCCTGTCAGGAAAGAGAGTAAAGATGGAGCTACACTTGGAGATGTCCAGTGAAAGGACACAATGGGCACAAAYCGAAGTACAGAAAAAAAGGTTTAACTATCCAGCACTTATTCTGACTTTTGAGCAGGAGGGTGCACCAGACAGCCTCCAGAGAAACTCATAATTATACAGGAACAGCCAATCTGATAGGGAGTTTCATTAGCATGCACTAGAAATCAGTGTAATAAACAAGTGTGAGGGAAAAAAATGCAACAAAACAGACAAATTGAAAATGGAGAGAAAATCTCTAMAACACAATGAGAGATTTCACACTCAGGAGCTCTTGGCTCCAGTCTTGCTTCATTTTCTGCCTTTAGCTAGCCTCTTAAAATGGAAAAGTGTTAACAAAAAATCCTCACCCTTGACCACCCCACAGTTAGCAAGGAATGCAAAATTACTCTAGGCCTGCACTTCAATGGGAGCAAGAGAATTGGTGTTCCAGACCTTAAAGTTCATGGTTTAATTGCTGATGACTCAGTAAACTAAATCATCTGTGTCAGACAAGACACACCACGATAAAAGAGCTCCTAGGAATATTCTATATGATATGGATTGTCAGGCCTGGCATTCTCCTGAAATCTTGTAAATAGGAGATGGAGGCATTCACCTGCTTACTTTGTTGATCTTCCCAAAAGTCTGGGGTGGGTTTTTTTGTTTTTGTTTTTTTTTTTTGTCTCCAGGGTGCTGGCTGGGGAACTTGAGACTCTATGCTTCTTCTGAAGAMATCTAACTCCAAACCAACTTGGCAGTACTGCCACAGGCAAACACCACTGAGGGCTAGGCATCAGGTACAGACACTCCCTAGGGAGAAAAAGCACGTTATTCTAAATGCCARTTCTGTCCTTACATGACTTTAAAAGAAATCTTTTAAACATAGCCATTGGGATAATACTATTGTTATTACAATTCAGAAATGGGATTAAAATCTTCATACCATCTATTTCAGAAGTCAAATATAGCCATATATTTCCTTTGTTCTAGATCCAGCTGCCATTTAAAAAAAATAAAAATAGGAGCCTTAGGGGAACTTTCTGCCTGTTTTTCATTTGTGGCTTTACCTGGTAGTGCAAAAAGAAAAAGTACACTCATCACTGTATTTTGTTTCCTTTTCACCCAACATGCATTTTGCAACTTCCAATTTCAAGACAAAAATCGAGCTTTAAGGTCTAACTCCTCCCTTTATCTGTACAGTTGCTAGTACCCAGGAGATGCTGCAGCTTATCAGCCACAATTGCAATTACACAGTCCTGGCCAGAGATGTATCCCAGAAGAGCATCTCTTCAAAACTTCCGTAACGGCCAGTTTAAAACCGAGATTAATTCTATTAATTTACCATTTCATTTTTCTCCAGACTGTTAAATCCGACAATTAACCCACCACCTAGAGGGGTGCTTCTCCCCTCCTGGCTGAACGAGGCCGTTGCGTGAGAAGGCTCCAGYGCAGGAACCCACGTCCTCTGCAAAACGGGCAGCCTGGAGGTTTAGGAGATTATACTGGATGAGTCAGTACAAAAGATTTACTTCTGGTCGACTGTTCCAATAAATAATAATGCTTCCTCCAGACAAAATTATCCAGAAAGTGGCACCTAACCTCCATTTCTTACCCTCCTCCCAATGACAGCCCCTAGCAAGCAACGCCACCAGGCATCGCTGCCAAGGRCTGGTAAATACCAGGATTTATAAACAGCAGTGAGAGGGAGCTGTAATGAGATCAATGTCGAGGATTGCAGCAAATGGCCTATAAAGCAATTTTTAAATGGGATTTCCTGCAACAAAAGCCAGCTCCCTACAACCTTTTCCAATAATACGAGGTGAAAAGGATTGGATTTGAATTATAATACCCGATACTAAGGCGAGGACAGACAGCTTTGTACTCTCCACACAGGCRACTGCTCAGGCGATTTGTTAATCTCTCATCGGGAAACGAAATCTTAAAATAAATCTATACAGGTACATCCAGCCCCAAATTACTGTACCAGAAGAATCCGTCATTGTACAATTGAAAGGGCATGAATAATCCTGTCATTATTTGCTGTTAGTGCATGGAATATTAGACAGAATCGATGAAATGAGAGCAAGCAGCAAGCACAGCCATGTTTGTTTCCCTTTCCCGATTCCATTTCGGATGCAGTTCTCAAGGGGAAAACAAACAAACAAAAAATCACCAAACCACAAAGCTAATAAACTTTGTGAAACTTATCTGAAATAGATGTTTTTCCTCCAAACATTTCAAGGCGCTAAAACGTCCCTGCTGAGGGTTAGGCAAAAGGTTTCTTACCTGGGAAAAGCCCCTTCATTTCTCAGGGCCGCTTTCTTCCCTCCGCCTGTAAACCCACTCCCACAGCCAAATCTTTGATACTTTACCGAAAGAGCAGCAGCCGGGGCGCAGAGGCACCGGCACCGCCTGCGCGCAGCCCGGCACAGAGACACGGAGCCGTGCCCGCAGCCCGCCCGGCTCCGGGCAAGCCCGAGCACCTTCCCACTGCGTAGGAAAGATGCGAACAGCCCTGGGCCCCGAGGTGCCTTGTCCCAAGCCGATACGGGTTGCCCCGGAGGAGCCCAGCTCCTTTGCGCTCTATTTTCAGAGCTGCTCCCTCCTGGCTGCGCGTCTCTGCACAGAGCGCAGCCGCCGCTTTGCCCCGTCTTTTTAGGATTAGATGCATGCTAAAACCAAAATTCAAACTATTTCAAAGATTTTTTTTTTTTTGCCCCTTTAGGAGAGAGCGTTTTAGCAGAGAAAGAGCCTCTTTAGATACATCTGGACGTGATTTTCCAGAGCCGCATTCCCATGAGCCCGTAGTTAAAAATAAATCAAAGACAGAAAACTCMGAGAAGGGAGTTTTCGTATTTCTCCGCTGCCCAGGCGGTTTTCTGGTCGTTAAACTGAATTTATAACACTTGGGGATTTCTTTCCACGTGGGGGCTATTAGCGCGGTATTTAAGAGCTATTAGCGCGGGGTTCCTGATTGTTAATGTTAATGCCTATTTAAAGCTACATGTGACTTCACAAACTTTTAAATTATTAGCCCGCTTTCCCTAAAAGGGGAGAGGTGTTCTTAGAAAAAATAGCACTCCCTGCTGCGGAGCTTCTTGGTGCCGGGGTGCTGCCCGATAGTTATACGAAAGCGTAAATCCTGGTAGAGCCTTAATTCCACGCATTCGGGGATGATTTTTTTTTTTTTTTTTTTTTTTTTTTTAGGAAGAACGAGTGTTTGAATTGTACAGACTAGCAGAGAAATTTCAGGAAGATTATGACGATTTCAGGGTCTTACAACCTCTGTCGACAGTGCACCTGAATGTTATCTGGAAAGTGAACTAATCACAAAGGCAAAACTAGAAGCAACAATTGTGCTTCTGACCCGTGTCTCTCTTTGCCTTTAGCTCTTATCCACCGCCTTCACTGGGATGGGTGTGTGCGTGTTGTTTGCTTGGTTTTGCTTTTTACCTTACTCGAACATCTGAGCGGCATTTCCCCAAAGGCTGCGGGGAATTTGCTGGGGCGGCCCGGCTGCCTCTCCCGGGCTGGTCCATCTTATGGCACAGCAGGGGCTGGGGCGACCCGAGAGTCCTATTTTGCCCGCCTACAAACAGCGGCCACTGGTCCTCTCCGTGCCGACCTCCGGGAGGCTCAGGGCTTCCTAGGRGTGACTCTGGCTTCGCACACAGGCCTGTTCGTGACGGTCAGCGAGTGCTCCTTCGCTGTGTCCCCTGGGAAGCGGACACAGGTCGGCCTGAATCTCTGCTGGTCGCCTCCCTGGACGCTCTCGGTGAGCACGCACAGCACTGACCGGAGGGATGGCCCCTTTTCGGTGACCGAAAGAAGGGAACGATATGGTTTCACCCCCGGAAAACAGCCGGGAACTCTGTTTAGCCCGGTTTGCAAAGTGGGAGCGTTGCTGTGCGCCAGAGTGCTGCAAGGAGCAGGGCCGGGCAGCAGCTCCCCTTCCCCCCCGGCGGCGAGAGAAGCCGCCCCTCTGCCCCATCCCTCCCTCCGAGCCGCCCGCTTGAGGCTGAACAGAGTAGATGGGGCAGAAAGGGGGGTTGGAAGGGAACACATTTGCTCATTAAAAAAGCTTCAAATGTGACAGAAGTCTGTCAACCCGTTGATCCAAGCCCTCTGTTCCTCTGGGGGAAAGGGGGGGTCCCCCACCCCCGAGTTCATCCAGGGATTCCCGCAGGTGACCCCGGCTGGGGCGGGGGTGGCCTCGGCAGGGCTTCGGGAGCGGCCCCGGGCAAAGGCAGCCCAGGAGCCGCGGGCAGAGGCGCCCCGGCCTCCGCCCCTCCCGCTCCGAGGCTCTCCCCTCCGCTGCCTTTGCGGGGCCGGGAAGGGCACTGGGCACCTGCTCGGCGGCGGAGGGGAGAGCGCAGAGCGGCAGAGACGGGGCCATAAACACGCACACGAACAGGAGGGCTCATGCAGGGCCCGGATGGGGCTGCTGACCGGACCCCAGCTCGCCGCAGGCTGCCGCGGCCGCCGAGGCTGCGGCTCCAGGGCTCTCCCGCAGCTCTGGGAACGCCGCGGGAGCGAGGGCTGCTGCGGAGCCGCCGGGAACCCCTCGTTCTTGCCGTGACCTGGGKAAGGCGCGGACCTGACGACTAATCGATCCGCGCCCATTAACCGAGGCTTCCAGGAAACGGTGTGAATCCTCCCGCTTCTCCTTTCGCAGCCAAACGGCAGAGAGAATGCGAATGAAAGACTGCAAACCAGCATGACGTTGTTGGTACTAAATCAACAAAGGAAACCTTTCCCATGTTCGTTTCAAGATACCATGTCAAGCACTGCGTCTCCTTTCCCCCCAAAAAAAACACAACCCCACCAACAAACTCCCCTCAAACCAAAAGAAAACAACACCCCCCTCACACCTAGATTTCAAAGGTGTCTAGGGGCGAGCGGGCTCTCACGGCAGCACGTTTGTGTTGCGTGTCAGTGCTACAAATGGTTTCACACACACACAGATGTGAGGGGAAGCTGGCAAAGTCCCACTCGGCCCCACGGAGGAGCTTCAGTCACCTCCGCCGAGCAGCGCCCGACCCGCGGGTCGCGCTTGTGCGCCCAGGGAACAGGAGCAGCATCTCTGCTGGTGTGTCAAATGTCACCAGAAGCCCTGTGGCCACCTGCCTATTCTTCTTGCCTAAGACAAAGGAACTATTTAATTTCGTATTTCTATTTATATTCTTTCTCACCCTTCCTTAATTTTTCATTTCCTTTCTTTCCCTCTTTCTTTCTGCCTTCCTTCCTCTTCCTTCTTTCCTCTCTCCCTTCCTCTCTCCCTTCCACTCTTTCATCCTCTTGCTCATTCTTTCGTTCTTTCCAGTCTTTGGCTTTGGCTTGAAGGAGATCTGATGTGATTAAACTCACAGGGCGTTGGAGGGCAGAGGTAAATTAAGCCAAAGCGACAGAAAAGATGAAAGAGGCTTGCTTAACTTGAGTGCCCGAGGACAGCTACCCTCCGCCTTCCTCCCCAGGGTCACGCAAGCTCCCCGCCGMCTTCCCCGGGGCCTTTCTGCCCATCCTGCCCATCCTGCCCCGGAGCTGCTTCTTCCGACGACACCAAAAAGGATTCTTTTTCTCTTTTTTTTTACCTGTAGCCCCCCGGGGCGTGTGGAGAAACGCGCCCGGCCCAGAGCGCTGCCCGGCTCTGCTCGGCTCCGACGGGCGGGGAAACCTCGGGGAGGTGATGGGGTGCAGACAGAGGGAAGGGTGAGACCTGCGGGGGCTTCACGGCGGGCAAAGCCCCGCACAGGGCGTGTCTTCCCGCACGAAGGTCTGGTGGCGGCCGGGGGTCGGCCCCGTCCCGGTGCTGCCGCTGCCTAGAGGCACYGGGACCCGCCACGTCCTGCGCTCCCAGGTGGGAAAAGGCGTCCCGCGGCTCTGCCGGGGCTCCTCGCCTCAAAAATAGAGCAAAAAGGAAGGGAGGGTCTCGATCTCTACGCTCCACCTGCAAAGCAGACAGAGCTTAAGCACAGTCTAAGCCCCATATTTTTCTTAGCGCAGAAGTAACGATAATAATAACAAAACCCCACAACSAAACAAAAAGAGCAGAGATCTACTCCAATTTAAAATTCCTTCTTGCAGGGCAAGAAGAGAATATCTGTGCTTTTCTGTTCAACAGGACCTTTTAAATGTTAAAGATGTTCGGGACCACATTAAAGATGTCTCGAAATGCAGCGATGGAAGGAGACAACCAAATCCGATTATAAATATTGGTAGGTCCCTCTTTATCTTTCGGGAAATCAAAGAAAAACACAAAATGCGGGGACGAACGAGAAGAGCTGAAAATCCCGAGCTGCGAAAACCCCAAACATAAATAATTTTCGAGATATTGACATGACAATAAAAGTCATGTAAAGGGCCGTGCAGCTGAATTTTAAAGTGTGGCAGTACACGGCCACTTTAAAAGTAAAGCTTTAAAAGTAGCCCATGCTCTGCTCATTTCTCTAAAATGATTTGTAAAGAGCATCTTGAATTTTATTTATAACCGTAACGAATCCAAACTCTCGAAATGGGAGAACAGAGTTAGCCAAAGATGCGGGGATGCAGGAGATCTAACATCAGCCCGAAGCGAAATACGTCAAAACTGCCGTGCAACGAAATACTGCGGAGATTTATAGGATTAAAAATACAATATAAAACAAAGTACGCAGTTACTTCCCATCTTAATCATTATGCGTTGTAAGTGAGAAGAGATTGCATTTGGAGTGATCGATTCCGTGTCATTTTAAAACCCTCTTTCAGAAAGTTGTGGAGGACTGAGAAATTTAAGTGTGTCTTAAATGTGTTTTAAAATGAGACGTGATTTGTTGGAAAGTAAATATGCGATGTTTATTTTATTACAGTCGGAGAGAATTAAACAAGCAAATACAAAGAAGACTTTGCGAAAATAAGTGACAACCGCGGGTGTGGGGTTGTTCGTGTATTGATTTACTTCCCTGATGGATCTTTTCACCAGAGAGTTATCAACAGAAAAAAAAAAAATCAGGTGGATTTTTCCCCGTGAGAGAAGGTCTCGGGCAAAATACACAGAGCTCTACTGCCAGGCCCTCACCCCTCCCGAAATGCAGGGCTTTTCTGGCCAGAGAACCACGCGTGATTTGCAGAGCACCCGCAAATCGCTGCCGGTGACTATTCCCTCCTTGCCCGAGTCTGCTTAATTTGTAAATAAGTTTCAGGGCCCCTTTTCACAGAACCCAGTTGAGCAGGTAATTTGTTGTTAGTGTTTGTTTAAATGTTGTGAACCATGCACTCAAAAATAGGAAAACTATACACAAAAGAGGCAAACATGGGAACACAACTGGAAATTACTGAGTTATAAAAACGTCAAAGAAGAGCAATTTGCAAAGAGGCATCAGTAATTGTCTCCTACATTAACGGAAATGATTTGCCAAGCCCAACTCTTTTGTTCTCCCCAGGATGGACGGGCGCTTCGCCATCGACCTCAATGGACTGGATCAGGACGTTTTATCAGCCTCTCAGCCCAAGGGGTTGCTCAGGACCCGGTGTCGGATCCTGCCTTGCAGACCTGCAGTCCCGGAGTGGGTTTTCAGGGGGAATTGAGCGGATTTACCGTAATCTGCCTGGATGAGGAGACATATGCCTCTGAGCCACAGCTTTGAGGGCATCTCCCAAGGATCCAAGGAAAGCAGTCGCAGCTGTCAATAGGAGCGCTGAGTGAAAAGCACAGATTGATGGGATGGTCTCCAGCAGGCCTGGGAGTGACACTCTGTGGCCCTGCTCATGCCACCATATGGTGATGTGCTGTGGTCAGTCTGAGATGCCTGGAAGAGCCATAGTTCCCCCAGTCCAGGGAGGTTTAAGCAAGTTCATGCCCTGCTGTTTAGCTCTATCATCTTCCCCAAAGTCTCATTTCATAAATGAACTCTATTCATAAAGCCAGTCTGGCTTCTCATTCTGTTAAGGCCCCATTTCCCTCCTGAAACATGGGGAGAAATATTTTGCCTCAGGTTCAGCCAGGCAGAAATGAAGTTCACACGGATGGACTGTGGCTCTGTGGTGTTATGTTTTGTTACTTAGCTTGTTCTACCTTATTTAGGACACCCCAAACTTTGGAACTGATGTGCAAAGAGACAAGCTCAAATTCAGAGCTTCAGACTCCTCCTGCCTGAACCTGCTCCTCTATCTTCAGGGTTTTTTTTCCCCTAAAAAACTTTTCTTGCGTTCATATGGTCAAAAAATTAATCAAAATGACTGCCCAAAGCTAGAGGCTGACACGGTGGGATGACTGCAGGTGCCACGGCGGTAACCTGGTGTATTTATGTGTTAAGCCAGCTTATGTTCAGAGTTGGTTTCTAACTGTTCACATTTACATCTGCAGGGCTCTGCCCAGGCCCTTGCTTGTGTTTTGAATGGGATTCTTTTTTGCACAGCTTGACTCAGTAAAGTGTATCTGGTGTTAGGGCTGCCAGAAAGGTTTTGTCTCAGATTTGCTCACTATCCAGGGAAGCATAAAACCAACATCCACGATAAAACATTGCACTGCGGAAAAAACACTTTATGAGTTTCAAAGCATTATGCTTGCTTAAAAACACAGCTACTTGTGTGACATGTTGCTGGTGAGAGCCACAAGAAAACCTGCAGACTGCACTGAAGCCAGGATTTTACTGAAGGCTCTGCCTGTGATTTCTCTGCTGAAGATGTACCAACCACTCACAATGAACAAACAGCAGGATATAACAAAGCTCTAAGCATATTATTTTCATATAAGAATGGGCATTTATCTTCGTAATAAAGAAAGGTAAAATAAACTTCCAAATTTCAGATATGAAGTTCTCTAATTACTGGATCAGGATCTAGTATGCTAACCAACTAAAAATCATAATATTCTATTAATTTCAGGAAGAAATTCCTTTCTTTCTTCTACCCTCTACGTCACAGGGGATAATTTTTTTTAACTTAAAAGCAAAAGGAATATTTTTCACTTATCCTACAAAGGATTTTTTTGTTAAGCTGATTTCTTGTATCCCATGAACAGCATTAGGCAACAAGATAATATGGATTTTCCTCAGAGACCTAAAAGATAGGATTAAAGAACTGCTCAGGGCCTGATCCTGTCCTGCATTTTTCAGACTGTTATGCCTGGTACTGAGGAGCCGAGAGGCCAGCGAGCCCCCATGGAGCAAATTCCAGCTCAGAGTCTCTGAGAAACAGCCACTTTGCAGGCCTCCCCACGGCGAGCATCGCTCAGCCGCCTCGGCCACGCAGGGTGCCAGAACCCAAACTTCACCTGGAAACACCAATATTATTCAGAGCTCTGCTTAGAAGAGAAGTGACATTAATTTGCTTCGATATGTGCTGTTCTTTTGCTCAGGGAATTCATGGAAATCTGGATTTTGACATCCTTCACATACGCTGCCCTTTGCCTTCAAGCCTTTCAACAGTGCCAGCGGGATGGTCTGAAGAAAACCCCAGCACACAAACAGGCTGGCTATTCATATCATACGCAGAAAATCCAGAATTGGGCTGGCAATTTTCAAGTTTGGCTTTTGATATTTAGTAAAGTCAACCTCACACGGGATCACGAGTGCATTAGGCCAGGATTAGGTGTTAGTGGGACTGGCGGAGGCAGGAGGAAAGCTGACCTCGGCTGCTGTGCAGATGCTTTAAGAAGAGGAAACCCCAGGCGGAATGGATATGGAGATTAAGTTTGCCTGACATTTCCCATTTTTAGACACCGCTGTGACCCGATGCTTAGAACTTTGGTCTGAATCTTACTTGACACAAAGGGAAATGAATATTTTTGGCAAGGAAAAGAGAATGTGTTGGATGTTGTTATAAAAGGTGAGGATTACTGCAAATGATTGCTGCAATGAAGAAACTACATCTTCTGGGCAGATTCTGCAGTTGTGATGTAGCTCCCAGAAATATTTCAGAAATTACAACAACAATAATTGTAGCTGTAAGAATAATTTACAGTGGCAAAACTATCACTACCAGCACTCCTAGGAGCCCTGTGTTTGCGCCTGATTGGCAGCAGTCAGGAGCTATCACACACTGAAAAACATTCAACAGGTAAGAAAACCAAACATGCAAAAAAAATTACCCTGAAAACTTTCTGAAGAATAAAATAAATTTTTTGCACCACAGAGTAATTGTAGGTCAAAGCTTTGTAAGGAAGCAAAGTTAGGGGATTTAGATCCCATTTTTATACAATGTCTGTCTTAACTTCTTTAGATAACTTTGAAAATTGTGCTGTAAACCTTGGAGCACTATCTTGATCGGCCAAATACATCAATAAGCAAAGGGCCCTAATTTGAGGGAAGGTTTCCAGTTCTATACCAATTTGCTATTGATTTATGAAGACAGGATTTAATCCTTCCCCATGTGYTTCTATTTTTAGTTTCAGATAGTTGCTGAGTGTGTGATGCATTTAATGCACTGACTGTGTTAGGTACTTTCAGCACTCTTCTGTTTCTATGCAAATACAACTGAATACAGTTTTAAAAAACTCTAGGTGAATTTAAACCTTCTTTTGAAAAAAAATTTCATTACCTCTTGCTAGGTTTTTGTAAGTGGAGGGAAAAATATACAGAATATACATGTGTGTGAGAGAGTAGGAAGGGAGCAGCTATGCTGTGCAGATTGTTTGCTTGGTAAGATTTTATTTACACAGAGTTGTTTAAATTTGGAATTGTAATTTGTACTCACTGATTGGCATAACCGATAAATCCACTTATTTTGYCCCTTTTCTATTTTTTTTCATATCTTTTTAGAAAGCCAGTAGTTTCTTTTTTTACCAGATTTGTTAAGGTTCCTTTTTTGATCTACCAGTTTGCCCTGTAGTCACAGCAACTGAATCCAGCTGACAAAAGGAATTTCAATAAGATTGTGAGATTTTTAGGAGTTTTGCTACTATTGCCATAATCCTCTCACAACCAGAAGCATCTACTGATGAGTCAGAACATGTCATGCCTCCTACCTTGTCTCCTGATCAGGAGTAAATATGCACATACTGCTGCCCTTCAGGTTGAGCCCGGCCATCTGCAGGGATAGGGCTGTATCTCCAAGGTGCCTCTCTTAGGCTGCCCTAGGTCTCCTTGGCAATCTATGAATTGCCTTTACACGAAGCTGTGACATTTTAATTTGTAGAAGGTTGACACGAGATTATTATTAGGTACCAGAATGAAATGGGGATGCATTATATGGTCTCTCTCATAATAAAGTGAAACGTCTGTTTTCTTTTAAATAAATAATACATCTGTGAAATATGGCTCCCAAATATATTTTCAGAGGTGCTTCTGCTTTATTGTTAAGCACATCCTTAATTTTGTTGTCTAAAGATTTTCCTTCCCACTGTTAATTTGCAGCTCTAAAGGCTCCAGCTGAGACTGTGACGAGTTCTTCCTGATTTAGCACCATCCTCACCAGCAAAGTCTCAAATTTAAAAAGTGCAACGCAGAGCTGTAAGCTGGGTCACTCAACTTCCCTGTACAACATCTCCAGCTATGTCTTCATCTCACCCAGTGCTAGGGTGTCCCTAAGTAGACATTGTAATATTCTGCTTGTGAACTACTTCCAGTATTTCCAAAATACTTTCTGAAATATACTTGCTTTAAGCTCAGCAAGTATACTTGAGCATGTGAAGTGAAGGGACCAGGAGGTTCTTGTTCTTTTTCTCTAATCTGTCCTCATATGGGAGTCATTCTGGATATGCAAAGGTCTGTCTTCTACTTTCATGTATCTTGTTTAATAAATCTATTCTGAGGCAAGGTAGAATTCAAGGAGTGTGTATGCACCATGGGTTTATTAAAGCAGCATTGTTCTGTATATTGGTCCCTCTTCCTTCCTAACACCCTATTTTTCTTCCTGACTCCAGCAGAACACTGAAAAGATTCTTTCAAAGATTTGTGCAAAGTGACTCATTGTTCCTTTGCAGATGGTGATAGCTGGGTGAGAGTCCAACACTGTGTACATGTACACGTAGATACACCTTTATTTATGCATGTGTATACACATTTAGAGTTTCATTATTGGTTATGTGCATGGCTTTTTATTCTTCACTTTTGAGTTTGCCATATTTTGTCGATTTTGTACCAAAAGATACTTCTGAAAGGTTTCATACATGGTTTTAATTCTGACCACTCCAGATAATTTTGTATCATTAAAAAACCCTGCTACCTCACTCCTCACCTTCTTTCCAGACCATTCACAAATATGTTGAACATCTGGATGCCTGTGGGATTTCATTAGCAATTACCTTCTACCATTTATCACTACTTTTTGCTACAAATCTTTTGACCAGTTATTAATCCACAGAAGGATCTTCCCTCTTATCCCATTAAATCCTATCTACTTTAAATGATTCTGATAACTGACCTCATCAAAAGCTTTTTAGAAATCTAAGAACATTACATCAAGTATGTGACCTTTATCCACAGCCATATTTTCTGCTTTGGAGAACTTTATTACACCAGGAGACATAACTTCTCTCTATGAAAGCCATTTCAACTCTGTTTCTACCAATGTTTGAGACAGATATCAGACATGCTAATCTCTGGTTCTCCAGACGTGCAACAGATCCTTTAAAAACCAGGTGTCACATGGACCTCTCTCCCTTCCTCTGACCATGAGCCTGATTTTAATAACTGATTTAGGAATTTCAAATATAAATTTTTTAGGGACTTCTCAGGGAACACTGTCTATCCTTGAGATGTGTCACAATTTATTGTATTGACCCGTTCTGTAATTTCCGCTGGTGCTGGGAAGAGCCTACAGCTTATGGTAAGGAATCCATATGCAGGGCAAGAAATGTGGTTTGAATTTCCTCAAGCAGTTGAAGGAATGGGATGTGGATCTCTTCCAAGCTTAATCCCTACTAATTACTGGTGTGTGCACACTGCATTTTGTGTTCTACTGATTCTTACTAGATCAAGGTGAGGTGAATAGATTCACTAGACTGAGGTGCATAGGCTGAGGAATGSCTATTTTACAGTTTTGGCATAAGTTAAAACAGCCAGTCCTGTGAAGGCTGAGAAGAGCCTGTCTGAGCATAGAGACGGAAGCTCAGCTGTTTAGAGCCTTGGATGTTAAGAGTGAGGTGTTTGTAGAATTTAGCAGCTGTGCACTCCAGTTCTACTTGTGTTATCCTCATATCTGCCATTTTATTTCTATATCTACAGTCAGCAAAGAGGAGTGATTTTATTAAATGCAAAGAGGTTTATTTTTAGTAGAAAAATCATTCTCGTAAGGATRTGTTTTGGTAAAGCCCGTGAAAGTGGAGGAATGAGATTTTCATCATTAATATACTACTCAAACAGATCTACCCRGAACCTTACTGTTACAGAGAAACATCTCAGTCACTCATTTCTGCAGGGTTAATGCCAGACTCTTGTTGAAGTCTGGCCCTTGGATTTACAGTGCTTCACTACCATGTGTAATAAATGTGTACATAAAAGCAGCAGATCATCCAGGCTTTGGGTGATGAAGAAGTGTCCAGATGTTGTGGGTCATGTAAAGGAAACAAATGGTCATTGTCAGACTGGGCAAACAGCAACATCCAAAACGTTTTCAGTAAAAGGTGAAGAAATAGAACAGGTACTCCCAGTTCTGGAGCTGCAAAACAGTATCACTCTGTACACTACAGCCCAGCACATACCAAAATCAAATCCCATGCGTCTCTTACATGGACTTTTCCTAAAATTCCTGTCTACCAGGCATTCAGGAAAATAATTTTTTTTCTCACTGAATGTTTTATTTGGTTTCTTAGGAAGAAATATTCAAGGTTATATGCAGAAACTCCCCATTTATGATACCAGTTTAAGCAAATAGAAGTCACAGCGTCATCTGCAATTTTACTGAAGAGGCACCATGGGCCGGTGTGYACAAACCAGCCAGACGGTGCATCCCGCTGGGACCTGCACGGAGTGACACGCCTGCCTGCTGCACAATTCCCATTTTGCTCTCTGCTTTTGTCAGTCCAATGCAGATGGACAACCTCTACATTTTGCAAGTGTGCAAATGGTTGCAGAGCACCGAAGGTGACATTGTCAAATGTATTATTTCACTCTTGATCTTAATGTACATGTAGGAGTGTCTCTTTACATGTATGCCTTAAAGAGCTTAATCTAAGAGGCAGCTCGTAACAGCAGCTTTCATGGTCTCTTGCTACTACTGTTTTGTAGTTTTACTAACCATGATCAGCGTAATGATCTGATAAGACGGAATTATATTTTGTAATAAAGAATCAGGACATATTTGCAGTAATGGATATTAATACCAAAAGATTGTGACCCAGGTTTCTAAAAGCAGCCATCATCATTTACCATCTCCTAAATTCTACTTGGTTTCCTCAGGAACTAAGATATCATTTCTCTCACAACAACCTTTGCAGATTTTTGCCTCTGCCCTCCAAGCCTGAATGACTGACCTTTTCCCATGAAGCACTGAAGCGGGGAAAATTACTTCATGTCATCCAACTCGTGAAGTTCACAATAGCCCACGTAGGCAGCGTTTTTCAGAGCTATATGGTTTAACCCAGGGAAAGGTGACATCAGGGGCTGAGGTGAGGATGGTGACAGAGGGAAGAGAAGGTCTATGACTAGTAGCAGGGCTTTTATTGTCATCACAATAAATCCTCCTCAGAGGAAAAACAAACTCCATAACTGCAGATGTTCATGCTTCTGTCCCGTCTTAATCCCAAAACCTAAAGGGAGGGATTCTAGCTGGTACTTCACACATGTGGTGAAATCTCAACAGTTGCTGTAAAACATGGGGAGTCTCAAAGTGTCAACACTTCACAGCTTCGTTTCTGAACAGAATGAATCACATGCTGGGTGGATTTACCTTGCACTGAATTGATCGATGATGTACAGAGACAGGAGWGACCCAAAGCAAGAACAAAAGCAAGTGAGGGCCTGAAGAGCTGAGGAGAAGAATATGAAAGGCAGTGTAATATTTTTGCCAAGGAAAATAAAATAGTAGTGCTTGAAAAGATTGATTCAGACTAAGATTTCAGTGTAATACAGTGCAGTGTGGGGTCATTGTGCTGTGGAGAGAGACAGAAAAATGACCAAGTGACTGTGGAASTCCCTGAACTGGTGCTACATTCCCCACTGTGGTGCAAGATGGGTGCAGACAGGTAACTGCGCGGAAAACCATGTAGATGCTTGGGAAAATGGTGTATTGACGGCTCTCCTTAGATCAGCAGGGCTTTCATTCCATGCCACACAAAAGCATAGAAACCCATGCGTAAATTCAGATCTTTGTTCACCTACTGTCCTAAATCATAGGCAGASTTTGTACAATATTTTGTCATGAATATTCTGGGGAACAAAAGCACTCAGATGCTACTCGTAAAAAGACCTTTCTGCTTTGCATATGTGGCTTAATTTCTATTTGACAGATTGTAAAATACAAACCATGATAGAATGGTTATGCACTGTGGAAATGCCACCTCAAATTTCACAGTAATTAGTGGAAATCTGATTTCTAACTGTGTGCAAACCCCTGAAACTTGTGCTCATGCGTTGGTGTTAGCATCAGTTGGTTTGTGTGCTATGGAGGAAGGTGTAAGATGTTTTTCTGGTAGAACAAGCTGGACCCTCAGTTCCTCCACAGGTAATGGGGAAGTAAGCTGAAAGAAAAAAAAAAGAGAGAAAGAAAGACAGAAAAGACAGAAATACACAGAGACATGAACAAATATTAATATCACTAACTGAACAGCCTGATTTTAAAGTGGTGAGCCACCAATAAATTTAGGAATGCCACTGCATGATCTGCAGTTATCCAGACTAGGGTAGAAAACATTGATTTAGCCTAAAGAATGTTAAAGGTAGAATGCTTGAAGTTCCTGAAAAGACAACCTGTCTGTTCCTCTACAAATCTTGCCTTAAAAGTCTTAACATTTGATATCTTTTTTTTTTCCTTAAATTTTTTTTTTTAGTTCTTGACCTTGCCGCATTCCAGGGACTCTTAGTGACGGATTAAGGGCATATTTAGCTGTGACCAATCTGTTATAGCTGAACTCCTGAGTCATCTGCAGTCTCCTGACTAGTGTGAATTGATCCTTGCCAAATGCCTCTCTCTGGAACTTGTATTTACTCCATACTAGGTTTGTTTCTGACTTCAAGAAAAAGGATATTTTTTTTTACTACAGACACCTTCATATTTTCCTAAACAGTTTCTGAATTTTATTGACTAAAATTACAGGAAGAAAAACAGTGGGATTATTTTCCTCTCTCCTTCTTCCCTCCTTTTTTTTTTTTTTTTWWTTTTTTTAGCAGTTTTTGCCACGGGGATTTTATTTTCAACTCATTTAATCTGGTTTGCATGTTGAAACACAAACCTGGTCCACTTTGCTTTCACCATTCTCCTAAGCAGAGGTACACTACAATTTTGATGAATTAGAAAACTCCTACAAATTTGCAGAGGATTTCTGAATTTCTGGTCATATAATTAATCATTTGAAATAAGAAATTGCATGCTGGGTTAGTTACCTAATCCCAAGATATTCTTCTCCAACACGGATCCACGAAATTTGTGAGCTTGGGAGGAAACCAGTGGGGTTCCCCTGCGTGTTGTTGCTCTGATGTAGGTGCATTTTTTCTCAGGAAGCAGAAACTGGATTCCTGGGCAGTCAGTGTTTGTTTCTGATGAAAAAAGAGCCTCCAATATCCTTGATTTCCACTTATAAACGTTGAAGACCATTCAGATGATGTAATTTTCCTTATAAAACCAGGCTTCCACAAATTTTAGCAYGGTGCTGGTGACCAGCCTTACTCTCAGCAAAGCTTAGGAAAGCACCAGCCCTGGGATCAGGCTCAGTATTTCTTGCGGAATGGCATGAAACACGTTGTACTCTGTGCCTTAATACGGATGAAATGAAAAAGAGGCTAACATTTATTAAAACTCAAATGCAACCGATTGTCCAGTCCTTACAGAGATGAAAAATGTGTATTTCCACATTGTTCTGTAAATAACTTTTGCCAGTGCAACTCTAAATAACTGCTACCGCTCTGAAAAGAGAAATGAGAACGCCTTTTGTCAATGGACTATTTACGCTCACTTTAAAGAATTGGCCAATGAACAGATAATGTGCTGCTTATGTATGGATGTCTGTATTTGTCCGTATTAGATGATGGTTATCACGTAAATAAAAGCCTCGGTGGAATCAATCTGAAAATATTCCATGTGCTTAACGATAGCTAACAGCTGAAGAAATAACAAATCCATAAAAATATGTTGCTCTTTACTTTCACTCTTATATTTGCATTTGTCTTAATGAAAAAATTGCCAATTGATGGTAAAAATACCAACAATTCTTATAAAACGCTCACGTGTTTTCCTGATTTCATTGTGGTTTCCACTTAATCTCTCAGATCCAAGCCTTGAGGATGAAAAGTATTGTATGTATGCTTGTATTCCCGGATTCCAGACGGTCTGCAGTAGCTCCGGGGGTTTATCGAGTAGCTGAACATCCCTCTCATTCCCTGGAACACCAATGACATCTAGCGGCGAGCTCAGGCCCCTCACAAAGCTACAAAAGAAATTTTAAAAACCCCAAACAACGAAGGAAGGGGGGAATTTGTATATATCTGTTTCCACCAAGTATTTGTAGGCAACCCTTCCAAGATTAAGGAGAGCCTTCCCAACACTTTCTCACCCCAACCTGGCAATGATGGCTCTCCCAAAACTGCAGTTCCCATGTGAAATTTCACACCATGTGCTGTATTTTTAGGCTGATAATGTCAAAGTAACTCACAGCCTGTGGAACTGAAACAATACACAGAGAGTTTAGGACTGTACAGTTCCCTTGTTCACAACCAAGTGGTACAAACTCCTGATCATCAAACTTTGTCTTACTGAAGAACAGCTCAGTCCCTACAAAAACAAGAGAAGAATGAATTGAGGACTGTCAGCTCTCAGCTAAAACCAAACATTTCTCACTGAGGAGCTTTCCAAATCTTCTACAAAAGCTATAGGATCTTCAAAGGAAAGGAGGCAGGGAAAGGASGAAGGGAAGGGGGAATGGAACAGCTAATCATAGGAGAGATGTCTGCTCCACTTAGAATTATCCTACTGATACTGCCAAGCACCTCTTCTGCCTCTGACAGTGCTGGGCAGTGACTCAAGTGTGATGCTGTGATAAGCAGAGATAGAAGGGCCGTATCAGCCCAGTGGCTTGCTCTAAAGCCCTTTGCTTTTTTACTGTGAATAAAAGTGAGAAGCAGAGCCCATCTAATTTATCTTTGCTGTTCCATCTGAACATCTTTCTACCTCCTTTCTAAGTGGCACCATGGAAATAATTTCCTTACCCTTCCTTGTGGATGTGCTTGCTATTGAAGCAGAAGCAGTGCCTGGGAGGCTCAGGCACAGACTGGGAGGTGTGGGGAGCCCTGCCAGCAGTGAAAGGCTGACCTGCACCACGGGCTTCAAGAGGTTGCTCTCTGGAGCCCCTCTTCCCAGCGGCTCCTCTCACCAATTGCACTGTGTCTGCCCCCATCCACCAAGCTCGAGATCCACCAAGGATACTGAGCTTGGACACAATGCCCCTCATTGGGCATCCCCCTCGAGGGAGCACCTCTCTCGCCCCATCTTTGCCACAGTCACACTACATAAGACAAGAGGCACACATAAAAGCATGAGAGGGAGGAAAATAAAGTGGGTAACCCCTTCAAGGCACCAACTCTACCGGCTCAAAGTTTGCTGATTAGGTTCTCTTGGGAAATATTGCTTTGACTGAAAGCCAATGGTATCATTCAATTTTGACCCCAAAATAATTTAAAAACCTATATATCATATAATTTCTAAATGTTGCAGCACTAAAGGTGAAATTGTGTTGAAGATATTCCCAATTTTTTTTAAATTATAACCTGTTAGATAACACGGGATTTAAATTTTCAGTTGGGATGAAAGTAACAATTCAGAATATCATATTTTCRCATGAAGTAAGAAACCTTGGTAGTAGTTTCACCTGGACTTCACTGAAATTAATAGGGATTAAAACAGCTATTTTGGATTGCTTCATTTTGTTTCTATAGGTAGGAGCTCCATTGAATAGCCAAAATGTATCTCTCAAGAGCAAGCTGAAAACACCACATGAGATTCAAAACCATTTTCTTCTAGAACATCTTCTAGAACACATGTATCTAGAAAAGAAAAAGGAAGCATGATCTTAATATATAGATTTAACAGAGCTCTTCGCAGAGATTCAAGAACTGTTGTTTGATCTTCAACCCTGGAAGACTGATAAGGTCATTTTATGTGCCCAGCCCAGCAATGATCACTAACCTAATTGATGACTGAAGGAGAACAGCAATTCTCAAGCTTTACTGGTTTGTATACTACCCCTAATAAATTGTGGTAAAGTAAAACAGTGGAACATTAAGATCATCCATCATCATTAGCTCATGTACAACTTGCAAACTGCTGAAGTGGAATTGCTCTGAGCCTTCCCAGCATGATTTAAATGTTTAGAGGAAGTTCCTCTTATTATGTGACCCTAGATAAGGAGTAAATGGGGAATTTCAGACTGGAAAGTACTGCTGCTTCCAAGCAATGAGCACCAGCATCTCTCTACAGCAGTTAAATATGCAGCAGTAGAGCTGTCTCTTGGGTTCTCTGGCCATGAGCAAGGTCTTCTGCAAGGCTACCTCTCAGTTAGATTTACACATTTTGTATTTCTCCAGCTCCTGTTCCTAGCTCTTCAAAATGCATTTACTGGCAGCAACTTCACCCAATACTCTAATCAAAGTATGAGGATAATATTTTTAAATTTCTTGACAAACTTATGAGTAGTAATGGTATTAATTTTGGACAAGAGAGAAAAAAGAAGGAAAAAGTGACCAAACAAAATGATCTCTGGGCAAAAGAGGAGTTAGAGTTGAAGTAAACTGGTCCAGTTCTGTACAACAGCACCTCATTGCTGTGTTTAAAGAGGGATCTTGCAGAGCAGGCTAGACAGGAGTCAACATTCTGGCGGGTGGTACTGCAATCTCTGTTACTAAAGGTGAAACACGTTACATTTGGAAGCAACTTCTGGAGCATGACTAATCTACTGAGAAAGAGAATTTAGGGTTATAGATTGATTTCAGTTTTGCATACGATCAATCCTAAATTTTTATTGTGACTGTTTTCCCATTACTTGTCCTGTCAGCCACAGACTTGGAGAACAGGTTATTCCCTTTTTTTCTTCATTACGCTTTTCTACATTTGTCTCCATGTGTGTCTCAGTCCTCCTCTCATCTCTCTTTCCCTCAGACTCTCTAACCTCAGTTTTGGCTGGGCTTCCTCCAGCCTTTCTGAGTCTGTTTTGATGCTTCTGAGTGAATTCTTACTGTTCTCACCAAGTCTGTTTTCAAATAGGTCCCATGCAGCACAGAAACCGAAAAAGAGTATTCCAGCATGGAGCAGAACACTTCCTGTATTTGAGGCTAGGTTGTTTGTACACCTTGACATGCTGATACAGCAGGGTGTTGTTAACTCAGCTTTGCCCTGTGTRGCACCATCATCCCACGTATTCTTTTCCAGCCAGTGTTACCCACCCATTCCTGTATCTCTCCTCTTTGCTGAGGTCACACTGAGTTCTAACCCTGGCCTCCAACTTTGGGAAGAACTGCAAATTTTGTGCCATCTGCAACAGACAGTTTTGTTGAACCAAAGAGGAGATGGGTTGTACCTCTTACATTTTGACACTAAACTGCTGAAAGCTACTCAAATATTTTTCCTGACAAGTTTCATATCCACCCATGGAAGTTCTATCAAGGCAAAAGTTTCCTTTGCTTTTTTTAGAAAAACATCATGCAGTCCTCCCACTGAAGTTAACTACAGTCAGGAGATATCACATCTACTGCCTTTTTATCCATAAATCTTGCTGTTCTATCATTAAAGCAAAGCAAATTGAATTATTAAGCAATTTTTTTGAAATAATTGCTTATACAGAATATCTTAAGACCCTAATGGTGGGAGGTAACGAACATTCAGGAAGCCATATCCACAGCTCTTAGTGCAGTAGCCAAMTTCTTAATCATGTAAAAATAACAGCAGATATCTTAAGTATATTGCACGGTGATATTTTCCACATCACATCTCCTTACACTTGTTAACGTGGATGACAAGGAGATGGACATTTATTTCTATCTGTATTCCTAGTCCAAGCCCCATCTCCAGAGTTTAGCTAGTGCACTTTCTGATTGTTTGTACTATACTTACACTTTACTGAGTATTTACCCTTAATAAGAGTTCATTTTCCAGAAGGGCTTCAGAGCCCAGACTGACTCAGCTCGATTAATTTATGGATGGAGACTATAAGGACCTTAATCCATCAGGCAGACAGTCGCCCATTAGAACTGCAAAAAGTGCTGGGAATCTTCTGCGGTAGCTGCAGCAATGTGATGGGGCAAGTTCAGTCAAGTTTGTATTAATGAACCAGCAGAAAACTGTTTATGTTAACAGAACCTTGTAAAAATGTTATTGTTGAACGTATGTAATACTGTAATCCACATATTATATACATAAGCACAAGAAGCCAACAAAGAAAACACCCTTCTCATTGTTTTTTCTTATGCCTAAAACCTTTGTAACTAAATGAAGTGCTGAGGACTGAAGTGAGAAGTGGGGAGACCTTGGATAAGGGCAATCATAGTATCATAGAACTTTTTCGGTTGGAAAAGACCTTTAAAATCATAGAGTCCTATAACAAAATCATACAACCTTACAACACAACAGAAATTACAATCCAGTGTGCAGCTAACAACAGAACTAGCAAGAGGTGATTAAGAAGGTTTCCTGGTTTCATCTGGGATAGAGTTAATTTTCTTCCTAGTAGCAGGTACAGTGTTATTTCTTGGATTCAGTATAATACTATTTTTATCATTATCATTTTTTACTTTATTTCAGTTATTAAACTGTATCTCAACCCATGAGTTTCATCTTTTCCTGATTCTTCTCCTCACCCCACTGGGGGTGTGGAATGAGCAAGTGGTTGTGTGGTAATTAGTTGCTGTCTGGAGTTAAACTATGACAGAAGGTGAAGAAAAGWGGTAAGAGGAGAGTTTTTCTATACTGAACGAGATGACACTTTTAGAACAGCAGATGGCTCAGAACACATTTAGTTATCATGACAAAGAAGTTATTATCCACATGAAAAATAAAAATCCAGAATCTGAAAGCCAGAGCTGCTTCTCTCTGTACTGCCATAAACATCTTCATAAGGGGCCAAGGAATGATAATCTGCTTTTAAACTGAGAAGGTAACACAAAAATTCTGGCTATTGTGAGGAAAAGTAAATTAATAAGCTCCAGTAAAGGATACATACAAGAGTACTGTGTTCAGCTCTGGGAACTCCAACATTAGAAAGACATGGACTCGTTGGAGAGTGTCCAGAGGAGGGACACAAAGATGCTCAGAGGACCTGGAGCACCTTTCCTATGAAGACAGGTTGAGAGAGTTGGGGTTGCTCAGCCTGGAGAAGAACAGACTCTGGGGAGAACTTACAGCAGCCTTTCAGTATCTAAAGAGCCTACAGAGAGCTGGGGAGGGACTTTTGACAAGAGCATGGGGTGACAGGACAAGGGGGAACGGCTGTAAATTGAGAGGGGAGGTTTAGACCAGGTGTTAGGAAGACATTCTTTACTGAGAGGGCGGCGAGACACTGGCACAGATTGACCAGAGAAGTTGAGGATGCCCCATCCCTGCAAGTGTTCAAGGCCAGTCTGGAGGGGTTTGGAGCAACCTGGTCTAGTGGAAGGTGTCGCTGCCCATGGCAGGAGGGTTGGAACTGGATGGTCTTTACTATTCTTTCCAACCCAAACTGTCCTAGGAACCTATGAATAAGAGTAATAGCAAAGCACTCTCTGATTAGGTGTCTGATAGTGACCCTCCAGCAGCCGTATCATCCAGACCAGCACAGGGCTTTAATAAGCAGACAGAGCATTTGGTTTAACGCTGGTTTTAGATTTCTGAATTTTCTATACTTTAGTTTTTCTCTTGTGTTTGGAAATCAGTTTGCAATATGTTAAACTCCAGTAATTTCTAGTCTTTTTCTCTCTGCACAATTACAGGCTTGTGAGTGGGAAAGATTTCACTGACGCCTATTTAAAGACTTCAGTGAAGAAAGCAATTAAGTTGGTGACATGATTTTTTTTAAAAGGAATCCAACTAATTCCTTCTGAGCAATTAAAAGGTAAGTTTGATCTGCCCAGACAGGAGCATTTCTATTTAATTAAGGATCTGCTGTATTGATTTTAAAAATTCTAGAGTCCAAGAGAATTTTTAAGGAGTATACATACTACCCACAGAGTAAATTGAAGAGAAGCCACAAAAATCAGTATTTTTAAGTTTACATAAGTTGTTCTATAGATGATTCTGTGCTTCTGCCTTATGGACAAAGCAGAATATACAACTCTGTTGGCAGCAACAGCACGAACTTTGTTGCTAGCTGTTTTCTACTCAAGCATGGTCTGACAAACCATTCTAGAAGGTATCAGAGAAGGGGTTACCGAATATTGAAAACTATGATAATATTTACATGGATTTCCAACCTTTGCACTAGAGCCCTATTGCCAAGAAGATAAGCTGCAGATAAGCAGCTAAAGACTGAATGTCTAATCCCCTGCTATTGCTATCAAACCGGCAATCGCTATCACCTCTGAAATCCTGTTTTAGGGGAGGAACAAAGATAAGCAGAGAGTAATTTCCTAAAAAGTATTTTTTCACCTTAGCTTTAAAGCTAGTGTCAGCTTTCATCATTCAGACCTGCTCAGGTTTTGCTCAGGAACTGACTTGTGCCAAAGAAAAACTTGTGAATCTTCATGAGAGTGCAGAACCTGCTGCTGGACCTTTGCACTTCCCCTTTGCCAGAGATGCAGCACCAAACAAAAGCCACAGTCCTGCCAAGAACAAAGGTTTCAGAGGGTTAACTGTGAAATGGCAGCAAAACCTGTGGCTTAAGATATGATCAACTGTGGGCAGATATTTAAGGAAGATCTTCCTGGATTTCAGGAATTGTTGTATAAAACAAAAAGACAGTTCTTTAACCACTACTCTTTTTCAGTAAGCTCACACATGCTGCAGTCTCAGTAATGCCTCTGTGTTTCCCAGCAGGAGCTACATAAACACAAAATCCATCTGTTAAATGCAGTTCTTGCTAATTGTTCAGCTCTTTACCATGCCAGGACATATTCTTGCTTTGACAGAGGATTTAACTAGAAGAATTTTTTTGCCAAACAATAGTTTGCAATTCAATATTGTAAACAAATGGTCCTGTTTATCCTTCAAGACAGGTTGGTGACTCTCATGCAAGGGTGAGGAAAGCAAGGAGAGCCTTGACAGCTCCAAAGTTGCTGTAGGTTTCTTGTTTGTGCTTTCTGAGACTTCAGCAGGAGGTTTTCTGGCTCCCAGAGGCAGTGTATTACATACTTGATTCATTGCTAAAAAGCTTTATGTCGCACAATTTTGCTTCCCCTCTCAAGAAAAGTGAAGTACAGTGGGGAGGGCATTCACTCAGCATTTTCAATATGACAAAACTGCAGTATGAGTTCAAAACAATACAATTAACCATCCATATTGCACAAGCCCCTGAATGGACAGAGGTTTGTTATGTGAATCATTACAGACATAATGAATGACAGTACACATCATTCCCAAACACATTCACCCATTATATTGTTTTCTATAAAGAGAAGATAACAAATAGATTATGYACAGCACCAATTTTTTTTTCACAGTAGCAGTAGCTGTATCATCTTTAGCCAGTATTTCTGAAATTAAAAAAAAATGTTTCAAGAGTTGCATTATAGAAGGTCAGAGCTTAAGAAATAAATATCCAAACATACCTCTAAGTGCCCTTATCAAAGTTCTTGAAGACGGGAACAAAGCTGTTTCATGTGTCAAGTTTAATACAATTGATCAACAGAGGGCAGCAAATTCCTTGCAAAATCCAGGAGTGCCACAGGTCTAGGAGATTAGTTTAAACAAAGCATAGCAACGATTGTATTTCTTAGGTTCAAAAAGCTAATAGAGAAATACATGATTTACAAAGTGTCCGCTCTTGACTCAGCAAGTTCTTCAATGTTCTGCTACATCAGCTGATGAAATATAAAAGCTCCAAGTCAACAGAGCACTTCCCAACATCCTGAATTTCTGCTTAATGAAATTTCAGCTTGATAAAGTGTCTGCTTTGCTTTAAGCACAAATTCATGAAACTGGMACACAGTATGGGAGGAGTTTTGGGAATTTATGTTCAGTTTTGAGAAACATTAATCATTTTGCATGGTTTTTGGACTCTAATGAGAAACCTCCCCTGCCCAATGCCCAGACCTCCCAGCCTCAACACAAGTCCCCATCTCCAGCTCAACTTCAGGCAGTTGCTTAAACGGCAATTTCTCTCTGCCACTGCACATCTGAGGCTGCCTGTCCCTGAGCTCTTACGCTGGGCAGGGGGGAACATTTTACACAAGAGTTTTATTAAAAAGCATGAGAAGCAAAACCAGGTTTCAAGTGGGGTTCCCCGGGTTGGATTCTCAGTGTCCCATGTAAAACAAATTGAAGATTTCACTGTGGTTGAAAAATCCCAAATACTGTTTCTTTGATGTGTACTAGGGAAGGGGTTCCTGATGCATTTTCTCACTCAGTAGAAACTAAAACAGTTGTGTTTGCTTTTTAAAATTTCTTTTCTTCTATCCGACTACCTTCCTGCTTAGGAGAAAATTAAAACTTTTGAATCCTTTAGCACTCCATCAAAATCTGCTGAAATTAGACAGCATGTTTAACCACCCAAAACATCCCAAACCCATTTTCTAGGGGGTAGGAAATAGAGTGGACACATTGTGGAGAGTATCAACTTAATTTTCTTAAAAAAAAAAGGCTTGAAACACTTTTACAGAATAAGAATCTTTTCTTCATTGGGAAATAAGTTTATGTTTAAGAGGTATTAAACATCTATAGATGGAGGTTTCAGGAACAAAAGAAACATCCTCGGAAAACTGCTATTCTGTTTTCATCCTATATGAGATAGTAGAAATTATTTGAGAAAAACAAACTAACGAAACTCTTCAAATGAGGTAAGTTTACCTCTTTATAGAATTGTATTTATTTGGGACGTCATTGCATTAATAATTCAATATTTATCTACTGTGCCTTTTTTCTCTGCAACTTGATAAAAATGAAGCTTGATTTCACCACAGCTCAGGAAAATTGTTACCTGCTGGTATAACAAGTTTGAATTTGCCCATCAGAACAGAAGAAAATGCATAGTATAGCAAGACTTAAGAGACTTATTTGATACTCAAATGGATAGAAGTAAAAACATAAAAGTAAAAACATATRAAATTTTAAAAATAGTGGTGAAGACTATACTGTGTGTTTTAAAACAAGTATAACATACACAAGGGAAATTCTTTGCCCAATTATTTATAATCCATCCTTTCTCTCACCAAACCATCAGGTATCTGTAAGCTAGGCAGTGAAAGAACAGATTTTGGATCTATTCAGGCACCTTACTGTAATGAAAAGCCTATCCTTGATGGTATGTGCTTACTCATTCCTGTTGCTTAAGCTTCTATCCTTCTATTAGATTTTTTTATGACAATGACACAGAATTAAAGACCAGAACATTGAAAATAGTAGATCTTTACGTATTTGAATAGCAGCTCAGGGGAAATAAAAGAAGCAACAAATCTAAGTACTTCTATCTGCTGCAGGTGGATCTYTTTTCTTCCTTCATTAGGCATTTTAATGACTTGTATTTATCTATTCAGTTATACCCTCCTGGCAGGCATCTTAGGGAGGACCACATCACTTACATAGAAGGATTTCTTATTTTTTCCTCATTGTCCTGCACGAAACCCCAATCAGGTGCATTGCTTCATTTTGTCCCYACTGATACCACTAACACACCATAGAGTGTTGCTCTGATTTACCAGTTGTTTAACAGCAGCTTTAACAATCCATTGCAAAATCTAGTGATGTTAAAAATGCTGAAGATGCTCTGACAGGATATCCCCAAGGAAACAGACTGTGCAGCTTGGTTTATTATTCTCTATTCAATTCATGACAGGCATAGAAGATGGTCTTATTCTTACTTTATTCTAAAAGTAAGTTTATAATACAGATTCCAAACTCATCCTTCTCTAAGAATTTTGCTTTATTGCTCAAATCAAGAGAAAAGAAAACAAGGCAAAGATTTTTAATGGGCATTATTCCTGCCTGTTCCTATTTCTGTACTGTTAAAGGTGAGGGCTACATCCCTCAGCAGGCCCAGAGATCCTTCCTCACTTTGTTAGCCTAATTGGCACGCACGGACACAATGTAAGTTCTAGACTAAATGGACAGCAACACATAAAGGTGTTCCTGGCAAAATAACGTAGGAACAAAAGAAACATACCCAGAAATCAAATCTTTAAACACTGACTAGGAATAGAAAGCAAATTGAATGAAACTTTAACAGGCAAAAGCCCCAAGAGCAAAATAATGCACAGTGAGAGAAGGAAGCCAGCATTTGGGAGGCACAGTGCATGGGCGTGTCTGGGAGAGTCTGCACAGCAAMAGGCTTTCAGCTTTGCCACCTAGTTCTCTGAAGAACAGGTTTGTAGCAATTAAATAACAACCAAATGCAGTAGAAGTAACAGCTGCTAGAGATGGCTCCTTACCCGAAGCAAAGCAAAGATCAGAGACCTGTTGAAAGGCAAAGCATTTAATTAACGCTGCATGCTACAAGTACACAAAGCAATTCCTCTAGCTGTAGTGCTGTTGAAGTAGAAGCATTTAAAAACTAAACATGAGAGCTTTCCTGGAAAAATAGCTTTCCTGGAAAAATGTCCTTCCTAGCTGAAGAGTGGGAGGGTCAACTCCCAGGAGGTGATGGAAAGTCCTAGTTATTACCAGCAGAAAGAATCAAGTGCAGCAGCACCTAGCAAAAGCCAATCCCTTAAAATAAAGGGAGATAAGCACAAAGTGTTCTCTCTTAAGTGGAAAAGCACAAGTGAATAGTTGTCTGAACAAGGTCGTGTTTGACTTTAAGGTAAGGACAATGTATAAAGCAATTATTTCATTAGGGAATTTGATCTGAGGTTCCTGATTTATGTGGATTACAAGCATATAAAGAAGATGGAAATCTTTCTAATGAGGTTTTGGTACCTTAACTTACAACAGATGTGGCTTTTATCAGGGTATCTGTAAAAATTGTAATTTTATTTTTCTATTTCAGTATTTTAGGAGGATCCTCATATTGTGGATTTCTGAGACTAAGTAGACAGCCTCAAGAGGGTTTTATCCATTTGAACTGTTTTGCATTTAAAATGGATAGTCTGATACAGGGATTGTTGAATGTGTTGGCTTCTGATGTGGGAGACAAACTGGTAAATTATTGAGGTACCTGTGCTCGGTACTTGGCTTTTTCTATTTAACATTGTAATGCCTAGTAGCTTTCAGTTATTGTGGAGCAGGTGGGAGACAGCACCACTGAAAGAAGGAAGCTAAAATAATGAAGCAAAGATATTATAAGAGGAGTTTTGAGTATGCTTGAAGAAATACCTTTTTTTTTTGCTTTGAATATTAAAGTTTGAGTTTTAGCATATGTCAACTATTTCATGTTTTTAATCATATCTCTCAACCACTTAAATGATCATTCTCTAGGGAACCAAAGTTTTAGAAGAAAAACTTTAAAATTATATCAAATGTATTCAGCATAAAATCTGCTAACCTGATTAGCTCTTTTGACTGATGACTCACATCTCGCTTGATAGAGGGCTTAGTGCTTTGAGTTCTGGCTGCTGAGGCAGTTCCCACATGATTCCTGATGCCTCTGCCCCATCTAAGGAATTGTGTGTTAAATGTGCATCAGTCAGTGTTAGTGATWAAGGGGGAATAAATGCTTTTCTTTTCTTCTCTCTTGTGTATGGGTAAAGACCTACTTGGATTATGGTAGTGCTAGGGAGACAGGACAGATCCACAACCTATTTAATTGGAAACCATGATGAAATAGAGACCGTATCAGTGAAAGAGTGAAGAATCACTTTTAAAGTAGGAGGAGAAGGGAAATCTGGCGTGAATCCACCAGTTCTTATGCTGATGTGGAGAAAAGAATCATAGAATCATCAGTGCTGGAAAAGACCTTTAAGATCATTGAGTCCAACCATTAACCTAACACTGCCAGGTCCACCACTGAGCCACGTCCGTAAGCACCACATCTACGTGTTTTCTGAATGCTTCCGGGGCAGTGATTCCATCACTTCCATGGGGAGCCTGTTCCAATACTTGACTGTACTTTCACTGAAAACATTTTTCCTAATATCCCATCTAAACTTCCCCTGGCACAGCTTGAATCTGTTTCCTCTCATCCTCTCACTTGTTACCTGGGAGAAGAGGCCAACCCCCACCTGGCTATCACCTCCTTTCCTGTAGTTGAAGAGAGCAATGAGGTCTCTCCTGAGTGCCCTTTTATCTCAGCTGAACTCTCCCAGCTTCCTCAGCTACTCCTCATCAGACTTGTGCTCCAGACCCTTCACCAGCTCCATTGTCCTTCTCTGGACTTGCTCCAGCACYTCAAGGTCTTTCTTATCCTGAGGGGCCTGGAACTGGACACAAGACTTGAGGTGCGGTCTCACCAGTGCTGAGTACAGGGGTACAATCACTGCCCTTGTCCTGCTGACCACACGATTTCTGATACAAACCAAGATCTGTACTTTGAAGCACCTCTCTTACTTCTCTTTAAATCTGTGTATGGATTTGCACGACTTTCAGTAATTTAATCCATTATAGTTGYAGATTGTTGCTTTCCATTACTTAGGTTTTCAAGGATAAAGAGCAAGAAGTTAAATTCACAGTAACAAAATGTACTTTAATTCTCCAACTCTCCTTTCTCTCTGGCAGCAGACGTAAAACAAATGACTAGTTACACTCTGCTGTAGTTTAGGTGAGACCTTATGTTCAGTGCCAAAGTACCTTGTCTTAATTTAGACCTTGAGCATATGAGCGCTTATGCATGTATCTAGAATTATCCATATGACTAAAGGTATTGACTTCAAAGCTATTGACTGCCATATGAATCCAGTTCAGCTTTGTAAGRGTAAAGGTCTGGAACCATTACTTCTTGACGATACCAAAAAAAAAGGAGGCTAAGCAAGCTGTGGCTTTTGAACTGTTGGCAGATTTTTCTTACAGATAAAGACCTCTAATGAAAATAGTTTTCAGTATTTTTATTCTGCAGATGTCAGGAACAGACAAGTGAAGATATTGTCACCTCAYGGTGTTCAAGTTATTTTATACAGAATGAAAAATCTTTTTTACCCTGTTTCTGAAGGTTCTTCTCTGCAGGCCTGGTGTAGTGAAGATTTATCCATACACAGTCAAAACAAGTYGAAAGGACTTTTTCTTCCTTTTTTTTTTTTTTCCTGCAATGACTGTGTCATCTGGGAATACACTGTGGTTCTCAAAACCCCTGCAGAAGGACTAAATAACTGGATTTCTTGAGTAGACTGAGGAACAGGGAGTCGTGTCCRACACGACTAACTTGGTGCTGCTGAAAGCCACTTCAGTACGGGACTGCAATGCTCTCTGGAGCTATGCGTCACAAGCCCTGGGTAAGAAAACCTTAATTCCATCTATAAAAAGCCTGCCTTTTAAAGAGTAAATCCCAGCAATATGTGTTGAAAGCTATCTGAACTATTCAGCTCTGTGTGACTAATAGATTCCATTGCTACCAAGATCCACTGCCAAGATGACAGAGATTTCCGTTGTGAGATCTTCTTCGTGGGACAACAGCAAACTATAAAAAAAACCCAACAAGAAAACCCCCAAACAACAAAACTAACAAACAAAAACACCCCGCCCCTAAATCCCCATAACCATGCATGCTCYCCACAACCAACCAAAATAAGACCACCATAAACAAAGAACTACCATGCCTTTTTGGGTGAAAAACTCTTAATGAAAGAGCTATTTTTTTTTCTCCCCATCATGAAAAAGGTCAAGACATGATTTGACTTGAGAACTTGGAGGAGGGGGCAAGTGTCTAGTGGTGCCTCGTGGGAATAACATCACTAGCTCTGCAGTTTTTGCCAAGGATTCAGGAGTTCAAGATGGTGACACTTCTGTGTGCTTAGCACTGTTTGCCTTTTTTGTTTGTGGGGTTTTTTTTTAAATAATGGAAGACATGGAGCTGAGTGTTCCCATCTGACCATCTGAAAACGAGGCTGTTTCGGGGAATTATCTCCCCAGTTTGCAGATGCCTTGGTGTGCTTTGTGAGGCACTCTGCCATGAAGAAGGGCTACTGCAGACAGGGCCGTGGTTGGAACAGGCAGAGCTCTGACTCTGGGATGATGCTGCCCCTTTCCCACCTGCTGTCTATTGAAATCCAATGTCTGCTACAGCTGGTCTGGAGTTGCATGTGGGATSATGGAGAAGGAGAGAGGTTGTGGTTTGCACTGCAAATGTGCAATACAGGAGCGTAAAAAAGCAGATAAATACACTGAAAAAAGCGTAAAAAAGCAGATAAACACTGAAACCACACTGGTCTCCGCCTGTCCAGTGGTGATAGATGTTGCTCTGCACTGCTCCTGATGAATAAAATGTAGCTGCAGAACCACAGGTTGCTGCAGACTCAGAAAGCTTGGTGGTCTATCTGAATCTTGTGGAAAGCTCTAGTGTTTGCTGCTTATAGTGGTTGACACCTTGCAAGTTGCTCCTCTTCTRCTTCAGTCCTAATCCAACCCTCTTAACTCCTTGTAGGAATTATTCTGAATATTCTCATATCCTTCGCTCTGAGTCCCACTCAAGCAGGTGCATTGCAGGAAAGCTGTATGCCTCATACAGAAGGACTGTCACTAATTCTTCTAGGGCCTGCAAGAAGCTCTGTGAATGTCTTGGTTCTCAATCATGTTTTCTCCTTTGAGCCGCCCAGCAACTGTGCATGCATCTTTTTACTTCAACGTAGGACTTCTACCAGAGGTCATGCAAAAAAAGAKAAATCACTTCTTAAGGACATTCATAAGGACATCACTTCATAAGGATGCATAAGCCATTTCAGAGGTTACCTGTGTGTTTTGGCACAGTACCATTGAGACGATAGTGCTGATGAGCTCAACAACCTAATTCAAAGCTACACAATCATTAATATTTTATACTACCATTGTGTTACTTGCTTTTAACAGGGCCAAAGCCTTGTAGAAGAAGTGGTACCTGAAAGAATCCAGAACTAAGAACACTGGCTAATATAGAATAAATACTGTCAGGCTCTATTGTTATTTCATTGTAAGCAGAGAGCTTGGAAACGACAATCAGAGATGTAAATTAGCAGCAGCTGATACAAGCTGATACTTTGGGCTGAAATGCAGCCCTAAATAAAAAGTCACTTGACTAATTTAAGGAACATAACATGCTCTGTATTTTCCCCAGGTTTATTTGCTGCTTACTTTCTAGAAAAGCTTCTTTTTCACCTTACTGGATCTTTTGTAGAACAACATCATCACCTTGATTCTCATGTGAACACTCATGGTGATATTGTCACTGGGTGGTCCCTGGAGCTCAGCACTTCCACTGTGTAGCAAACCTAACACTGGAAACAAAGGAGGCTCTTTGGCTGACCCAGCCACCTTTGGATAATACAAAAAAGGAGATGTAGGGCTTCACCATTCAAGCTGGGATCCCTGGACAACTGCTCTCATTGACTGACTTGGTCCACAAGACACCACAGTTTTCAGCAACAATCTCATTCTAGACTTTATTAAAACCTTGTGACCATGATCTATTGGATGGATCAAACAGTTCTAAAGAAGTTTGATATGTGTATATCCAGAGGGAAGGTCTTACAGTCTTTGGCTCTCAGTTCTTTCCAGTTTCAATGAAGCAAGGAAGATGCTGAGAACCAGAGATATATCAGGTTGGGTCAGAGAGGTATAAGGCTTTCTGAGGTCATCTGTGTGCAGCAAGCTAGGTGTGCACTTGTATAAACACTAGGCAGCAGCAGGACCTGACAAAGGCTGTTTTATCATGGTTTGAGGACWAACTCAAACTGCAAGTCCGGCTGGGATCTCTGTACAACATTGCTTTTGTATCAGCAAGTCTCTCGCATGCTCATGGACCATAGCTCCTGTGTGCAGTTTTTCTTCTCAGTTCCAAGTATCATTCTTTTACCTGGTTAAGAAGTCTTTGGTGCAAAGCCCTGTGACTGAATTTACATTTGTGATAAGATGTGGTCTCATAGGAGACAATGTAGTCCTATATCCAGGGAATTTTCTCAAAGGGAAGGATAGAAAGGTGAAGGACAATTACAAAGAACAGTGCAAACAATTCTTGGTGAAAAGAGCTTGGTCTGTGGAACAGGCTTGTACTTGGAACACACTAGCTATTTTCTAAGAATCCAGCTAATAAGTGTAATAAAGAAACGCAGCATGTGGTACCTGTGAATGTTAAAATCACCCCTGAAAAAGTATAATTGGACTCGTGCTGTAGTTAGCTACGGGCGAAACTGTTCCAGCTGGGCAGTTTCTCTTGGATATTTCCCAGTTCCAGCAGTATTGACCACCACAGCCAGCTCTGAGCAGTTGCCTCTGGCCCGTGGAGAGGAAGAGGGAGCAAAGACTTACTGACTGATTGGAAGGATAAGACAGTGTGTGAAATTACTCCGTAAAAGACTCTTAAATGTTTCCTGCTAACATATGGGGAGTTCACGGTCTAATTCTCTGGCCTTCTTGTGGTTTAGTGATGCGATATAATCGCTGTCCTTCACTCGAGGAACCAGAGTATATATATTGACCCGCCCAAGCACAAACAGGCACTCTTGTGGGAAGAAATGGGCTCAGGTCTTCTGCCCACAAGACAGCTTCCTTTCTCTCCTGTCTAGCCCTGCCTGCCTAAACCGTCTCAGGGACCTTTGCAGGAATCAAGGAAAGGTACTGTGACCAATATGGTTTTGGTGGTTTTCTTCCCTGATTTGGTTGATGAATCTCTGATAGAAGAGTATAACTCCAAGAGATCTTCCTAATGGGCTGGACTGAGCTGTGTGACCCACTAACTTCATCAGGGATGAGGGGGTGTGTGGGAGGAGAATGTGCATGAACTGATCTGTTCAGATGTGTTGTCCTGCAGCTGTTCTGAAACCATGCATCTCTGACCCCATTTCCATGCTCCTTTAACCCCTTCCTTCTTTAACCCCCAGCTATGTGAATAGTTCCAATCTCCACCTCAGACCTGCAGGCAGATTCCAGGTCAGATAGCATTATGAATAATAAGTAACCAAACTTAAAATCCATTTAGTGCATGAACATACTTGATAACAGTGTCATTTCTTCTGTGAAAAGACTCGTAGTTGAGATCAATGGTAAAATGGCTTTAGTTTATTTGTGTGTGAGTATGTGATATTGCCTGTCTTCATTTCCTGAAGAGGAGCCCTTCCTGGTTTACTTGCTTTGTGTGCCTGAAGGCCTCAGCTGATGCCAGGAATCAGTATTGGAGGCTTTTGGTTCTTTTAATACCCAGACCTTGCCCCTTCTCACAAAGCTTAACATGAAGGAAGAAACTAGAGTTAAAAAAAATTGTGATAGGAGCTGCCTGAAGTAGTAGAATAACAGCATGACTTCTGAGACCTGTATTCTCAGCTCTTGGTCTTTTGCAAATTGAATTTTCTGAAAGCATAGAAATATCCACATAGGCATTCTTTGTCAACATTTTAATGTAAAGATGAGTCTTTGTGGTTATGGTTGCCCTGTGACTGTAAAGTGGCTGTGCTATAACCTCCTGCTAAGAAGGCAATACACTAGATTTTAACTTCTTTTTAGTAAGACAACAGGAGCTTTATTGCTACTAACTAAAACAGAACTGAAGGGCCTGTGGAAGAGCACACAAGTGAAAGGAGAGGGGAGGGAAGAGTGTTTGAACAAAAATCTGTAGAGGAAAACAAATGAAGGTCTTTGCACTAATACTTGCARCTTTTCAGGGACACAAAACCTTTCGCTCTTATGATAAGTCAGGTGCATGGTAGTCCTCCAAATTAATTAAAGTGCACAGACAGAAGCTGAGGAGCCAAGTCCTCTAAGCAAGGGAATAAAACACCTGAGACTACTTCAGTTAATGGGAGAGAGGAGCAGGAGGGAAAGGAACACCATAAGTAAAGACAGGATTTAAAAACCAAACAACTACACCTAAAAGCAAAATGCAATAAGTGAAGCAGGTCTGCCCGGTTCCTGGTGCTGCCTTCTTGCTTTCTGGGAAGACCCATCCCAGTATGTGGAAGATTGGGGATTGATCATGATGAGGACTAGCCACCACCAGAGGGTGGAAGCCATGCTACAAAAGTCAACTGTGGGAGGAGAGAAGTGCTCTAACAAGCAATACAGTGAGGTGATTCCAAGAAACCCACCTGAGGCAGCTCCTTCTATCCCACTCATCTTGACATGGGCTTGTTGAGATGTTTATGTATCCTGTGCCAATTGAAATGTGAAAATGCACGTGGGAATTTCGAGTATGTAATGAGAACTTGGACATTTTGTATCAGTTCACTTCTAATGAGCAACTAGTCTCTGTGAAAGTGCTGCTCTTTCCAATAGTTAGCACTTCATAAGAACATAAGTTACTTCAAAAGAGGACCTGTTGTGTATTGCAGTATGGCTCATTTTTATAGCTTCTTTTTTTCTTTTCTTTCATGCTTTGTTATAGATGTGGAGATAAGAGAACCATTCTTAAAAAAAAGAAGRAAAAGGTATGCTTTTTTCTTGTAAGATAATGGCTTCGTTAAATTTATTAGTTACTCTTCAAATAAGTGTTACAAAGGCTTGGTGTATTTTTTTGGTTGTTTTGAGGGGCTTTTTGTGTCATCTTTTCTTCCTATCACTGCTCCCTCTGCCTGAATCACCATCAAAGGACTTCRGAATTCTTCCTTTCTTTAATACTGTTCTTTAATTATGTTTTCCCTCTTTGACATGAACTTCTGGGAACCTGGAAAAGTTCTTGGGGTAAACACTGTGGGCCAGAACCTTGTTTAGTACACATGGAGTGATGGGCAGGGAGATAAGGAGGAGATGGCTGCATACAACTTCTTGTATTTGAATGTATGCCTGTAGAAATGCTAATCACAACACTTGCTTTCATCTGGTAGTAAATTGACTCAGTCTCATCCAACTGTAATGTGATCATCCAAACAAYGCACTTGTTGTGAATCCCAGAGACCTTTGTGCATGATGATCTTTCCCGTTCCTCCGCYCCCCCATGGCATTAGTAATGCAGTAGGGGTATGTAGTCCCTTCTTAAACTCTTATTTTTCTGTATTATATGTGAGGGTTTGGGGTTGKTTGTTTGTTTTTCCCTGTGGTTTTCCTCTCACAGATTGCAAACCAGAATAACTTTGCTTTAACACCACTGTGAGGACTGAATTGCTGCAAATGAACATTCTTGGTGGCATTTTTGGCCAGGTGTCCTCATAGGAGCACACAGGTATGCCACCCCTTGCAGCTCRTCTCTGAGGAAGAGGAAAACCAATGACAAAAAGTCTGTCTCTAGTGTGGATTGTAGGGATGTCTGTAACTAATGTATATTTTGCAAACTGTGGATGTTTATCCATCTCAGTTTATCTGACTCACTGCAGGACCTCATTCCCACAGGATGTAGTAGAGGCTAGGAGTTTACTCAGGGCATGAAAGGAAATCGGTCCAGTTAATTGCAAAGAAATCCACAAAGGTATGATAAATGCATGGAAATATCTGAGTTGGGAAGTTGCTGAGGTGAAAGTAGCAGGAAACTGGGAGTTGTGGGGAAAKGCACTGCCCTTTCTCTTCCCTAGGCATTCAAATGTGGCTTTAGGTGAAAGGGAGTGTATTTAGAACAGATGGACCCTTGATCTGATTAAGTCAAGTATTAATATTTAAGTACAGATAAAATAGTCCAAGTATAGTCTCTACTTTTCAAACAATGTTACTGTATCTTGATATTTTGCTTTTAAAACCCTGAATGACCAGCTAGGATGTCACATSCTTTGGTGGGAGTAGCTGTGCATTACTTCCTCTTGAAAGTAATGCAGAACAATGAGTCCTGTCTCCTATTTCTTCTCAAAACCAGGTTATTCCCTTAAAATTGCTCTTCCTTTTCCATGAACGACTGCACTCTGAAGGGAGAAGSGGAGTTAGCAGGCAGTGGATTGCTTTTACAAAGAGGTGCTGCCAGGATGTTCAGCATAACAATTCAGGTGGAGGTAGAAGCAGCATCAAATGCCATCAGGCAATACCAAAGGAATACCAAGACTTACTCATATTTAGATTAATCAATCTAGGATTTAGTTGCTAAATTGCCATTTGGCTTTAGCTAACAGAGGAATAATATGAGGCCAACAGAGAAAACYGCAGCGAAGGTTTCTTTTATTAAACTCTGGATACACTGAGACAAGTTGCTTTAAATGCATCATTCCAGGAAATAGAACAGCATTAACTTCTATGTTTTAAGTGTCTAATCATTGTATGCTTTAGTGAATTGAATAACTTACAAGGAAAAACAGTACTTGGGACATCCAATAATTGGATTTTTTGTGTTTGTTTTTCTTTTCAGTTTTTGTTGGGATTTTTTTCCATTAATAGCAAAACTTCATAGAATAGGTAGCAAACTGCTGTAAGAAAATAGTAAAATAATCTTTAATGTAARATACATAATTTTATGCCTAAAGGGGAAAATACTCTTCAGTTAATATTTTCAAGGGCTCTTAAAAGCAGAAGAGAATTTGTTTAATTCGATAGGTTGATCCGACTCTCATCCCCACTGACCAATTCCTAAACATCATTGAGAACTCAAGGAGCTCAAAGTAGAACAGTTGCTCTTGAACTTCTTACTCAAAACCCTTTTGAGTAAAGTCGAGCTGATTTATAAGTCCTGAGGGAGCCAATGGAATCACTGAATAAAAATGGAACTGGGAGTTCTGGACTTAGCACAGTAGAAACAAACAKAGTGAGGACTTCTGCATCTCTCTTGAGTTCCTGCCTTTCTGGAATAAAAAAGGAATAAAACACTGTGGTGTTCTGGCACAGGCTGCAGGATGTATACCTATGGGGCAATGGAAAAGAGAGAAGAAATTGTGAAAGAGAACTTGATGGTATGAAGAATATAACTGTACAAAAGTTCCTTAAATTTTCTTGATGTCTGAATAAAAAGTGAGAAAGGATACTTCTCGTGTAAGGGGAGACTGCTCTACAAAACTGATTAAACTGCTTTCTGCTTGGTAACATATTACAGTAAAGCCCATGGGGCTTTGAAATTAAAGGATGAATTTGYAGGGGAGTTTATAGCCTTTCACAAAACGGATGAAAGTAGTATTGTATTCCTTTTTTCTCTGCATTTCAGTTTAAGAATGTCACTTAAATCACAATTGATGAAGTCTGGTCCCTTTCCTTTTCAAGTTCATCTGGGAAGAAACCTAAACAATAGGGCTCAAAATTAGAGAGCTAATGTATACACCAGGAGGGTGTCCTTGATATCTTGATAAAAATTGTTTGTTGTATTAGTTTTGTAACTAGAGTATAACTTTATGTCAAAGGGCATCTCTGAATGTTCATTTGGCTGGAAGACAGACGGGGGTAGTGAGAGAAAAGATGTAATCCTCTAAGTGCTATTTTCCATAATAGTTTATACAGCTCCAAAGACCATTTAGAATATTAARAGGAATGAAGTTCAGCACAGATTTCTTAACAGGTTTCCATTGTTGTGATTTCTTAAATAGTTTGAGCTAGTTAATCAGAAGTGGAGATGTAATTATGAAGATGTGGGTTCTAATGAGACCTGTACGACTACAAAATTGTTAGTAACTCTGCTTTTCATGTATTTATTTACACGCTGTGCTGTTTTGTCTCAAAACTGAATTCCATCAAATCAAAAGGCAGATTTCCTTGGTTTGCAGGATTTTTCTTTCATTAGTTTTGGTATGTCTTAGTATTTATGAAGATGACAAAGCCAGTAGGAACATTAGATTACAAAGGTAATTCTGAAAAGGTCAGCAGGTCTGACAGGCAATTTGTCTTGTTCAATTAGGCTTTATATTGATGTCCTGTCTGTCTAACCAGTATGGTAATCACTTCAAATATAAATGATGTGTGGGCAATTATTGTATATTTTTGTTTGAAAAACAATCAGAACCCTGAACAGCTCCAATGACAAAGCTAATAAATGTTTAAGCTACAGTATGTGACTCTGTGTTGGCTTTGATCATTAGGTCTTGTAGTCTACTTGATTTAAGAATTTAATAGGCAAAAGAAGTGTCCAGCTGTGGCATCCATAAATAAGTTAAGAAATACTGCCTGGTTTTCATTACTTATCTGAATGAACACATCCAGAATTAACCAGAAATGCACGAGGCATACTCACTACATCTTCCTTAACCTAATGCCTGTTGCTATGATGCAGCATCATATTGCAAAAGGCAAAATATATTGACCTGTATGATCCTTCAAAATGCTTGCTCCGCATATTTCCTGTGTGTCTGATGCTGTTCAGAGGAATACAAAGAGCAGCTGTCTACATTGATTTGCTAGAAGAAAAGAAGGAAGGAGAAGTGTCTTAAGTTTAAATAAAATAGGTGTAAGCAGCAAATAATTCAGGAGAATTAGAATTTCAAACCCAATCCATTTCAATTATCTATCATGSCTTGCCAGTATTCAAGGATTTCCTTCATTTGCTTTGTGTTCCAACAATTCTGAAATTAAATTGGAAATTATGAGAAAGAGCGGGGTGTGATCTGTTGTCACAGCAGCCTGCCCAATTATTTCATGGAATGGTCTTTCTTCATCTTATTGAAACAGGAATACTCATTTATAATTCTACAGTGCAAAAGAACATTTCAGGAATTCGAGTCAATTGGAACAAAACTTATGAAAGTATACTTCTTGCTAGTCTTAATGCTACTAAGAAACATAAGARATTAGCATTTAGAACAACTGCCCTTAAATCTTCCAAATTGTACTTAAAACCAGGTAGTGTTGGAACTTCCTTTTATGCACTATTACTTCCACAATGCCATCAAAAGTTTGTCTTAATCCTCTTTTAACACTCATTTTGGAGTCCTTTCTATTTTCAGTGACTGAAGTGTTGCTATTACCTATCAGATGGCAGAAATGTACACGTTTGCTTTATCTTTATATTTCCATAATAGTRATTCAAGTATTTAGGCATTTTAAAACTGCTTTAAGTATTGTCCTTTTCYGCTAAAGTACTTTTAATCACAACTCGTTTATCTCACTCTAATCTGACTTTCGAGCAAACAAAAAGCCTGGCTTCCAGGGGGTTTTTCTTTGACCCTGCTTGTACAACCAGTTTTTGGAAATGTCAGGCAAGACGAAGAAAAATAATGTACTTCTCTTGGAGAAGAGACACTGTTGGTGTCTGAGATGGAGGGGTGCCTCAGAGAACACAGTGGTTCTTTCCTTGTTTTTCTTGSAAGTAGTGAAGCCTGAACAGTAATTCTTAGGTGAGGCTGAAAAGGCTGATGAGGCTGCTTCCCTTGATGGAAACCGTCTGTAGGAACTCACATTTCTGTATATTTTGTAAGGAACTGAGAAAGAGACCATTTGCTTGTACCTTAAATACCTGAAATACAGGCATACGCCCTGTATCCCTCTRTAACTGCAAAGGGTGCAATGCTGCTCAGGAGATGCCAGTTCTGCTCCTACTGTCCATAAGATCTGCAACATTAGGCGAAATTCCTAAATGTTATGGATGCCTCAGCACTAATTGCTTRAGCAGAAGTGCTGAAAAAGTGTCCCTTTGAAGACAAAATGGCAAATAAAAAGGTAAAGAATGTTCTTAAAAAATCCTGCTATGATTTTCTGTGCTGGCCTTGACTTTAAGAATGAACATAAACAGGTGAGGATGAGTGTTCAAATACTGCCTTGGTCCATTTGTGAAGTAGAAAATAGCAGTATTTCACAAATTGTGTGGGTCTTGCTGCTCTGAAAGCATGTCAGAACTTTGAGAAGACCAGAAAGGAGCAATAAAAATATTCAGTGTCTGGGAAAATTGGCCTGGGGAGCTGTTTCTGGTTATAACCAGTCTTAGGAGACAATCCAGTATAACTGCCTTTATGGAGGGAATATATCTGGAGCTAAAACTTTACTCTAGTAAAGCAARACTTTAACTAGAACTTGTGCTTGGGAAGCCAATCCAAGGCAAGACTGGTATGTCTAAACAAAAAGAACAGTCTTGTACCCTCCTCACTCTCTCAGAATGATTAAGATTATTCCAAAGGCTAAAATAATAAACATTAAAAGCCCCTTTGGAACAGATAAATGAGTAACTTATTTTAGCTCTAATGTTTGACTTTTACTGACTCTGGCATCCAGAAGGAGAATGGCTGTAAGGCTTACATTAATAAGAAAACTATGAATGTAACCAAAATGGATTTTAATCTGAATGGCCTTTGTTTCCCACCACACCAATTTGTCACACTTGAAACACAGGCCAATTCTGAAAAACATATTTAAGGACCTTTTTCATCTACCCAGACATGTTAAGGTATTTAAATAGAATGAAGGGGCCACTGATTTTTGTCTTATAAGGCAGAAGGAATATCCACCCTTCCTGAGGTTTAATTCTTTTGAATTTTGTATTCACATAGCTTCCATTGCACATCCCAATGGAAAAATTTACGTGGTGCTAGATATCCCGAGCATATTAGAAAGGCTTTAGCGAAGCCCAGGTGTCTGGCATTAGTCTGTCCATTTGTGCCGCAAAGAGAGACTTGACGCAGAGAGGGACTGCAGGACGTGCATCCACCTGCTGACATCCACCTCCCTCTTTTTGCCTGGAGAAGGCTTAGGACAGGGGGCACATTGGACATGATCCTGCTCGTGCTGAATGGCAGCCCAGTCAGTCCTGGCACACCTGCAGTGAGGCTAAGGAAACTTTTGAGGGTTCTGGCTCTCAAGGCATGCCCTCATGCAGTACAGGCCACAATTCTGGGAGGTGTGATCTKCAGCAGAGAGCTCCAGTGCATTGTACAAGGGCTCTCCTGAATGGGGGAAACCTCAGGAAGTGTTGAAATGTGGGCTCCAGYGTGGCCTCTCCATCCCCTTCACGTGCATTGCAGGGGGCAGGTGGTTTGCCAGAGACAGGAGCTGCAGGGACACAACAGGCGTTTGGCTGGATGGCCACAGTCTGCAGGGGTAAGTCCTGCCCCAGCCAAAGGTAACCAAGAGGAGAAGTGGGAGGAGGAATTTTATCTCTTCCCAGGGGCATGTAGCTCTTCTCTTCAAGATAACTGGGAGTCAGACCCCCTGGCCTAGAACACTTTGCACCTCTCTAGATAATTCAGGGACATGCATTGGCAGTGCCTGCTTTTGCTGCAGTTATGGTTTTGGGGGCTGCCTGCCCATTTTGTCAGGAGACCCCCAGGGAGCTCCTGTGGGTGGTTTTGTACTTGGGGTGGTGATGCCCAGAACCTGCTGGGCCTGGAGATGAAAGTGAAGGCCAGGCCTTGCTGGCCAGGTGATACAACTCTGGTAACTGTGAGTTAACRCCTCATGCTATTGGAATTTTCTGTGGAAATTCTGGCAAAACAGATCACATTTCAGCCTTAGTTCAATGGAAGGCTTATTCTAGGGACATGCACATTTGATGAGATCTCTAATGGAGATGATAGTAAATGCTTGATATTCACCCCTTGGTGAAAGTAGTGATTCCTATGATTAAGTTTTTAATTCATTTAGCAATTGACAAAGATATCATAGTATCTCAGCATTCTGTGGGATAAGCTGTGCCAAGAATGCACAGCCTGAGCTGAAGGCAGTATTAGATGAAAGTTTTGGCAAAGGAGCCCCTGAGCACTTTGTGTGTCTGATAGCACAGACAGGTGTGGCATGTCACACCTGCTCTGTCATGGCTCATGCCAAGGGGTGTAATGACTGCTGTTATCAATCATTGCAAAGGATGCCCAGGTAGGAAGGCTCCTTGATTTTGACAACTGTCCTAAATTTCTCAAAAATTCAATTCTAGTATAGAAGCAGTAGCAACAATGCACAAGCCTGTACAGGTGATATCAGGCAGTAGTTTGATGCAATGGCAGTCCTCAAGTTATAGTATGATGCCTAAAATTGGGAGTACCTGAAACAGAGACTGAACAAAGTTAGTGAATAAAAGTATGAATTTATTGAAGGCCTTCGAGTGGTACACCTCTGGTACAGAGCCTTGACGATGCTAGGCTAGACCAAGACGGACCCCGATCACGAGTTTTCCCCCCCAGATATAGGTTTGGTACATTTGCTTATCAGAAGTTAATTGTCCAATTACATTTCCAGGTAATGAAGTAATATTCCCCCATTCACCCCCTCCCACTTCACTTTTGTTTATACTTAGGCCTAGGATAGTGACCTTGTTTTCCAGGTTTAGAGAGAATGTTTTGTCTAACAAGAATGTGAAGCACATAATATGGATTTCAGAATTACACACTAGTACAATGCAGGGTTAGAAAAATCCAAAAGCTAATCCTTAAGGCATCAGTAAAATAATAAAGAAAAAGTGAAAAAATCCTGAACGTGGCCCATACAGGTTCTGCTGTTGATATGTGTAAAACTTCTATACTACTGACACTAAACACCTCCAGGATTAATAGTTAAGACCTTTATACTACCTGTAACTCAAGTTCTGACAATTCAAAAGCTTCTGACATTTCAATTAGCTCAGCTAGGGCCAGACTGAGATCCTGTTGCTGGGGAATCTGTGCTGCAGTGATGGACTTCATTGGCAGTTTTTCTGTTTGTCTGGTTTTGCTACACAATGATTGTGCATCATGCGAGGAATAACAATGCAAACAATTTTCTCTTCTGTTAGAGGCCTGAGGTCAGAGGGCCAAAAGTGTATGGGAAACAGTTGGAGGACTGCTTAGACTCTAGCTTTACAAACTGGTATTCAATTTTTGTCATTACCCTTTTTTTTGTCATTAACTTTCTGCCAGATTAGAAGCCAAGAAAAGAGGCTAATTGTTAGTATTTTCATGATTTGCTCTTTCTACTTACCTCATGGACTCTTAAAAGTGGTGCTTTCCTGTAGCCTCTGCCTGTGTATTTGTGTTAGTGGTCTAATATACTTGGTAACTTCAAGCTTTTAAAATAGGAGCTATTCCACATTTATCACTCTTTTTGTGAGGAAATATCTTGTGTTGCTTTAGAAATTATCTCTAATTAGATGATGATATGCATGCCCTACCTAAATGATGCAACAGTTTAATTAAATTAATAAACCCAGTTTAATGTTCAGAATTGCATACGCATTTTCTAGGTCTCAGTTTAAGTTTTTCTGTGAGAGATAATTCATGGCTTCTGGAATGAAGATTTTTTTGCCAGAAAGACCAGGTGTGCACCTTAATTGACAGCTGACTGCTTGGTGTACTGTCTTGTTGAACAACAAGTTAGACAAAGGCGATGCCAGTACTATTAAATAACACAAGCCCTTGACAGAGATATGAGGACTGGATCACAACCATCAGTACCATTCACAGAATGACAGAATGGGTCAGGAAACCATTTTGGATCCAAGAACCGTCTACCAAGATGTTTGAACCAAGGATGTTGATGAACCAAGGAGAAAGACGATGCTCCAATGGGTTGTCCTGTCACCAGCACTGATCCCACCACCTAGCATGGCAGCAGAATCGTGAGCAGAGCTGTAGGGAGATGTGGCTTATGTGCTTGCTCTCCCTGACTGAAAAGATCCCCAGGGATTAACAGAAGGTAAGTAGCTCCTGGGTCCATTCCTGGAACAGCTCCCAGGGAACCATGGAGAAAGTACTGCTCATACTAGCACAGACTACCTTTGTGATGTGACCAGGTCCTGCTCAAAGAGAACTGTCTGTTCTGGGAGACAGAGCAGGTTGGTGAGGCATATGGGTGTTGGCATCTCCTGAGCCATGAGCAGCTTGCCCAGCTGGGCAGTGTGGATATGCTTGACCAGGTAGGACTGAAACTCCAGGGTGCTGAAACAGAAACTAGGAAGGATGGAATACCTTCTTTTTACTTACATGTCCCCATGCACACTTGGATGATATCCATTCAAATAGTAGCAACCTATGCTTTTTTTTTCCCTCTCCCTTGTGGTGATGAAATAGATCTTCAAAAGTTTATTTGCAAAGAGAAGTTGTTAAAAGTTGTGCTATAGCCTTTCAGTCAGGGAGTTGCAGAGACTGCTCGTGGTGGGATGCTGGCAGGTGCTTGTATAGGGGTAGCACAAGCAGAGAGATGGTAGAAGGTTCTACGTGAGTAGAGAGGAGGGGATGAGAATGTAGGCCCTCAGTTATAACAGTGGTCAACATGACTCATGAAAAGGAAGAGTCAACGGTATGGACTGTGAGCATGAATATAATCTATTGCATGCATATAGCATTGTGCGAAGGCAAGGCACAGGCAAAGCAGGGCCTGTGTTTGGGGAGGGAGGGGGTGAATGCTGCTAAGTGCTTGTGAAGGTTTTGATGGAAATATGCATTATCCAAATTGCCACCTCCAGTTCTGGCATTAGAAGAGGCAGACGAGTGAGTGTGGCCATCTGTGCCYGTGAGGCCAGGCAGTGTGTGTGGGAACTGAGGGCCGAGCCCTGCTGGGCTCCCTCCGTCTGGCACAAGGATGCTGATGAGCCATTTGGGTTGCACAGCAGGCAGTGGCACTATGAGCACTGTTGGTATGAATTTCTAGGATGTCCCTCAGTGTCCAGAACCTTGTGGTCAACCAGCTGGACACACACTCCACTGAGATAGTTGCAAACTGGACCCATGACCAACGGTGAGGGGGGAAAGCAACGTTTTGTGCTTTACAATATACAGTGTTCCCAGCAACTACCTCTAATTCCAGGCAGGAAGAGCACTGCTGTTGTCCCAAACTAGAAATTAATCTGCCATGGAGCCCCTAACTGAGGGCAGCTTGCCTAGCTTCAGCCTGAAGAGTGAGGCAGGACTACAGATGGGCTGTACAAAGCATGGATAGTTGTCTGATAAGCATACGGAGAAAATGCTGGGATAGGGAGATTATCCATGGCAGACAGCAGGTCACACCTGGTGCCCAGCGCAGATTTCCAGCCTGCAAGCGTAGAACAACGTGTACTGAAAGGTTTCAKACCCTGCTGGCTGCTTCTGGAGTCAAGTGAGTGTGACCACCACTGGGTTGTGGGGATTAATAAGGGCCAAAGCATGTCAGAGTTGTGAGCCAGGGCTGGCTACCAGCAGTTTGCAATTTGGATGCACTGACTGTATCTTGGGAGTGGCTTTCAGTCGTGTGCATATGAATCAGCCTGTGCCATTTGGCCTTGGAGCCCAATGGTCCTTGGCCTTCTTTTTGTCAATATAAACAAATTTGTCCAGGCTTACTGAGCTTCATCTCAGCTTTTTATCTCTTCTTCAGCTGGATCTCTACGTTTCCATTCTCGGAGCTGTAACTGCATGTCTTTCAGCAAGTGTACAAAACTTGTGGAGTATGAAAGAATAAGAAAAGAGCAGGTAATAAGCAAAGGGATTTTTGACATTATTAACTTGTCAGTTTAACGTCAATTAAGAGAAAAATTCTGGAATGGAAAAAATCAAACCATCTGTAAGATCTTGGAAAATCATCAAATAGCTGAGTAGCTGCCAGCATGGTCCATTTGTTCAACTCAGTTCCCTTCTGTGACTGAATAATTGGCCAGTGGATAAAGGAGGCACATTAGATGTCACATTTTGAGATTAGCAGATCTTTTGCTACTCCCTTGCACCACACTTTCGCAAATACGCACGTAAATTAAATTACACACTGAAAAGCCAAATGACTTGGATAATCATGCTTAGAGAATTGATCTGATATCTGACCCAACAGACAYAACAAATGAGTTTTCACAGGGTCTTTTGAATGGAATAGGGAGTTGGCCTACTACTTACAATTTTAACAGCAAGCTAGAAGCAAGCAGACAGGATTTTTCGCTAAGCTTGTCCTCCAGTCCGGATAAAGGATATAATCAGAACTAAGGATAGAATTTAGAATCACAGAACGGTTTGCATTGGAAGGGACCATTAAAAGCCATCAAGTCCAACCCTCCTACAATTAGCAGGTGCATCTTCAACTAGATCAGGTTGCTCAAAGCCCCCTCCAACCTGATCTTGAATGTGTCCAGGGATGGGGCAGGTACAACTTCTCGGCACCCTCTTCCAGTGCCTTGCCACCCTTGTCATAAGAGATATCTTCCTTATATCTATTATAGAATCATAGAATATCCTGAGTTGCAAGGCACTYGCAAGGAACTCACAAGGATCATARAAGTCCAACTCCTGGCCCTGCACAGGAACAYACCAAGAGTTACACTATGTGCCTGAGAGCATTGTCCAAGTGCTTCTTGTCCAGTTCGCTGATCATTTTTGTGGCCCTGCTCTGGACCTCATCTCACAAGCCCATGCCTTTCCTGTGCTGGGGACCCCAATGCTGGATGCAGCACTCTGGGTAGGGTCTCACCAGGGCAGAGCAGAGGGGCAGAATCCCCTCCCCCACCTGCTGCCCATGGTTCTTTGGATGCAGCCCAGCCCACTTTTTGTTTTCTGGRCTGTGAGTGACATGGCTGGGTCATGTCCAGCTTTTTCAGCCTGTCTTTCTCAGCAGGGCTGCCCTCAATCCCTCTCCCACCAGCTGTRTTGATACCAGGGGCTGCCCTCACACAGGTGCAGCACCTTGCAATTCAGAGAGGGAAGTGTGAGGTGTTAAATTCAGTTGAGAGCAAATATGCAATGGGTGGTTCTGAGAGCTTCCTGGAAAAGGAGWTGGGGAATCATGGGACTTCAGATGTTATATGACTCAGAGGCATGATGCTGGTTTTATCTGGCATGAGAAGGAAGCAAATGTTGCATCAATAAACATTTGTATTGCCTGCAAAATACAGAATGTACTCCCAGTCTCCTCAACATTATCRAGGCCTTGATTGTAGGGATATGTCCCGTGCTCTTCAGAGGAAATATGAACTCCCTAAAGGTTTTCTGGCAAGGAAAGGCTGGAGTTGTCATCTGGTTTAGTACTGGTGTTCTTAAATTAGAGTAGGCTGAATGCAACAGGTCTTCTAATAAGTATATAGTGTTGTGAATCTGTTGTTCAACAAGCTTGTGATGCACAGGATGATCACGTTTGTAATGGGTTCAAACCACAGGAAGGAAGGACCTTGCATATTTTCATTTCCTTTCTTTCTTAAGCTAAGTGTGATGGATTGCTGGAAGAGTCTGGGGCACATTTGCCTGAAGAGCTCACAGAAGAGATGAGGCTTAGCCTGGTGTTTTGTCTGTTTTATGAAGAACCAGTTATCTGACAATTTTCACTGTAACATTGCTAGGTTATATAGGGGCCAAATGCCTCAAAAGTTAAGTAAAATTTCTTGTCTAGCTATCAGGAGTCTTCCTGGCTGAATTTTAGTCTGGGCAAGGAAAGCAAGATGTTCAGAGAGAGAGAAGCAATTGAAATGGGAGAATCCCAAATTTGGGGCCATGCCTGTACTTTAGGCAAGAGGAGAAAGCACTGGAAATTCTAGCATTCCAGCCTGCCTCGTGCTATTTGCCACYTTATATGCCACCAAAATGATTCCAGGTCTGACTGAAACACTGTATGTGCACTCTCCRACTTTTTGTATAGAGCTGTATCACAAATGTTGGGAACAAGGTAAGTAGCATCTGTACAATATAACTCAGCTCTGGGGCCCCAGAGCAGCTGATACCTGCAGGAAAACAGAGAATATACTGGTGATGCAAACCTCTTGCAAGCTAGATTTGAAAGTCAGCTGCTCAGACTCCCACTGCAATCCAGCTGCTGTATGCCTTGGCTGTCTCCTGACTGGTGACAATTCTGATAGCAAGGAAAATGCCTTGGAGACACTTCCATGTCTTCCTCTTGTTGAAAGCACAGGCCTGGTTGGTTATCATCACGAATTTTAGAGAAGCAGATAACATGTGCTGTGCCTGACACGTCCATTGTGCACTGGAGTGTCAAGCAGATTATGTACAACAGTATCTAGGCTATGCACTGAGTTAGGATTTTTTTTCCACACTAGTGTAATAGCGGGGTTATATCCAGCCCATCCAAAAAAAAGGGTCATCCAGCCCTTACCTAGGTCTGCGGTACTTGTTTGGTGTGATGTAATGCTCCYCATTGCTGATAGGTCTCCTGTAAATATTGATACTGATTTTTGGGATGATATGKTCCTTCCAAGATTTGTTGCAGGAACTTTAAGTTTTGGGGACATTGCAACGAGGAACATCTTTTTTCTTCCTGATGAAAGTCTGGTGAARCTTGGCCAAGTCACCAGGCTCCATGCTGCCCCTGCCCTGCTCTGCCCTGCTTGGGGAAGGCAGAACAGTTTGTGCATGTCACTGGGGAGCAGCAGCTTTTATAGCCACTGCCTCCAGCTGAGCACATCTCTTCATTCCCATGCAGCTGTCATGAGCTGGCCTGACTGCAGGGCCCAGGCTGAGACTGTGGGGTACAAACAGGCATATAATTATTAATCTCTGCTAATGCCATCACTTGGCACCAGAAGAGAGGACTGGRTGCAGAGGATTCAGTAGATTTTACCTAGTGCATAGCTAGAGGTCTTTAAAGCTTGGCTCGGTTAATAGGCAGCTAATGACCTTCAGAGGTCGGAGTTTATTAGGAAGAGTAGTCAAGCAAAGTGTACAGGGACACACTGCTACACTTCAAAAATCCTGCCATCTGCACAAAGATCACCATTTTCCCTCCCTCTCTGCTCTCTTTGGGGAGAAGAAACAGAACCACCCCAGKCTGAATTGGGTACATAAGAGGACATGGAGTTTAAGAACAGGTGGAAAAAAAAGAAAAAAGAGGTTTTAGGAGAGGAAGAGAGCTAAATAAGAGTGTGCTCAAGTAAAACCTGGAGATTTAAGCAGAATTTCCATGTCCCTGTTATCCAATAAGGACTTGCAAAGTGCAGGGACTTCYACACACTGTTGTCCTGGCAGGGTGTCTATTGGTTTTAAATGTCAGAATCACAAACTTTCAYGTTAGCTGGTGGTGTGGTGTCACTCCTGCTGCTGTGGTTTGCTTTTACAGAGCATAAGCCCATTACTGCCTGTTTTTTAGGTCTGTGATCTGGTTCTTCAGATCACAGCATGATTAAAGTCTTGTTGAGAGAAGATATCAGTATACCACATCATGTCCTATATTTTGCTTGACATACTCTCCGGTTTATGTGCTTTGACCAGTTTCTACTGTCTGTGTGAACAATTTAATGTACAGATCTGCAGTTAAGTTTACACTAAAAGCCTCCTGAAAAGTCCCAACTTTGCAGCCTCGGGGCAAAGATGCTTTTATTAAAAACAGCCMGTCTCTGAATTCTGTAGGAGACAAACATAAGTGTGTGTTGTGGAGTAACCAGTGAGACTGTTTACTGAAACATTAGCCCTTGTTGACTGCCTCAGTGGAGGAAGTTAGGTGCTGTTTGTCCTGAAAAGCTGCACTGACCTTCCACTGGGTGCAAGTACACGGGTGTGCGTGGATTTTCTGTAGGAAGGGATCTTGGCCCACGCTGTTTTCTGGAGCTCTGAAGTTGCTTATAGACGCTATTGTTAATTTTTATTGAAGTTCAGAATGTAGGAGTGTGAGTGTTTAAGTTTCTTATGTGCCATAGCTTTGGTTTTATGAGAAGATTTAGTGGTCTGGTTCTGTAGGATAATCTGCTCTGCCTTTATGCAATATGGCTTGTACTTGTGTGATTCCCTGCTCATGGCAAGGAAGTTGGACTTGATGACCTTTACAGGTCCCTTCCAACCCAAACTATTCCATGATTATATGATTTCAGTCTGGCACATACCAAACATATCAGAGGCTGAGTGGTTAGTCATGCATTTTGACATGGGAGGAGTTCGGATAGATGAGAAGCTGGAAAAACTTCAAAGCTACTTTAAAGGACATTCCCTATGCATTTTCTATTTAATATTACACTTGATTAATTTAAACATCCTTATCCAGCACTGAGACTTGATTCTGTGTTCTTCAGGATTTTTGTTGAGTTTTTTTTGTTTATAACTTTGAAGTGAGAAGCTCTTTATATTACCACGTCTCAGGCACTTGTTGTTTTATAGATGCTTGTAGCTTATCTATAAAACTAAAAATCTTTTTACTAGGCAGGAAAGCTCAATTTTCTTCCATTTTTGTSAAACCTTTTTTTATTATTGTAGTAGTGGCAGAGAGGAGAATGTTTTAACTCTTGCTATAAACAAACGTCATTTCTGAGACAGACTGAGCAGCTCTTCTAACTGAAATTTTGCTTACAGTATGGCACTTCAGGTTACTCTTACTTGATACAAATCCATTGAAAACCCAAGCACAGTTAGCATGAACATCCGGCTGCTCTTCTGTTGTCCTCAGTAAAAGTGATCCACTGTCTTGAAGCTTTCTTCTAGACAACAGTCAACAACTGTATTTAACAGAATAGCAGTGACTTTACACTGCCTTTGCTTTAGGTTTGTGTGCCCCTAGCTCATGAAGAAAGAGAGGAAATTTAACCACAGTAAGTTTTCCTAAAGGTATTTCATTGAATAGTTCAAAAGCAACTAAAATTCCATTAATTAGACCTGCACTCATATTGTTACTTTTATTTTTATAGTGTTATAGGATAGATCCAGCATCAGAATGGATTATAAAGTCATAGATAATGAAGGAGAGCTTAGGACTTCAAGTATCTAACATGTAACTAGACCAATACACATTCCACCTATTCCAGGATAGCAGATCTTTAGTGTTAAACATATTTTAGAGGGTTTTCTTAACGTAATCCAATGGGTCAGGTACTACGTATCAGAAAATTAGAGTTAACTCTTTACCATGAAGGAACCTCAAACTTTGTCTTAGACTTCTCATCTTGCAGCTGAAGGTTTAGTCTGAAAAGTAAGGGGTGCTGTCACTGGGGACTGCTTTGCAAAGCATCCTTCTCTAAATCATTAAAGGCATATTATTTTCCTTTGGGTTTTGAAAACACACATCACTTGTGGTGCTACCATAGTGTTAGGAAATTTAATGTCTTCAATTAACAGAAATGAAATTATTGTTAGATTTTTGTTATTTATGTTTTGCTTTATAGTCAAAGGAAGACGTTAGGCTGGTTAGAGGTAAGACCGACTCACAGGTAGCAGTGCCCAATGGAGGTTTACACAAAGCTGCTCAAGGTGACGTGGAAGCAGGTGGCCACGAGARCTTGGTGCTTTTCATGGGCTAACTTTTCTTCGCACTGTAGGCTGATGAGGCTTTCCAGTGACTCTAGACAGTGAGTGCCACAGCCAAATTAGTGAAAATTTCATCTTTGTTTCTCATTTTTAAGCCAAGTAAAAGTTCAAGTCTATCTAAAATTCAGCAATGAGAAAAAAATTACTGCTCACCCACTAGTCAAGCAGCAGTACTTCTGTCTCTTTAAGAAGAGTTTTTCTAATCTGGAGAGCTTTTCTGTGACTGACCTCCTCAAGTCACTGTCTGAGACAAGAATCTAGTGCATGTGCTCTTTCTTGCRAGCTGGAAGTCACCTTAAATCTGCCAACACATTTGCTTAGCTTTCCTTTTAGAGCGGAGCCAGCTGTTCTTCAGGGTCTCTGGAGTATCTATCTGTGTGTTCTCCCAAACTCTSCTTTCTGGCTAGGAAACAGGGACAGTAGCTAGACTGTTTCCCATACTAAAAGTTAAACAGCCTTGGGTATTATTACATTGCTCAGATGTGTCCGTGGTCGTAGTTCAGTCCCTGCTTCCCCTTGCTCGAGGCTTCATGAGCCCTGTGTCCAGGCTCGACTCTTGGAGCACTGCTGGCTTGTGTCAGCCCTGACACAGCCCATCCACTCTTTGCTTTTCAGAGGTGGTGGCAGTTGAATGACAATTGGTTCTTCTTCCCTATCTCATCCAGGAAAAAGTGGAAGGGATTCTTTTATCTGAAATTAATTAGGAGTTAACAAGGCTTGTTTGAAGCCAGCAGTGGGAGTCACAAAGCATCTGCTGATTAGACTGGTTTTAGCAAGAGCTCTGCTTAGCCATTAATCAGAGCAAAAGAAGAAAATAAGTAATACTGATTTAGGGATTTTTTTTTCCCGTTTTGTAGGTATGAAATTAATGTTTAGGATTAAACTACACTGTTTTAGAAAYGAGACAGAAGAGTTTTATGAAGCATTAATGGTACTAAACAGGAGACAGAGGAAATAAGAGGGAAACAAGTCTTATTCAGCTTGGTCACTGGCCATGGACTTCATTCCATCTTCTACTGAAGGATGCATGAMCCTGTGCTGCCTGTCTCTTGGAATGACAACTGAGACCAAGCCATCTTCTCCCAAGTGAATACACACATTTAAACTTGTTCTTCCCCTCCTACTCTCAGCACAAAGATAAGTTGAATACCATACCCCTGAGTTGGGGTAAGATGAAGGGTAGTTTCTGCAGGCTCTCATAGCCTGCTCTATCTGGCACATSCACCAGCAACAATGCTTGTGAGTTTGAAGACAGAAATAAGCACAACTGGGATATTCAGTATATTCCAGCATCCTCCTGGGATAAAAACATGTAGCCACAAGTTTGTTTTAAGCAAACTGAAGTATAMTGCAAGGAATTGGTGCTTTGTCATTTTGACTATGGTGGTYTTTGTTTGTTTGTGTGTGGGTTTATTTTTTTCCCTCCCCAGATATGACAGGTGGCTGAGTAAAGTGAGTTTTCTGAAGTGTTTTCCCCAGTCTCTCCATGCTTCCCCCGAGTATGGAGAGTAATTTATGAAAGTTGTATAGAGAGGAATCTCAGAACTGAAATATTCACCTAGTGTCCAGATACTGGATAAAGAAATTTTCAGTTAGTGATGCTTACTTTTCTCTTCAATCAATGCCTTTTTCAAATGGGCAGAATCCTCAAAGTAAGTGTGTAATTCATATTTCTGAATTCAAAATATTTGTGGATTTTTTTTCCCTTTTCARGTGCTTAAATTATTTGAAATAATTCCTTCTGTAAATGTTCATATCCATACATKGATGTGCCTCATCATGCAATGAAAGCAGCTACAAATTCAGCCAAATATAATTTTCTCTTTTATGAATAAACATACTGAAATATTTGTCCGATTCAGAGAGAAACATTGCCTTTCCTTGTTTTACTGAGCAACTTTGACATTGGTTCCATTGTTTGTCACATTCCTGCTGTATTAAGAATATCTTAATAATAGGCAAGAAGAAGGTGAGTGAAGAAAGTTAACGAATGCCTGTATCTGAAAATATAATGTGTATTATTATAGGCTTCCTGTGAATGAGAGTATTCCAACAGGAATCCTGGACCTGCCAGTCAGTGGTGCCAAGACCTTCCTTTCCCTAKACCTGATTTTAATAATTTTCTTGGACTTCAAGTAATGAACTGAATATAATGTTCAAGTAGTGTTGAGTATCATGATTTTATGTAAATGACATTGCATTTTCACTTCTTTTTTCGCTTCTTAATGGAGCCTATTTTTGACTGCTATGCACTAAGCRGGCTCCCTTAGTGAGCTGCAGAGTGACAGCGTGCAAGTCTTTTCAGTGAAATGCGAAATGTTGATCAGAAATTATCTGTACGTGGCTTGGTTTTTTCTCCTTACCACTCTTTGTTGCCTTGTATTCAGTTTTCACTGCCATGTTTATTTTGGCTGTGCTCATAACCCTCTGTGACCTCTGTCATCAGGATGGTATATTCTTCCCCTGCCTCGCGTATCTCCCCTGTTTACTTCACAGAACGGAACAAGACCAATGTTGATCTGAATGTCTATTCACAGCTATGTTTACTGGCAGTATTTTCCCACGACAAAATTGTTGTTTTCTTTTCTCTCGCATTTAACCAGTTCCTAATGCATTACAGGACTTTCCAGTTACCCTGTTTTACCCTCCCCAACTTTCTTTAATAGTTCTGTCCAGAATTAGCTTTATATATGTGGAAACTGCTTTTAGACATCTGACTAGTGTTTTCCGTGATCTTAGACTTCTAGGGAGGATCTCTGGATCCACTGCACCCAGAAGAAGGAAAACTGTATCCAGCCTAGGATATTTAAGGCAAGCACTGTTGGTCATGCCATGACACATCACTGTCAGTCTTCCAGAGCTGCCTCCCAGAGTTGAGGATTCTGACTTCTCCAGAAGACCGGGGACATGCTCTTTCTAAAGTGATAAAGCTGCTGCAGTGAGTTAGGTGGTATGAATTCCTTCCACTGTCAAAAGTACCTGCTTCTAAACATTTAAATTAGCCAAGTGAATTMTACCTAGAGGGTTGCCTCGTCTCTGAAACAGGGCTTGCTCTATGTGGTGAATCAGCCTCAACTTTTGTAGGGCAAGGCAGGGAAACCCTGAAAATGTTGATGCGGCATTCTCTCACTGATCTCATAAATCTGCAGTGTAGCAGGAGGCTACAGAAGTTTCTTCTGCTTGGGGGCTGTGTGCTTTAGGGATCTCCTGCAATCTGGATCATTCAGCCTTGAAAGGGTTGCTCAGAAAGATTTCTACTGAGTTGTCTTTTATGTTTTTAAATACAGAGATACAATTCTTACCCTCATTAGCAAATAGCAACTGTGACCTTATATTTATACATTTAGGGATTGAAGTGATATTCAGACTCTTGCCTGCATTATGCAGATCTGTGCTGGAAAATGGAGAGAATGGAGCTGCTTCATTAGGTGAAAGGGACTTGTGGACTTTGTGTAGAGAACAGATCCTACAAGGATGTGGCTGTACAGTGAATGTATCTGATACCTGGGTACTTCAGCAGCTTTCAGGAGGGAGGAATTCAGGCTCAATGTAAAACCCTGATTGAAATAGAAAATAAACTCTGTGAGATCTAGAATCATGCCTCTAGTTTGCCAGGAGTGTGAATGTTTAACTAACAAGGAAAAATGCCTTYCTTGTTTTGTGGACATTTTAAAAAGGTCTGCTTGTTATGGTCTGGAATAAAGGAAGTAAGTATATGGCTGTCTTGTTTTCCTTCTGTTCCTTGTGGTGATAACTCTTATCAAACAGCATTTGACATAYGTGGGATTCAGCAAGAAAACTTCAGACATTGTTGGTTTTCTGCTGCTACTCCTGTACCAGAGAAGTGGCATATTGACACTGAGTGACAGATGAACTTGCCTGCACCAAAATGCAACCACTCACAGACATGTAAATGAGACAGCAGCCTAAGTGGTCTGTTAGGAGAAAGCATCAGGAATGTTCGGGGGGTTTTTGAGGTACCTTCTAACCCATTTGACTGGAATATTGGATGTTTGTTTTTAATGAATGATTTTCTTGGTCCATATGAAAAGTTTTCTAGGTGATAAACGTAACTGAACAGCAGTTTTCTACAGATATGCTGCAAGTATATGAAGAAATGATCTAACTTAACTGAAATAGTACTGTATACCTACAGCACTCTTGTAGAACAACCAACCTCTGTGGCTTTCACTGATTTATTTTTGATAGTCATACCGCACTTAGTTGTAACATATCACATACAACTTGCATAATTCAACCATATAGTAGTTAAGTTTCTTGAAAATACTTAAAATATTTTATATAATAAAATATTCTCAGGTACTGGTTAATTTAAAGGCTGGTGAATAAGAGTATAAGTTTATTTTCTAAGTGAGTATTAATATTTATTGTCCCTTGTAAAAGGCAAGTCTGTTTTCAATTTAATGGACCCTAGCAGGAGAGCCTGAAATGTCAGCCCCCAATGAATTTAGCATGATAAGTTCAGCTACTATTTTTGGACAATATAAACTCAAACCGAATATCTCATTCTCCTAGGGGAAAGAAAGGAGAAAGACTTTAACCACAAGAAATGCAATCTGCCCTATACTGAGAAACTGTATCAAACCAAGCAGCTTCCTCCCAGGACTGCTATTGATTTGTCCAGCTTTTATCCAGCAGTTGTGTCAGTGCTGCGTCTTTAAATTCTTAATTGAGGTGGTATTCCTGTTTAAATAGGTAAGGAAAACTTTGTGGATATCTAGAAAGAAAAGGGGAACATGTACAGTGCTTTTTGCACCAGAAGACAGCCTTCTGTGATCAGGGAATTGGACTGGCAGAAGCTGATCACTCAAATAATTGCCTCCATGGGGCATAAGTGCACATATGGAAAGAGCTGGGAGAGAGAGAGGTTCCTTTAATGCCCTAATGAATCAGCCATGATTCTGAGGTGATAGTTCTTCAGATGTGCTATCAGAATGTACTTAAACCTCTGGCATTTACCATGTCCCAGTAAATATTCTGGTAAGGACACAAGGCACTTTTTTTTTAGCAGCTTAATATCTCTTTCTGCTTTATTTCTCTGCTTTTTTGAAATGGAGCTACTKATCATGTGAGTTAATTAATTTTAAAGTCTTAGTCAGTTGTAGCTTCATATCTCACTTTGAAACTAAATTCCATTATAAAAGTGCTGTTTCAAACTTATAAGTCTGAGGGCATTTTTCCATCTCCCTTCCCTCCTCCTGTAAGTGCGACAGCTTCTATATGGATTGCTTTCTTCTCCTCAGTTCTTACTGATAGCTTCTGAGACAAACATGTTTTTGAGCCAAAAATAACTCAAACCAACATGAAATTTTGATTAATCTAATACTTCTATCTATTGCTAAGTCAAAGAGGTTGCAGCCTTTATTTCAGCATTATCTGTACACGTCTTTCTTAAACTCTTTCCCAATTTCTGCTTGAAGAAAATAAATTGTAATCGAGCAAACTTGTTTATGAGTTTTTGAGGTTAAATATTTTTGGAGCTGTGTCTTGTTGATTTGAATAGTCTTTTTTGAGCAGTGGCCTACTTGTAATAACATTTACTGTTGAGAGTCATTTATCATTTGACTTGGCGAATGGAAATGTGCTCTGCACTTTCGAGCACATCTCCATTTGGTTGCTTGCACTCCCAATCTTCTCTTAAAACCGCATTCTGATTTACCACAGCAAGTAAGTAGGACAGTGGCATGTTCAAGAGTGATGTGCCATGGCACCTGGAGAAGTTGCTTCTGCACATGAGTATCTCTTGCCCGGGCTGAATCCCAGTAAGCGCACGAATAAGATTACAGCCAGGGACTGCCACAGCCTCCAGCTGCTGCCTTCTGCCTTTGTGTTTAGGCCTGTTTGTTTGCCCTCCAAAGTTATTTAGGGTGGGAACTGTGCCTCACTGTTTTTCTATGCAGAATTCAACACTCCCAGAGCACTGCTGTGGTGCTGCTGATGGCAGCTCTGTGCTGTCACCTGGCACCAGTGCAGACAGCTCTCAGCTTGATTCAAGGTGAAGGTTTCTGCCCRCTCCAGGAGGAGGAAAGCACTGATCTTGTACCTCCAGGCTGTTTATTGCACAGAGACCAGTTATCCATAGTTAAACACATGCAGTGCTTTCGTCAGGGCTGGCTTTAACTGGAGTGCCAAGTCTAAGGCAAGAAGAAGAAGGTGTGCTCTCTCGCATCTTGGAATGAGATTTAACAATGACTGAGATGTCCTACAATTTGAAATGCCTCAGTTTAAAGACAGATTTTGAGAGACAACTGGGTGGCGTTTTTAATATTTGAAGTAATCAAATAAATATGTGCAGCATTTCACTGAGTCCCTTGGTGTACTGAACAGCATCCGTTATAGCACTGGATTTTAAACATTAGCATTTATTGAAATTGTCCTTTATAACAGATCATCTCTAAGTCAGAAATAATTAAAAGGTTGAAGAAATATCCACTGTTTGAAATGGGGAACATTCTTGGTTAGCAAGGCCAATAGGAGAAAAGACAATATTATTTGCTTTTTGTGAGAATTGTTGCATCAGTTCATTATCTCTGAATTCACTTATTTGTTCAGTACCACATTTTTATTTGTCTGTTTTGTCTTTGGTTTTTTGTCCCCCCTCTCTTTTTTTTTTAAATTTATTTTTTTCTTCCCTGGACTGTTAACCGCTTTCCTAGTGTAGAAAAACATTGCAAGTACGTGTAAAGTCACTCTCTAAGAAAGGTCTGTATCATTTCTCATTCAGCATGCTGAGAATTTGTTCTGCGGGAACAGATTTTGTTCATCTTCTTTAAAATTCTGTTGTAAAATGAAAACTTGAAATTCAGCAGCASATGCAAGATGTCACAGAGGTGTTGTTGCTCCTAACCTCTGCCTTTTGGTAGCATTTGAGTCTCGTCCAGGTGTCAAATGGGGAGAGTATGATGACGGAATCTTCATCTCATTGAAATGGAGCAGATCTAAATGCCATTTAGACTCTACCAGACTACCAAAAACAGAAGCAGGTGCCTCCTATTTGTGTTTTAAAGCTAAAGTGCAGTGACTGTGTTGTCTGAAGGGTCTGATTATCTTTGTGTAGGTATATTAGAGTAATGCCCTGGGTCCTGCTCTGCTGGGTTCCTGGATCAGAGCAGTTATGAGCCCGGAGCAGGGTCCAAGACAAAAGGTAATCCCTGAGACAACTGAGGGAGTCATAAAAAGGAGAAGACTAGCATTGAACATGGGCTTGGGGGTTCTAGACTTGGCCTGCATTTTTCAGAAATACTAATGTTACACATCAACACTTGTTGCTTAATTGTCATGGATTAAAATAAATATTCTAAAACAAGATAATGCTTAATGTTCAACTACGGATTAATAATTTGGTAATTACAGAAGYGTCTTAAAGAATCTCAAAGACGTTCTAGATTTCTGACAACTTTTGGAAGTGTCTTAATTTTGCATTAGCATTGRGGGATAAAGCTTGGGAAAGAAAAGGTTGTAATCTTGCTGACATCAACATATGGATAGCCTTTTTTTTTTTTTTTTGAGGATTCTGAGTTACTTTTGGTAAACTGTCTTATTTTTCTCACCTTTGTAAATGGGAAAGCTGAGTAGATTGAATGGATGTTGATGTGAAGTACTTGCAGAAACTACTATTTTTCATCGTTTATTCAGTTTAAATGCAGAATAACCATTTGTTTTGGAATGGAATTATTTACTTAAGGTCAAACTAATCCTTCAAAATTTTTTTTAATTCTACTTTTCTGTGAACAAAAACACTTCAGCCTTAAATTCATTTTTTGGCAGCCGTAAAAATGCTTATGTTTTCTATTCCCCATGCTGAGACTGAGATATGAAGAGAACTTTCCAGCAATGTTCTTTCCACAAAGAGAAACCCGTTCTTCCAATGTTGATTAGCACTTTATTTTTCAAATCCTCTGGGACATCTTGGAATTTCCTTGTTCTCCCTACTAAAATATTTAAATTCACCTATATAACTGGATATTTACAAAAGAAAAGTATTCCTGCTCAGATCCAAGACTCAAAATCCTGTAACAAATACTAGATGTTGCTTAGCAGCCTTAATAGGCTTTTGCAATCTAACTGCCAAAAAAAATCACATTTGTGTAAGACTTCTGAAACATGAGAACAACAAAAAAAGTATAAAATTGCTTTCAGTTTTCAGTAAACTGATGAGCTTTAAGAATCTGAAAATGAGTTTACTACTTTTCCTTTTAAATTCTGCAAACATTTTTCCYACTTCTAATACTTGCTTGCTAAGTGATGTCTGAGTTTGGCTTGTTCTGAACCAAATTATTTTTGCCTCTTGTGAGATCACAGAAATTGATTCAGTTAAGTAGAAGAGTTGTCATATTCTTTTCTCCGTCTAAACCTCTAATTCCAATTTCTTCCATGAGTGTTCATTTTATTTTAGGAAAAATTTATCATCTAAGATGATGAAAGCTACAATTTTCTCAGCAAGCTGTCAAACAACAATTCTATTATCCTGTCATTTGCACATGAATAAAATGTCTGTTGGAACTAATAATAAATTTGCCTTCATTTTAATGTGACTGGTGACTTCTTGCTATSTCAAGGAAGACTGCAGAATACTACAGGAAATGCAAACTGAACAGGCAGTGAGAAAGTCATTTTAGCCCATCTTCASTTACATGGGAATCCTGTCACAATCCAAAAATGTTTATTAATGTATGTAAAGTATGAGAAACTAAGGTCTGCCCAAACTGAACTAGTGTTTATTCAACTTCCRTGACTTAAGGGTGATAATATGTGAGTTTGAGTAGTTGAACTCCTGTGGACTGCTGGGTGAATAAACAATGTGGCAGAGGTTTCACAGTAAGTTTATCACGGCTATTTGCTTTTTGTTGTGTGTTTTTTTTTCTCTTCTTCTTGCTGTGAATATTCCTAAAAGACAGGATTTTTTTTTTAATGTTCCCTTAAATGTTTGAGAGAGAGAGCCAWGTGAGCATGCCCAGTGTAAGTACATAAATATTTCTATTTCAGATTCTCTTCTGGGTTTGGGAATGAGATTAGTCAAAGAGAGGGAGGGAGAAGGGAGAACATGCAGTCAGCTGGAGAAAAGATTAAATGCTCTTTGATCACAAGCAGCAGGACTGCTCTTCCCTTRCTGTGTCCTGCAGCTCTGACTTTAAAGTCCTAGAGCTGAGAAATGCACAGCTTCCACTTCTTGTTCTCTAGTAGCAGATGTTTCTACCTGAAACGTGAAGGACTGGATTTACAGGGAGGTTTGGAGCAGGACTGCCTTGCCAGGGTGCAGGCTGCTGTCTGAGAGCAAGCACATCACCTCCACAGCCCTACACATGTACCTGGTCTTTTGGGGGCCACAGCTGAAATTAGAAGGTCTGTAAAAAACTGATCCTATGATGTCCCACTTTGTCATGGGGTTTATGTTTTGTGATAGTTTTATACAAAAGTGTAAAAACAAATGGCTGAACTCTCTTGCACAATTCTCCAGCTGGTGGCTTTTCGTGTAGTCTGTCCCTGGGCTCATGCAGACCCTTGGAATTTGGGGAATGCCAGTAGATGCTTTTACTCCCTACACAGTAGATGGCATAGCTGGGTGCCACAGATCATACAGGAGGCATCATGGCCAGGCTATGGGAAATGCTAAAAGMAGGGAAACATCCTGAGCTGTGTCCCTAAGACAGCTAATTTATCTGTGCCTCCCMTTGTAACTCATGGCCTAAAGAAAGGAGCCAAAACCTTCCTTTCAGAAATCAAATAGGAAAAACTTTGAAACTGATGATTGCATAAATTTTTCCTCCAGTGTCTGGAGCAGSCAGCAGAAGCCACATCTCTTCCCTGCTGTATTACCTTAGACTGGCTTGTAGCTGCCATTCCTTTGGATCCCAATTGATCATCTGTCTCTGTACTACTATAATGTCAGCTGCATGGGAACTACACAGAATCTCTACCCAAACATTTGTGGAAGTCTCCTGGAAGGCAGGAAATGCGAGTTTGAATCTCTTTGGGCAGATGCCGATCTTGCCTAAATCCTCACTCAGAGCTCTGTCTTCTGAGCTAGTGTGTACGGAGAGGTGGGCAGGGAAGAGCAGGACTGGGAAGAAGAGGTTTTGAAGGGGTGGCATAAATGCTGTGCCACTGGGTCACGCTGGGTCAGGGCAAAGGACTGTCTGGGCAACTCATCTCCATCGGAGAGCACCCCAGTCACCATGCCAGATCCATGTTACAGCTCCCTCTCTGACAACTCTGCTAATTCTTCCTGTAAGTCCTGTTTAAATGATACCATTCCCAAACATGAGGCTGTACACGGCTTTGGGTCAGCAGCAGGAGAATAAATGGGAGACAAATGCAACATCTGCTGGGATCTTACTGGTCCATATCACCACCGTGTTTTGCAGGAGGTAAAGAATGTGAACCTACTTCTGAGCTTCCTCTATTGACAAGCAAAAATAACAGCAGGCAATCACAGACAGAGCAACCTCAGCCATCCAAAAGGAGTTTCATGGAATTAATCAGAYTATATTCAGTACACAGATAGGAGTCAAATAAATGTTTAATATAAAGGATGTAAAATAACTCTGCCCTAACCTACCTCATAGTGTAACTGCTGGTGCATTTTAACTTACTGCTCAATGTAGCAAGTACATACACACTTTGAAAAAATTATTTCTATCTCTAGTAAATGTATAGATTGGTGTGACATGCATGACAGAGACAAGGATTTCAATTACTTCTATGTCATTAATATTTTTTCTTAAATTTGCACCTCCTATTTATCATTTCTTATTGCAAGCATGTAAAGGAATCCCAGGCAAAGTTCAGAGCACTTCTGAGATATGTTGATATGTCCTCCAGCCCCTATTATCTCCCATCACTTTTTAAACCACTTCTAATACAGAGCAAGCAGAGATTCTTGATTAGAAATTTGGTTCTTGGGTTGTTTGGAGAATTGTAGAGTTAAACTATCAGTCATGAATCAAAGTTCACTTTTTTGATAATAACAAAAGTAGTTGCAAAGCCTCTTGGTCTGTATAGCCCATTTAGGGCATAGAAACAGTATGGATTGAAGTACAAAACAACACAAAGTCAATAGAAATCATAAGAGAATGGAGTTTTTTTCTGTGGCAAGAGCTATCAAACTTTCAAGTGTGAAACTCAGGTTTGTCTTTTGGTTATAACAAAGGAATAGTCGAGTGTCAAAGCTGTTCATGACCAGCACACTTCAGTCACGGACTCCTTGGCTGTCTCAAGACCTCTGAGGCTCCTCATAAGCACAGGTGAGATAATTGTTGATTTGAGGCAAGGAACTGACTTGGAACAGGGTGATTGACTGCCCAGATAGACACCTTCAGAGCAAAATATTGGATTAATTGGTGCAAGAGCTCCTCTCTAGGTGGGAAAGTCAGAATGACCTAAGACTCCTTCCAGGCAGTTCCTGCTGTTCCTGGGTCAATTCTTGTGCTTGAACATTTTAGCATCCCAGGTGGTCAGCTGTGCATTTCCTCCCACAGAGGTGCAAAATTAAGCACATGTACGYAGGTAAGATTCTCCTAAATGGTCAGTAGAATGGTCAGATGCAAAAATGGTCAAGTGGAACAAAGTGGTTTTGTCTGTAGTTACAGTGATTTGCAGCAATGGGTCCAGTATGTGCTGGAGTGGTCGTGTAGAAGCACGGGTTACAAGAATTCAGGAAAACAAGGGTTCAGAGAGTCTCACAAAATCTASTCAGAGATTCCTGCTGCCATCTGCACAGCAACCAGACACCCTGTTGAAGAGTTCGATCCCGCTCCATCTTATCCTATGCAAAGATCCCAGGAGGCTGGTTAGGTTTTTTTAACACACACTATATCCATGAYAGCCTGTGTAATGTTACCTCAGGAACTCCCAGCCCTTTCAAACGTGCTGTCCAGGCAGTCCTGAGCTCTAGATTAGTCTTTGTGCCTTGATGAATGCTTCACAGTCCTGGCTTGAGCTGAAATTTAGAGGGTCTGAGTTCAGTAGCGAYTCGTGTGCGCTGCCTGGAAGTAGCGAACTCTGGTTCTGTGAAAACTTGTTTCTGACTTCAGCTTTAGCAAGTGATAGTAAAACATTTTCATCYGAAAAAATTTTCCAAATGGTTCTAATCACAATAGAAATGAAACTGGAATCTCTTCCAATTTCTCCATCAAGCGTTGTCAGACATAACATAGTCTCACAAAAGTGTCAATTTTTTTTAGCAGTCACAAGATATCCCAAACATATATTTGAAACACAGATATTTGAAACTGGGGATTTGATGGAAAACTTGGAGTGAAGAATTCATGAACAACTCAGAGGCAACAGCAGAAGAAGTTTCAAAGAACAGAATTATTTAAATTTATTACTTACTGACAGTTTAGGTGTGTGTCTGTTTTATTTTAATTGTTTGTATTCAGATTTGTACGACACCCACCTACTAGAATTTTCTAAATTACCAGAATAAGAAGCTGAGCAATTTTTTATGACAGCTTGCTGGGCCTGTTGATCTGAATTCCATTCCCTCTCTCCTTGGTTTAGGCTGAAAAGGATGTAGAGGTGGTGTCTCATGTCTTCTTTTATTGATGCATKGTTTTATTGATTCTTTTTTCAGTAGGAAAGATAAAATTGCCTGCTTTCAGCATGCTTCRGCACTGACCTTAAAAAGAACTTTTATGCCAAAGGAAAATACATATATGACCAACTACTGATGTTCCCTAGAAAACAAACTGTATAACAAGTTCTTGAAGTATGCTTATCTTTGTGATATTAATCAGAAATAAAGGAATTTCCCCATTTTTTTTCACTGCTGRACAATGGAGGTTGCATAAATAGTTATGTTTTGTTTTGTTTTCCCAGTTCTGTTTCCTGTAGAGAAACAGTTCAAAGWGTTTAATGTAGGTTTCCTTAAGAATTGGTTGAACTACTTATTTGTGTTAAAACAAAATGGAATAAGTGGCTATAATACAGATACCAATTTTTTTTTCAGGATTTGTTTATGCTGTTCAATGTCTATATGTTCCTTTTGTTTAGTTCTTTGTGTAAATAAAGTTAGCAGCTTACACGTACAAGACACAATTTCCCTCTCTGCTATGTTCGTTGTTTTTTCAATAGGATCTCTAGACTATAAATTCCCTGCAGATCTTGGCAGAAACTTCAAGCTCTAAACCTTCCAATTATTGTTTAATATTATGCCAGAAGGGAAGAGTAAGACCACAGGATGCTTTGCATTCCCGTGCTCTCTCTGTCCTTGAGCTGGTTTTGGTACCACAATTGTATCTGTGTGTTGTGGTAGGAATAAATCATATCCACCAAATACCTGGTGCAAAAGAACTTCTGCCACTGAAAATACTGGGCTATTCTTTCATCACCCATTTATTCCCACATTGTTTTTTTGTCTTTTCTGGCTTTGAAAACATAAAACTTGTCACAGCTCAACTTTAGAAAGAAAAAATAAAACTGTTATATTGGATTGTGAAGATGAAAAGATCTCCTGTCTAAAACTTCAGAAATCAAAGAGCATTTCTTGTTTCCACAAAGTCAGCAGTTCTATCACTAYAACTGCCAGGGATAAATTCCTTTCAGGCCTGAAGGAATAGTGCCGTACAGCTCAGTGTGCCTGTCTAAGGGGGGAACCTGTCTCAAATAATTTGCTCAAGTGCAGGCTTTGTGTGAGATTTTGAGCAAATGAGCTTTGCTTCTAAAAAAATGAATACTAATAAAAGCCTTTCTGCATCTTCTTTTTTCTCTGAGCTGGACGATTCAGGGCTTATTAAGAAAGACACAAAACATGATCTTTCTGTAAGTACTGTATACAGCTTAAAGAGCAGGAAACAGCAGAGTGTGAGTGTACACCAGAGCTACAGCCTTGGAATTTGCCCTCCATACACTTGTTTTCCTGGCTTTGGTGATGAATTCAAATAGGGGCTCTGTAGGATGCTGCTCTCCAATTCTCTCTACATGTTGACTCAAGTAATGCTGCTCCCAAGTTTATACCTCCCCAGGGGGTAGGATTTTCTGAGAGCCTGGATTTATTGTGCCTGTGTCCAGTGGTGATAGAGCATGATGAATGGGAAACTAAGAGGGTCATGAGGTTTTTTTGCTGTTTATGTGAATGTGTTAAAATATCACTAGGCCACATTCTTAAAAAGAAAGACAGGTGAGATATTTGGGAAAGGTTTGTTTTTATCTATCTGCATTATCTGTCAGTTTAGTGTGACAGGTTTTGTCATAGTTCAATAAGAAAAAAATGTGAACAAAGTGTGCTTTTTCATTTAAATTTGCTTGCTTTTTGCACATCGGCAATTGTGGTTTTGTTTCTTTAAAAGAAGTCTGAAAATAAGATTTTAGATTGCAAGGTGGTAATTTATTTCTATCCTCAAATTTGGGTTGCACTTTTCTTGCTTCTGAGTAATAACTCTACAATTCTACACTGMTACACAAAACCAGGTTTGCTCTAAGTCACTTCTTGTTGGTTGTGGAGGGCTCTTCATGTCTGGTCATAAAATAAATATATGTGCACCTAAATTGTTCCCTAGCTGGAAAGAAGSTCCCAAAGTCGAGTTGTCCAGCGCACTGTGAGAAAGGACAAGGTGGCAACCATTTCACTGATCTGTTTGCCACTGCTTGCTTTGGCTTCCACTGCTCCAAGCTATGTGGTGCCATCRTCATCTTTCCAGTTGTCCTAGAAATTGTGACACCTTGCCCTGTGCCAGTTTAGCCCACTAAACCTGCAGAAACATAATCTGGGTTTACCCGTTGGGCTTCCGAGCTGAGTCTGTTCATAAGGGCTTCCAGCAGCTGCCAGATCTGTCAGGTTAAGTTATGACTGAGCACAGATGACAGTGTGGAAAGAGAAAAAAAGAAGGATAAGGAGAGAAAAGTGAGAAATACCTCAACTCCTATTTTTGAGGGTGATTGGCTGTCTTGTGCTGAGGGGCAAGTTGGGACTGAGCCTCCAGTGAGGGGAGTCAATAAACTCAAGCATTAGATCATGAACTCTCATCTTTTGTAATTCACAAGAGTCACTGCAGAGGGGAGCCTGTTCTAGGAGATTGTTTGGGAAAATAATGACTAATTTCGGTGCTCTGGAACACCTCAGAGGGACAAAGGGACAAGTCTCCCCTCACTGAGTACTTTATGCATCTGGAGCAATCAGCCTCAATAAATTAGCCTTTGCAATACTTTCCCTAAAGTTTTKTTCTTTGGTCTTTCCCCCGAATTTATGTTCTTTGGTCTCTTCCTCTCTTGCCATTGCTGCCTCTGGTAGGGAATGTCGGGTCAGGCCCCCACAAATTGGGCGCCAATTATGTTTGTCATGGTTTGGACAAATTTAGGAGGAAGACTCGAAGAGCCTCCTCTGCAAAAGATAGCGTCCTAAAACTCCGTTCCCCGCCCAATAAGAATTTCTTGGAGGAAAATGAAAAAAACCTGTTTATTTAACAAAACCCAACTGCTGGAGAGGGTGCACACAGGCACCAGGGGAAGGGAAAGGAAAATAAAAAATGAATAATGTTAGATAATAAACCTCTTGTGATAAAGGCAACCTGGATGAATTCAGGGTCCTGTGTTTCCTGGGTGTAGTTTTCTGCTGTCTCCCTCTGGGCCTAGGGTGATGCAGGTCTCTCTCCAGGCCTGGGGGCGGGGSATAGGCCCCAGAGTTCAGTGGTCTGTTGTAAAGTTCCAAAGGAAGAAGGAAAAAAACACAATCCCAGGAAAAAAAGCTGTCTTCTTTGCTTGCCTCAGGCAGAGGAGGGAAAAAGCCAAAAGTAAGTTTTAACTTGCTTGAGTTGAAGCAGGGCCAAAAACTCACAGGAAAAAAAGGTAAAAGTGTTCCCTTTGCATCCAACTGCAGAAAAAGCAGCTGGCACAGTAGCGCTCAAAGGTGGAGTCACTTCATTCAAGGCACAATAGTCCACAGTCTTGCGGTCCTTTAATTCAACTTTTTTTCACTTTCCTCTGAGAAATTCTTACTGGGGGGGAAGGGAATTTTAGGACCCTATCTTTGGCAGAGGAGGCTCTTCGAGTCTTCCTCCTAAGTTTGTCCAAACCATGAAAAACATATTTGGCACCCAACATGTGGCTTGAACCCACAACCCTGAGATTAAGAGTCTCATGTTCTAGCATGCTCTAGYAACTGAGCTAGCRTTGGTGGTATAGTGGTTAGCATAGCTGCCTTCCAAGCAGTTGACCCGGGTTCGATTCCCGGCCAACGCACCAAAATTTCTTGTTCAKTAGTCTGGAGAATTTCCAGACAACCACAAGAAATAGTTTTTATGAGGATTTAAAATGGTAAAAACAGGTTCCAAAGCTTAAAGTAGTAAAATAGATTTATTACTAATAAAACTAAGAGTAATAAGAATAATAAAGATATTAAGGTGTAACATATACATACTTTTTTCCAAAAATAAAATCATCCTACCTTCTTACCAAACGCGCGAAGAGAAAAYAAAAAAACATGGGATTTTTAAGAGTCTTTCTTAATATGTAGAAACGAATCTTTCTTCTGCCATAATTTCCATCGCAAACACAAACAGGCCCACCCTAATACCCGAATGCAGTGAGAAAACAGTTCGTCTCCCAACTACCCGCAGTCTTTCCCAATACACTGCCAGCGTGAGCTAGAACAGTTCATGGGGTTTTGTCTTTTTAAGGGTGAGATGAGTTATCCTAGTCTGAAAGTAAAAGTCCTTTTCTTCAATTTCCAAAAAACTTCAGCAATCTACGCACTTCTAGTGTGGGCATCTTCTCTCGGGTTGTGGAAAATYTCTTCATCCCCCCAAATACTCTTCGTGACTTATAGAGGAATACTTTTGTTACATTTAAAGTTCACCARGGCTCGCAGAAGAAAGTTTCAGCTCTATATAAGGTCGATCAGTTCTCTTTTCTCTGACTCCAGTGCTGCCATGGTAGGTCAGGYCATGCGGCCGCCGCCATTTTGTCTTTTCTCCACGCGAACCATGTCTTACCTTCCCTCTGACTTGGAAAAAAGGTTAGCATCTGGAGTAGTACCTTTATATTCTGGAAAGTTSGTTTCTTCCGGATTTTCTGCCGCATGGTGGTCTTCAATCGACTACAGCAGTCGCTGGAAGGAGTGGAAGCCGTGCCTGCCACGTGGCTCCGGGGCTTCCCGCCACTGCCATGGTAGTTTACATAAGCAGCTGCACGGTCTGACATGGTCTTGCGGCTGTTAGAGCGGCGCGGCTGCCTCCTGGTGACTGTAGCCGCCCCTGCCGCTCGCCAGAGAGGCAGCAGGGGCCAGGGCAGCCTGACCCTGGCATGCAGCCAGAGCCCCCTGGGAGCTGCGACCTCTCCRCTCGAGAACAGAGTGGGGGACTAAGATGGTCAACTTCTGCCATCTCTTCTGCAAAAAATATGCAAATTCACGTAGGCAAAAACAACCRTCTGTTGGTCCTAAACTTTCATCCAATCACAGCCCGTTAAAACCATAACAGGTCTTTCCCCTGAATTTATGTTCTTTGGTCTCTTCCTCTCTTGCCATTGTGGCCTCTGGTAGGGAATGTCATGTCCTTTCGGGGCCTTTCGGGGCCTTTCGGGGCCTTTCAGGACAGCTGGGCTCTTCTGACTGCTCTGAGCCATGGGACCTGCCAATTTATTGTTAACTGTTATAGACAAGGATGATTGGCTTTTGTATGATAATTTATGGTTAAAGTTAATGAGTTTCAATAATTAAAAGGTGTTAATTGTTTGGGTTATTTTAATGAACTGTTTGCTGGAATGTTCTCGATATTGTAATGTTCCCTCCTCTGTACCCCTTTTATTACTACAAATACCCTGGTTGCTGTTGGTAGAAGATTTAATACTGTTTAATTGTATGATTGTTAAGAATTCTAATGTAAAGCAATGGGGACAAGATGGCCGACACCGGCTGAGGGGATTTTCCAGAAAAATCCAAGAAAGTGTCAATCAAGATGCCAGTTAGGACAAGATCCCTCCCAAATGTACGACTGGGCATGCTCTAAATGGGCGGGCCCTGGTCAGGCCGCCCCAGGTAGGCGGGTAAGGGGGGGGGGGGGGGGGGGGCTGGGGGCTTTAGGGCTTTGCAATTGGACAAATGTATCCAGGCCCCTTGACTGACACTTAGGCACTATAAAAGCGGCTACACGGGCTCCGGGGGCTTCGTGCCTCTTGCCAGACCAGCCTCGCACCCAGTGCTGCACTTTGTGTTGTGGGCATCCCCTATTGTTGATTTGAGTTGTGAATAAATCATCAAAATTTACATAGTGAAGCGTCATTCTTCACATTAACCTCCCCTGTGTCATGTAAGAGGTACAGGGTTTGTGGTTTCACATGCTAAAAACGATAGTCCAGTTTTCACTTTAAACTGTCCCTTGGTGCTTCTGTAGACAAGGGAACCATGATAATTTTACCATTTTTCCACTGGTTTTTTTTTTTTTAATTATGATGAAATTTCTCCTGGCTCCCACCCCCTTCCAGCTTTTGAAATATTAAAACTGAAGAGCTTTAATTTAACTTTAAAGTTACAATCCACAGTGGCTGTAGGGGATAATCTGAGCAGGCATGTAACTTCTTTACAGTATCTTTGAAGCAGTGCTTTTACTATAACCCCCTTATTTTAATGCCACTTATGTAGATAAAAAGAAAATCTGATTACACAATTAGCTGCATCAGAAGTTTGGTTCCAATTTTATTATTATAAAGACTCTGCTCTCGCCAGGCACCTAGCAGTGCTTCTGAGATGTTGTTGGCTTTTTCTCTCTTCTTGTCTCTTCTGCGGCTGAAGGCCAAGTTTATAGGTAGGAAATAATTTTTTTTTTAAATGGAGAAAAAAGTTTGCTGCATTAGATGGCACAAGCACAGTGATATTTAATAAAGGCTGTATTTAGTCTCAGTGCCTGCCTTGTTGGAACAATCACAATGGCTTTTCTGTTTGCTTACCAACATATTCCCTTTTTGTTTTACAAGACGCTCAGAATCAGCAGCTTATTTGATCTTTTGTTGCCTTTGTTTCTTTTCCATACCCTTCTCACTTAGAAGTCTTCTGGATGTACTGATCTGCTTGTGTGTATGGGCACCAGTTCTTTATGCGTATACATKAAATGCTACCTTAGACTGAAACAGTAACATTAAAATCCCTCTGCTCTGGAATAGTGTTATTCCTGTTCACTGCAGCTCCTGTAAAAACATGGACTGCATATTTCTGGCCTGTCTCCAAAATCTCTATTCCTTGCCTCTGCCAGCTCTAAGATTTGGCCTTTTGCTGCATCATGTGCTTAGAGTGGAATTCCCAAACTTTCCAGGCCCCTGTTTTCCAATTTACACTTTTAACTTTTGATTTTATTTGTATTTCCTGAGTTATGTTATGCATTAGCGATCGTCAAGCATTATCCAAAATACAGAAACACTAAGTAGTGTTACAATGGTATGTTCTGCTTTCTGTCTCCTTAAATAAAATGTTTTAACAATATTCTGCCCTTGAGTTCAGAAGATCATCTAATGTTTTTGGTTACTATATTAAGGAATTGAAGATTGGTCCATGGTAAAAATGAATCTAATTTATATAATCCAGAGGTTTGTGGAAGAACAGTTAATAATTTAAAACAGTTGGCGAGGTAAGTGTGAAGGTGGCTTTAGTTTGTGTGGGTCAGGTGTTCCATGCTGAGTGGGACAGGGGTTGTATGGACAGTGACAGTATCAAATAAACATGGTGTCAAATGTAAGCAGAGMCAGTTATGAACATATGCATAGAAATCATAACAGAAAGGGCATGGGTTTAAATATGAAATGGACTAAAAGACTTAATTATCTTCATATGCAGCCAAAGAGAGGGAAAAGCAAGATTCTGCTTTGCTTGTATTATTACTACTGTTCCACAGACAGCATTGAGCTCTGAGTGCATTGGTCTGTCTTCATGAGCTGGTTTGAAGTGCTCATGATGAATAACTGAAGCACAGGGAGACAAGCTGACCCTGACAGCCAGAGGCAACCTCAGGCTCCACAACCCTGAAGCAGGGATCAGATTTCTTTCAAATGATAGAAGACAGGTAGCCTTTTCAGGGTGGAGATGGGGAAATTCAAGATCCTGAACAGAGAGATGGTTATTGCAGCTCTATAGTCAGTACAGACAGATCTGTGTCTCACTGGGGCTTCTGCTACTAGTGGCTGAGAGAAGATGATGGTGATTTGACACTGCTGAAATGGATTGCTTGACCAAGCTGACTGCCCTCTGTGATAAAATGGCTGGGTTTGTGAGGAGGGGAGAGCAGTGGATGTCACTTAGCTGGACTTTAATGATGATTTTAGCGGTGTCTCCCACAGTATTTTTGTGTCCAAGCTGGGACATCAAATCTGGATGTTTGGATCACCAGGTGTATTGATGACTGCTGTGGAGAGTTGGGCTCAGAGGGTAGTGGTTAAGGAGCTATGCTCAGCCTGGAGGCTGCCCAGTGAAATTGTACAATTTTCATCCTGGAAGGTTTTTGTGCCCTACCTGGGCATGGCACTGAACAGCCTGTTCTAATTTCATTGGTGATCATACTATGAGCAGGAGACCGGACTAGAGACATCCTGAGGTCCCTTCTATCCTGAATTATCCTACAAGTCTCTTATTTTACTGTCTGGGCACACAGCTGACCGTCCAATTGGCCAGACCACAGAGCTGGCCTCATGCTGACAGTAGAAGAACATAAGATACTGACCCTGACATGATAATTCTGTAGTGGCAACCTTCCTGTCAAAATATTGTTAGCAAGTTTATTGTAAAAAAAAGCGGTACATATCACACTGTGTTTTCTGTCACACAAGAAAAAGACTTTGATTTAGTGGTGTTAATTGCAACTTTAACACGGTACACCTACTTGCCAGCGTAAGGTTTCAAAGTTGCCTGTCCTCAGTATTTCATGTTGGTTATGTCTTGGACTACGTTGCCTCTTTCATCCCACCTTTTATGGGAGGGTTTTACACTTGGGTATTTAGATTCCTGCAGCTTTCAAAGTGTGCTCTAGGGCTGAACAAGGGCAAATTGGTCTTGATGTTGATGCTGAATATTTTTCTACAGACAGATAGGAATTCCTATGCTTTTTTTATTTTTTCATTCCATCTTATTCCCAAGGCTATCTATGTTCAAATTTTTTCACCTGTAGGAAATTTACTAAAAGAAGGAGGGAGACCCTTTTGCTGCAGTCTTCACGGTGCCTTCAGTGAGAGATATGGCTTTAAATGTCTGGAAAAGATGGAATTTATTCACCAAAATACATCTGGGTTCATGCCTTTTGGGGGAAGACAGATATATTCCTTAGATAATTTAAACTTACTGACAGAACATTTGCCAAATCCTGTCCTGGGGATGAAACATATGGAGAAACTTCTGTCAGGGTGTCCTGAAATGGTCCCAAGGGAGTACTGGAGCCCTGCAGCCATGAGCCAAGGTGCATGCACAGTACACAAGCTGCACAGCAAGCACTTACCTAGCCTGAACATACAGATATGTTTGCACTTGTGTTGCGGTGGCAGTGGCCGCCACCGATGCTACTGGTGACCCACAGGCCCAAGCCTCCGCCGCTGATTCCTGGTGGGCCTGTCTGGATAACTGAAACCCCCTTTGACAGTTAGGGCGAGTACCCACAGGCCCCTGCAATGACCGTTTAACCCCTATTGGTTTTCCGTTGTTCTGCCCAGTTTTATGTAACACCTTTTGAATATGTATGAGCTCATTAATATGTATTCTAGAAAGTTCGGTGATGTTCAACCCCTCGTTGGTTCTCCCCTTGTTGGTCACGCCTACCTTACCCCTGATTGGTTTATATGTATTCTCCGCTCCCCTCTGCCCTGTTCTGGTTGGTTAATGGTCCCCCTATAAAACCCCTGGACCCTCCTTCCCTAAGGTCTTTCGTCCCTGGACCCTCTGAGGATTAAAGCCCTACAGAACCCATACGGAAGGCCCCTTCCAGTCTCTTTACTTTTGGCGAGCGCGCGTTATCTAAGCCTCCTGTGTTAGAGCTCAACATCGCTCCTAGAATTGCGGGTGTTGGCATGGTGGCCTCACAGCCCCTCCTAGGGTCACCAACTGTAGATCCGTCCCGGAGTTGGATAGAGGCTGCCAGTCGGATCTGTCAGTCTCGGGTCTGCGGGGCACTCGAAGGGAAGGCGCAGCACCGTACCTTTTCTAGACAGGGAAGGACTGCGCCACACTTGGGTGTTCTCAGGAGCTACTTGCTGCCTTGGGGAACTTGCTCTTTCATGGACTTAGCCCTAGCAACTTTGTTCCTGAGAAGCCTGCTACAGGACAAGGATTTTGAACACCACTATCTTGAGCCCCCAGTGGTGCATGTAAGCAAGGCTTTCTTCTTGCCATTGTAGTGAAGGAGTAAAAAGTTTGGCCCAAGTCTCCACAAGGCCAAAGAAAGTCATAATCCCAAGCCACTATCTGTTTTCCATTGTCTTATGCTTGCTTTCTCAGACGTTGAGAACAGACAAAGCTTAAGGCACAGATTTTGTAGCATGTTAGTTTATCTGTTCAAGCTCCCCCTGCTAAAAGCCTTGATGATTTTGCATTTATTCTGCACTTGCCCCATTTGCAATGCAAGGTGAGTTACCTTGTTTCGTGTTATTCTTAGTTCATGTTGAGTTTAGTACTCATGCATTGAGTACTAAAGCAAAAACCAAAGTGAATTTGTGAATTCACACTTTTCCTTGTGTATAGTTATATCCTTTCAAATCCCATCTATACATAAGCCTTGGCTCTTAATGGAAATATATATTACTGTTACCAGAATTCAGTCTTTGCTGGCTGGGAATAAAACTCAGTACGAAAATAGAATTTTTCTTTTCTTTCTTCTTGAAGTTATGTTCTGATGTTGGACATCTTGTCGAATTTTCTGTTCCTATTCCCTCACCATTTCTGCACATGACTTCGGATGAGTAAGAGTGTAAATCTTCAGAATATTCATTCCAACTAGAAAATGAGGTGCAAAACCCATTTTTTTTTTTCTTTCCCCCATCCTTTATAAAAAGTAAAGGTAACGTGAGGCTATCTCAGCCTATATTCTTCCTTAAATCTTGAATCATGCCCAGAAATGTGTCTGTTTTTTCTACATCTGAGTTACGAATCCTGAGGCTTGCTATAATGGTGCTATCAATCTCTCCTATGACAACACGGAGGAGGAGGAAAACTGCTTTTTGTCTTTTTGAGCTTTTATAAATTAGGTTTGTTTTTTTTTTTTTTTCATGGATTGGTCTTGAATTTATTTCTGTGGTAACCAAAAAATCAGCTTTTTCTTCTGGAATTCTCTCCCATGTTTCACATCCTCAAAGGCCAAAGGGTTGATTAGCTCAACTGGTCATTTTTCCGGCTCACTAAGTTTCCTCAAAACCCCAGAACTTCATTTTTACTCAATCCCTCCCTTCCTTAGGAAGTTCCATTATACGCTATAAACAGAAACTTTATGCAGAAGTTCTCAGCTTGTCTTTAGCAGGATGACTGCTGATTTAGGCCTGAAGAAAAACGTGTGCTTGAAAGTCTGTCTTTTTTTGGTTTTTGTATATATTGGTCGCCCTGACAATGTTGATTGGTTTAACAATACAGGTTTTTTGCACTCGTATGAGTTTTGTCTCTCTTGGGGCATTAGATTATTATAGCTAAGACAATGGTTAAGTAGCAGTATTGACTCCAGAGTTAGCAGCAGCTTTAGGAACTGAGTGGATGGCCAAGTGATGCAGCAGACAGGTACTTTGTGCTTCAGAGACGTGGGAAACCAACATCCTTCCTAGCTCATGCAAGAAAAATATCTGCAGAACTTATGAGACATTTTAATGAAACTAAAGAAAATCTGTTCTCATTGCAAGGAAATACAGTTTATTTATTGCAATCTACTATCTGCTTTTTTGTAGACTGCAAGACTCAAACTTCAAATGAAATATAAAAAATGTTCCATTACTCACTTTTCTCTTTCTTTAGAGCACACTGGAAAATAAGCACGTTGTCAGAGGCCCTTTTTGAAAGGTTGCTAAGAAATAAAAACTGACCCAGTCCCAAGTGTACTGTCCTGTCTACAGGACAGAACAAAAATACTCTTATTTTCCCCCTCGAAGTTGGCTGTGTAACAGGAGGTAATGGTTGCATTCAGTATGAATAAGTAGAAAATTCACCCAAACATCACTGCTGCACTTCGCAGCAGACACAGAACAGTCTCTACCCACCAACCTCCAGCCTGAGTGGTCATGCCTGGTACGGAGCCTCCAGGCAGTTCTGTGCCACGCTGGGGCGAGTGCTGCAGGCGAAGAAGCTGCCTCAGGTGCTGACATTACCTGCCTGCAGACAGCTGCCTGCCCTTTGCCTCACCTCCTGCAGTCCTGCAGTGCTGTGCATTTTACAAGCACTCTTAAAGGTGTTTCGTAAATGTCGCTCTTTATCTTGGGAAGACAGGGAAAAGGTGCCTGTGTGGAAACGTAAATAAATAAACTGTTGAGATCTGTTACTACTGTTTCAAATCCCATCAGGCGCTTGATTTTTCAAAATGAGAGAATGTTCTTCTCTCACTGAAACATGCAGCAGGGTGGGGTGGATGGAGGACTGCAGAGGGACATGTGTTTATGTTTCCAATTTTGACCCTCCTGATTTGTTCAGCATATGTAGTTATTCCATCAGTTTCCTACATTCTGAATTACTGCCCTGAACTCTTCAACTCTGAAATACAAGAACTTCATAATCTCACAGGCCCGGACCATAAGTGCAAAGGAGTTGAAGAAAAGGAAAGAAATGTAACTTCTAAGCTTTATTGGATGTATACTTACTGTATTGTACCTAGACAGCATGAGGAGAACCCTGATGCTGCTGCTCATTACACCACTGCTGCAGCATCCTCCCATCCTTGTGCATGGTCTTCCCAGCTTTGGCGCCTGGTGAATTTAAATGAGAAGTGTGCAGGGATGGAAATTACCTATATGTGTGTATATGTATGCACTCAGCACAGGAAGATAATCGTGAGTCAGTGTCTCTGTCACAGTGGGGGTCTCACCAGAGAGCCACTGCTGCTGTCCCAGTAATCAGAGAGCAGAGGCTGGTGTGGGAATCAATGTGTTGAAGAGCAGAGAAATGACACAGTAACATTTTCTCTTTTATTTCCCTTCCTCCGTTGCTCGGATTTCATTAACTGGGTCTTCAAGCAGCTGGAATTGTGTCTTTTAAGTGTCTGATTTATTTCCTTTGTAAGATAAAATTTTGGCTGTCTTCATGGCAGAGTAGGTGGGATTTTGAGTTCCCTCTTCGCAAGCCTGGGAGCAGCTGTGATGTGACAAATTACTCTCCCATCTTAACTTCCTCACTTGGTGTGGTTTGTGCTCAGCATGAGGTTCCACTGAAAGAGGGAGTCACCACTGCTCCCAGTGTACTCTGATTTCCCAGTGCATTCCCATTTATCGTCTCAAATTTTGTCTCCCTCTTTGTCAGGCTCATTTCATCATTCTTATATCAGTTTTCTTCAGCTGAACTGCATTCCTCCTTTTTGAGGAAGCAAACATTTCTAACTTTATTTTTTTTACTATTTTTAGAGTTTAGAAGCATATAGAAAATCAAGGGTGAAATTGTGTAGATTGTGGGAAGCAGAAAATCAGGCAGGGCACTTTCAAGCCCTGCAGATGCTTTAAATGTTCTGATAGTGCTTAACAGGCTTTGTAGGATGTCATGACACAGCAAAGTCAAAAATACACCTGAGTAGCCTTGGCTTTTAGTGATCTCAATGAGCTCTCCTTTGCTTTCAAAAGATGTAATGCTTGTGTGTTTTGCCTTTTTTTTTCTGGTTTTAATGGATCTGCAGTACACTCCCATCATTTTCTGCAGTTTATCTTTCTGCCTTTTGCAGCACTTTGAAGATTTTAATTTTATTTGAGATTTAAATGCCTAATCCAGAGCTCACAAATGCATTTACAGGTCTCCTAAGTGTTCAAAACTGAGACGAGTCTGAGCCAGATGTAATTCCTTTTGATGCCAAGGGGTGCTGAACACTTCTAAACTGGCAAGAATAAACTTCAGAATGCTCAACTGTTTGCATTTTCACAAATTACCTTCATGGTGCACAATGTCAAGCTGAAATTGACTCCACTTCCCTATCATATGGATTGCCCCCCAAGTTTACATCAACAAGGATATATTTCCTAGCTAGGGGACCATCTTTAAATTAGGAATGGAAGAAAAAACACTCCCAAAGCTGAACCACTACGAGCACATAAGTTGTGGGATAACAGTGGTAGCCCAGTCACCTGCACACTACTTTAGTCTTGAAGTGCTTAACAAAATCTTAACTGCTAAATGACTGTGTCAGAAGATTGGTTCTCATCCATTGTAGGGTTTTTTTGACCCTGCTGTGGGGAAAGGAAGCCTTTAAGTGGAGCCAATGGATATCACAAGTACTTTTCAAAGTATTCAGCTATTGTAGGCTGTTGGAATATACTTGTCCCTCGGCATGAGAGACAAGTAGATGTATTAGGTGCCTGCTGGCCCCAAGTCAGCTTTCAAATGACTGTTACAATCACAAGATGAACAAGAATTCAGAATGATATTAATAGATCTTAAGGTGTAGCCTTGGGTGGAGTTTTTGTGGTTTTTTGGTTTGGTTTGGTTTTGTTTGTGGGATTTTTTTTCCCTTTTATTCTCCCTTTTCCTCTCTCTTCCTACCTGCTCTTCCAATGCGCAGTCTGGGATGTCTCCCTCTGTCTGCACTGTCAAGATTCTCTTCCTGCAATTCCTGCAAAGACTGACCCTCACCATGCTCCACTCTGAGTTAAAGCAGATGTTAGAATGGTTTTGAAATTCGAGAAAGTAAGAATTCTTTTCACCTAATTAAAATTATTGTTTATGGCATAGCAGATGTACTAGATAAATTTTCTGCACTTATCATTAAAAATGAGTAAAATGGAGCACTGGCTCTGTCAGTATTAGCTATTATGGCTTTGGCTGGGGAAAGTAATGTAAGTTGGAAATGCTTTCATTATTTTTTCCAAGAAATCACTAGCATATTTTCTAGGTCAGGTTAGTGATGCCAAAGGCAGCAGTGAACAATGCCATATGTTTAATAAAACCCCAGATCAAATAGCACATGATTGCAATGTACTTATCCTGTGCTCTTTTTCCTAGGTAATGCTCATAAATTTTTTTCCATTCTTGTTGTGTCTATCATCATGAAAAAACTGATCTGACTTCCTACTGTATAGGATTTTTGGGTGTGCTATAGGAGTGTCTCAATCCTTTTATTTACACTCCTCTAAATTTTTCTTATGCCTTCTCATTTGTGTTTTTCTTCTCCCACTGCACAGACTTATTAGTTCTCTAGTGATGTACAGCACCATTGTAATGTGTTAAAGATATTCTCAGAGATTAAAGCCCTGGCAGTTTTTCAATAAGCATAGGTGTGTTGATTTTCCAGGAGGGTAAATTGAAGCTTTATCTGAGCTCTGTTGTTTCTGCTCCTCATCATGCTCTTTCTACAGCATAATTTGCAACTTTCAGAGGAGCACAGCATGGGTGTGAGTCAGTGGCAGGCGAGGACATGGCTTGCTTAGCACTGGTTGTCACAAAAATATTTAGGGCATGCATTTCTGTATATTTTGTGAAGCTGAAAAAATTCAGTGTTTATAACTCCCAAATATATACTTCTCTTCAGTGAAGTCTTGTGAATTGAAGGTTGAGAGAATGGACCACATTTTAAAGGAGTCCTTTAAATGCCCTTTTAGTCAACAGCAAATATGGATTTTCTTTCTTTTATTTTTTCCCTCCCGCACTCTTGGATGCAAGTAAAATTAGGTTATAAAGGGAGATAAAGAAATAGATCTAATAGGAGTACAGAGCTTAGCAGTTGAGTTGCTGGCTCCAAGGAGACTTTTAAGGTGATAATTGCTAGAATTGCTTACCTGTCATCTTAAACAGCGGTTCAGTCCTGAAAACAAGGTGCCAATCTGGATGACCCTGTTGCATGACACAGCACTACTGCATTCTGCACTTATCACTCCTCTGCTTCCCAGTTGCTTGGTGATAAACCCTTTCTCCTCATGCATGAGGAATCGCTTTTACGATTTCCCTTTTTTGCCTCAGGTTGTATCTGCAATATTTTAGCTCAATTGTATTCGGTAGGGGTGGTGCCATTAGTTAGTCTGAAAGAAAGAGCATCTCTCTTATAAGGAAAAGCTGAGAGAGTTGGATCTGTTCAGCCTTGAGAAGAGATGATTGAGAGGGCACCTTGTCAATGTCTATCAGTGTCTGAAAGGAAGGTTTTCAGAGGATGTTTGCAGGCTCTGCTCAGTGGTGCCAACCAATAGGACAAGAAGTAATGGGCAGAAACTGATGCACAGAAGTTCCACCTGAATGTGAGGAAGAGCTTCTTCACTGTGCAGGTGACTGAGCCCTGGAACAGGCTGCCCAGAGAGGCTGTGGAATCTCCCTCACTGGAGATATTTAAGAACTGTCTGGACACAATCCTGGGCCATTTGCTCTGGGATGACCCTGCTTGAGCAGGGAGGTTGGACCAGATGCCTCACTGTGATCCTTTCCAACCTGACCCATTCTGTGAATCTGTGAAAGGAATAGGTTTTTTGTATTAATAGTGTTATCAGAGCTGTGACCATTTACAAGCCTGGCAACCTTTTTGGAGAGAGACAAGAACCAAGATTAGACTAGATTTTTTGTGAATGCAAAGACTCAGTTACTAACTTTATGGAAATTGTTATTTGTTACTCTTTGGAATCCCATCACAGGATTAAGTACAAATACTTGAGAAAATTAAAGTGTGGGGTTTTTTTTTGCTTGTATGGTTGTTCGGTTGATGGATTTTGTTTGTTTTGTTGTTTTTTCGGGGTTTTTTTTGATGGTGTTTACAGATTTTCCCAGAAACACAGTGGACAGTGAAAAGGTGAGTTTGATTTAGGAAAGAGGAAATTAGGAGGAGAAGTGGAATTTGAACTGGGAAGCATGCTGTGCGTAAGAGCACACATTGAAACGTGAGCATGCAAGACATGCTGGGATCCAAACCTTGTAAAAGCTCCCAGGAACAAAGTCCTAGGAACAGACTGTGCATACCCGCATGGACGGTGACTTCTGCCTGGTTTTAGTTGGTCTCCGAGGAATAGAGAACGAAGCAGCAAGTAGAGAGCTGCTCAGTCTGCCTGTTCTTATTTCTGTTCTTTAGTAATTAGAGGCTGTTCCAGCTTTTGCTGAATCCAGCAAGTCTGCTAACAGATGATTCTTCACACTGCAAACAGAAACATCATCGTAAACTAAAAGAATGAAGCTGAAGCAAAACAACCTCTCTCCCCACTCAAAACTGGAGTCCAATACTCATATGTTTGTTCCTAGTCACCTGTTTTCTTCAAGGGAAGGAGAGGAACATGGGCTGGATGGGAAGAAATCCTGTGAATTAGAGTTAGTCATAGGGARGGAGATGAGTGAAATTTCCATAAGAAAGAGGTTTGCTTAGCAGCTAGTGAGGTCTCCTTAGAAGCGATGCCATTGACACAGGAACATAATTATAGGTTAAGCATCCTGAAATAACATTCACAACCTTTTTTTCTTAGTTCAGCAAATGTGATGTGAGGATTGTGAAGAGGAGTTAAATTAAATACCTTCTGAAAACCCTAAGTGAGCTGTTTCCTTCCTAGATATTATACTTTAATAACAGCATGCCTGCCATCTAGGAGAATATATTCAATGATGCTACTAATACAGACATAAATGCTGCATATTTGTGTTAAAATCATATTCACCAAGGCAGAGATCTGATGTGTTTTGCAATATACTACCTGAACCTGTCATTTTTGAAATGATATGTTAGACTCGGGAGACAGCAAAAGAAAATCTATTCGTGTACCTATTTTCTGTGGAGAAACATTCACCTAAGTTCTCCTCTGATGGAGTGGGACCATGTGGCTTCATTTTGTTGGTCATAGTGGTGTCAAGGTGGCTCATTCCCCTGTACTTGGGGATGGAAATAAAATAACATCAGACGCTGTAAATTAACCCAAGAAGAGAAAGGTCCTCTTCAGGCTCTGCAGGCAGTTGAATCCCTGTCATCAAAGAATATTTAAAATGAATTTGTACTCAAATCTCTCTACTTGCCCCTTCTAAAGAAAGCTTGCAACTATACTCCTCTCTTTAATTTTTTTGCCATGGAGCATCAAAATGCAAAAGATGTGAATCAATGTGAAGACTGGCCTACTTCCATATCAGCTTAGATTAAAAATGGGTTGGAATAAGCTTTCAGCTTTTGCATGTTTATCTGAAGCTTTTTAAAATTTTCTTAAAAGCTAGGGTTTATATCTGAAGAGAAAAGGTGATCCCAGCTCTTTAGAACTACAATTTGATGTGGCAGTGGAGAAACCTTTTATTCTCTTACTTCACATAACAGTGTCCCTGTCAGATCTCTATGTCTGCTTGTACATGTGTGAGTGGGGAATGAGCCAAATATTTCACAGTCTCAACAACTAAATTTAAGCTGAGGTTGTTTGTACAGCTGAACATTGGCTCCAGAAGGGATATTAAGCATGAGAAGTTTGGGGGTCACTGGTTTTCTTACTAGTAAGAACTTTCTCCTCACACCCCAAATGCCCTGAGAGGGTGGTGAGAGTAAGCCTGCAGTGTGCATGGGTTGTCATACATCTGTTTTGGGAGAAAAATAAGTCATTTCAGTTACTGTCATTCTGGCACTGTCTCTAAGCATTTGATTCATTTAAAAAGAGCTTTCCCTAAACAAGTCTGTTATTTATGTGTCTTTTTGTATCTGGATCCAGGCATGTGGCAAGTGTAATTGCTTGGCATTACAGCTAGCTAGGAGCTCCCATTTTCATTCTCTCTCCCTAAAAAAACCCCATGAAAGCCAATCCCAAATCCACAAACCACCAAGTCCCAAAGCCCCCCAAAACCTGTATTTTCTCAAATTATCCTCTCTGATACCTCAAACCATAGATTCATGTACATGTACTTGATAWAAATCTCAGCTTCCTTATGATGCCAGCAGTAAAAGTCATGTTATCAGTAAAAGTCCTGGTTAGTTGTGGCTGGTCACTTGCTCAGTGTGTTTCCCATACCCACACTGACTCACCACATGTGTTTTTCCTATCACTGTGAAGCTGTGCACTATGTTGTCTTTGTGCAATGGGATATTAAACTCCCACAGGGGAAGTTAGATATTACTTGATCAAATCTTATTTTTATCTGAGCAGGATCCTTTCAGCATCTCCTAATATTCTACTTGTGCATTAATTTTCAAAAGTTTGGCCAAAATACTTTATTAATTTTTAAGAAGATTCGCACTGAGTTTTGTCTTTTCTTTAATAACCTGTAATAATAATTTGCAGGTAAAACCAAGCTGTTACATTTTAATCTAGAAAACGCTTTTCTCTTATCTGTGGTCTATTTAAGAATGCTTTCATATTTCAGTGCTAGATGATATATGGACAGAGAGATACATTAGATCCTTTTTTTGTTTCCCAAATGCATTCATTATTCATAAGTACCTCACAGAACAGTCCAAGCGAACTAATTACAGACTATGGGTACTTTGTAAATTATTGAACTGGACTATTTGTGGCATGTTAGTGAAACAAACTCTTAAGTGAGTGTGACTGGAACTTCTGAATTACAGAATAACAGTCAGAAAAATACTAAATTATAAACAGAGGATTTACAGTATCAAATTGTATTTATATGAGTTTATGCCATGCTTTGTGGATCTTATTTTGCCAAAGAGCTGGTTTGATCCTGAAAAAACATTGTATCTGCTATACCTGTTTGTGAAAAATACCTGAAATTTCCACATTTATTTTTAATCTAATGGCAGAAAAAGTAAAACAAGGATATAAGGAACTCACTTTTGTTCTTTATGTATGTTTTCAGACCAATAAAATGTATGAAGTTCATACTGGTTGTCTGTTTTGTTATAGATAGAATGTATCTCTGGTTTCAGTTAATGTTTTCTAGCTGGGGTTTTTTGTTGTTTCTCACATGAATTTGTCACACACAAGATTTCAATCTCTGTTATCCAGTTCAACAGACAGCACTCTACTGAACTATTTTATTCAAATACGTTGGCATTTCCCACCAGTATGTTCTCAGTGGAAAAGTATTGGATAAAATTTGTATGGTTTGTCAGCCATCTCAGGGGGCAGCTGGGGCAATGCCTGGGAGGCATTACCTGTCACTGGCTGTACTTGGATTTCTTCCTTTGAAGCCAGCAGAGTTGTATAAAGTCTTGAGTTTATTTTCATTTTGACATCAAGGAAGTCAGATAACTTCACTTTCCAGATGAAATTATTAAACCACCTCTGTTTTTCCTTTGTTATTAGACTGATGCCTGCAGGTGCTGGTGAGAACCTTTCCTCCTGCTGCCACGTGTCCCAGCTCGGTCAGAGAGCAGAAGAGCTCTGCCAGGTGGTACAGGGTGGCTGCAGTACAGTTCTGATGGCAGGAAACAGCCAGGGACGAAACCAGGGATAGCTTTCAATTCAGTATAAGTGTTTCTGTGTGAGTTAAATGCAGTTTTGTGGAATCCATGGCTTCTTTATATAACTGTAATTTTCTCCCTGCAGTTGAAGCGCAGAATGGGAGACTCTCCTAGAAGGCATCAGGGATACAGGAAGTTTGATCCAAGTTTATTTAAAGGCTAAAACAAGTAAACTGCCCACCCTACCCAGGAAAAAGGATGGTGAGAGCACACACAACCCCAAACTTTGATGCAAATATTCTCCTTTCCTAGGGAAATAACACTCTCTGCAGTTACTAATTCCAGTTACTGCGATTGTGTTTAATACTGGCAAAGCCTCATGTTTCAGTCTCTGTCAGTGAAGTCGACTGACTGCAGCCAAACTGTCCCCAGGTGGGCATCACCATGGGACAGGGCAGAATCAAACCTTCAGGAGACTGAGCAGAATTTCTTTTTCCAGGTTGAGAAATTATTTAATTTTTCTTCCTATATTGTAGAGACAAAAAAACCAAACCCTTTTCTTAGTAAAGACAACATGAATTATTAAATAGAACATCCATTCATATGTTATACTTTCTTATTTATGAATTTCACTTTTGCAATATCCTATTCACCAACATCCTTTGGGCATTTTTTTTTTCAGCAAGGTGATGAGTCAAATTTGTTTTCTCAGCATCTTTATCCATTATGGTAAAAGGCCAGCAAGTACATTTTGCTTCTCTGAACACAAACTTAGAAGAAATATTTGCTTGACTGATTTTATTATTTCCTCAGACTTATTTCAACTCCATTCTAAATATGGATAAGTGATAAGACAATTGTATCAAAGTTCAAGTAATCAAATGTGTAAGAACAATCTGAAACACATATGCTCAATCTCAGTAATGTTTGCCATTAGAATTAACATCCTCCTTAACAGTGCTGCTTCCCTTCCTCTGCCCTCAGCCCAGATATTATAATGTTGTTTTCTGTCACAGACGTGATCTTGTTTTATTTTTGCCTATCGCTTAATATTCAATCTAAAACAATTTCAGGAAAGGAGCCTTGTAGGCTACCTGGGCAATGAACTAATAAAAGTTGTGGGTGGAATATTCTCCCTACACACCTCATGAAGATGCAGATTTGCGTGCAGCTGCTATTTTCAGTCTTGATACAGGAACATCGTTATCCCAAAGTTAGAAGAGCATTTGGCTTGAGCTCTCTCTGCGGGAAACGTGCTGCATTCCCATGTTTAGCATCGAATCTCTGACCTCTCGTGGTTCAAGTTTCCTGTTGGACTGAGCAGGCTTTCGAGCCAGCAGAGGTTGCCTCTGACCCTGTGTGCAGTTCCTCGGCACAGGCTATGTTTAGTGCCACTTACAGATGGTTTCTTTACACAGAAGAACAAATGCCCCAGGCTCCCCAGGTATTTCAGTTTCCCACGCATGCTCTCCTCCCTGCTCCACACTAGAGAAAATCCTGTTTCAAGAGTTATATGGTTTAATCCTTTAGGAATGGGTAAAACAAGCCTTTTGATAACCCATTCTGGACCAGCTCAGGAGAGTCAGACATAGGCAAAAGTTTGGGGTTTTTTTTTCCCTTCTTGATTTGTCATTGCTTTCAGAACCCCTTGAGTTTAAGGACAATATTTTCTTAGAAAATCTAGGACTTGGCTGCAGCCCCCTTACTCCTCCTTGTGCAGTTACACTGTCTTCTTCAGAAAGACATGTTAAAGTAGGAGTATACTCATTTAGAAGAGGCCCTCAGCATTTCTTAACTCCCTCATTCTCCTCATACTGCCAGTCCTCCCCATTCAATAAGTCAGTGCTGCACGTGGCATTTCTGCAATAGCAGCCTCAGTAAAGTGGGAGGCTTTGTGCTGTGCTATCACAGATCAGAAAACAGTGTTCTGAAAACCCAGCTCCTTACTTGAGGTGGTCATAACTACTCAGGGTATGTGTGCCTGCAATGTGTAGCAACTGTGAAAAAAACCTGCTTGTCTGTCTCATACGGGGCATTTGGCAGGGCAGTCAATGCGGGGACTCCCTGGAGCATGGAAGTGAACCGAGTGACAGCTTCTGCCAGATACTGATGGGGCAGTTCAGATGTTACCACTCCTGGCTCTGGATAGCTCTGTAGTATTCAAAGTGGGATAAGGCAAAGAAAGATTTTTCTGGCCAAGCCACTGTAAACTGGATTGAAGAGTCATGGTACTAAGCTGGCACATTCTAGAAGCCTTTTCAGGTTGGCAGTAGACAACATGTTCTCAGTGAGTGAGACTAAAATGATGCCTCTGTTATCAGAAACAAAATTTTAACTTATTGATGAAGCTGCTTCTACTTCTACTACTTCTATTCCATTCTGTTAGAGTAGCTGCTATGTAAACAAGCAGAATAAGACCCATTTCTGTTGAAAGTAAGAAAAGTAATGTATTTTTTTCCCCTCTCCTCTACTCAATACAAAACTGAACTGGAGATTGCCATCTTGGGGAAAAACATGTAGATAATGACATTGAAGATGAGAAAAAAATGAAAGGGAGGACAGAAGTTAAGAGCTACTTGTTTCAGTGCTTAGGGCGCTGCTTCTCTTTATCCATGGTATGGGAAGGATATATATGAATGGCATGAGCATGTGATTAGATTAGACTTCTAAAAGTAGTGTCCACATTTTCAGTCTGAAAATAATTATATATTGTGTGTGTGGGCATATACATCTAAGCTATATAGCTGTGCTTTTATCTTCATTAAAGTTCACTTATTATCCAAGACAACTGCAATGTAGTGACACAGTTCTGATAGCTCTCGGCATGTGATGTTAGCTCTGGGGGGGGTAAAAATTACATAGTCTTGAAAATAGTTTGAAAAGATAATCTTGCACTCTTAATCAGGCACTTTATGGCTTGTGTAGAGGTTGGCTGGCAAAGTCAACCTGTAATCCTGACTGACGAAAGGGATGTCTGCACAGAGAAAGTGCAGAGCTGGGGGACTCAGGAGAAGCAAAGGAGAAGACCTGGAATATGTGACTTGTGCAATCAAGTAAAGAGGTGGTGATGAGGAGGTGGAGAAAAGTCCTGTGTGCCCTGAAATAAGTAGCAGTTTTGTCAATGGCAGCCTGTGAGTACATTGAATGAGGTCTTGTCAAGGTAAAGGTAAGGAACAAATTAAAAACAAAACCAAGGAGGTGAAAGGAAAAAAAAGAAAGCACAGAAGAATTCATAAAGCAAAATTAACACATTAAGTGTTTAAGACCAAGATAAACAGGAGGGAGTGGGAGGAAGAGAAAAAGAAGACAAAATTCAAAACTTCCGAGTAGCAGAACTCTGTGGGGTTTTGTTCATTATTCCTGTTTCGTGAACAGCTAGCGTATTGTGAATTCACTTAAATATCTAGTAGAGCAGAACTCGTGCAACTGAATGCACTGAAGTATAACTGATTGGAAAGAAACAAGAGAAGAAAAATTGTCTTTTATCTTTATCTGTAAGGCCTGACTATATGAGGAGATCCTCTTTGAGAAGAGTAATACAGACAGATGCTGTGGAAGCAAAGTAGCTGAATGACCTGTTCAAGGTCATCTCACAGGCGACAGGCAAAGCTAAAAAGCTTGGAGTTACATTGCACAGTGAATGAATTCATAAAGCTGACAGAGGGCTGGCATGCTTTAATCCAGTTTTGCGTTTTTGGTTTTTTGTTAATCTTCAAATGWATTCCAAAAATCAGGATGCTACTTTTTATCCCTTTGAATTCTTTACTTTGAGAATTAAATGGATGTTCCAAGACTGTCTGAAGTCTTATAACACTGCCTAGGATGGCCTTTCTCTGTCTATGCCTCCCATTCAAAGCACAATCGTAACAACTAGGAAACAATCCTAACAATTAAGGAAAATCCCTCTTTGCTCTGAAGCATGGATAGAGGTACATTAATCTATCTAACACAGCTTCGATGACCTGATGAGTCCCAGTAAAGAATCATCCCACTCTGATGCAACAGAGTAATTCCTCGCCATGGAGTTTCCTCGCAATGTCTACTTTCTATAGTTATAGTGACTAATATTTCTAAAGATAGCAAGTAATGTAGCCATCAGGCACTAGAGGCCAAATTTCAATCTAATGAAAAACCACCAATCAGAAGTTGAAGTAGAATTCAGCTTTTAATTTATTAACTTGAGAGAGGATATCTTGCAAAGGGGCAGTTGAACAGGTATATGTAAGTACTTCTCACTATAGCAAACAGCATCTGCTTTAAACAGTATTTGTGCCTTCAAGCTAAAGCACTAGGAATTTATATTAAATAAGCTCCTTGACAAAGTGTGCTTCCAAATGCCATTTTATTGAGCTTTTTACTGAAACCACAAGGTTTTTGATTATTAGGTCTTTGATCTCTTAGGATAGTTCTCATAGTGCAGTTCTAGCTTTGTGTCTTCTAAAGAAGGAGATATTTGGGCTCTCTCTCTCCAGGCTTCCAGGAATAATTTGCTGAGTTAACACACAATTCTGATGGAAAATTCTGCTGATTTATGAATATAAATCAGGGATTTATTATATACACCTTTTTCCACTAAAGTCACTTGATATCAATCAAATAAAATCTCTTGGAAAAATTAACATTAGCAACAAAAATAGTAGAGTAAAAATGGACCAATTACTCACTCCCCATCACTTACATTATTAAAATAAGGAGTCATATATTTGTTTTATGCATTTAAATATGAATTTTGTAAACTTTGTTGTTGCACAAAATTCTGTTAGACACTGTTTCTAAATTATTTTATTTCTTTACTGGAAGACGTGGCAGTGTAGATCGTAAAAAAAGTGAAGATGTTACCATGTAATGTACAATATCATAGTGGGAAGAATGTAATATCAGTGATTTGCATACAAGTGTCATAAATAGAAGCATTCTGAGTGATGGGTCTATAATATCAGTAATAATGAACCTATAGGTACATTGCTGTGCCTATTTAAAACCATGTTCTTAGGCGCCGTGTACATACAGTTCTAATGAGGACATAAATGTTCATATTGCAAAGAAGGAGGAGGATATAATACCAAAAGGAAAATGTTATTGGTAATAATGTTATTACATTCCACATACTAGTAGTAAATGCATTGGAGCATTATGAGGAGGACTGAGCTCAGTGGGTAAAGTTTTTTCAGGAATGGAGAAATTGGCAGACAAAGAATAATGTCAAGGGATATCTGGAAATTTTTCAGGGTTCTGAGGAGACATTACAAAACCCTATGAGGTCATCAGGTAGAGAAGTAATTTTAAACAAACATTGTTTGTCAAGAAAACAATTTTCCCATTGTTCCCCAGTGACCAGGTTCATTTCAGAACTGGTGGTTTAACTTCTATCAGCTCAGGACCACAAGCAGTAACTCCTGAAAACAAATCTCTTGGCAAAGTACTCCYGTTTTCTTTCTAAATAAGCTGAAATTGATCCCAAATATAAGCACTTTAAGACTGAAATACAAAATTCACTTGACTTGACCTTTCATACTAAGAATGAAATGGAGAAAGCAATTTGATGTCTCCATTTACTTCAGCCTAAGAGGACCTAAGAGATGCTTAGTCATAAACTAAATTTTGAACACATTTGTTAAAGCTCACAGGGGGTTTTAGAAAGAAATGGAGTTTCCATTTTTCAGATTATAAATTCCTGTTCTGTATTTAAAATCACTGGCTTTGAGATTGTTTTATTTTGGAGAGAAGGCTTTTTGAGTCAATGGATCTAATTTTGGAATTATCCCTGTAAATAGATGAAGCCAGGCTGCTACAGGGCTACTTTTGGTGTAGACAGTAACACGTAAATGACAAAATAGTCATGTGAAGCCTTTTGACCCATCAAGGCAACCACTAGGACCAAAGCACCAGCCACAGATGGCTGAAAGCTGTGGTTCTCTGCYTCAGACGTGAAAGGCAATCCTCCTGTCTGTGTGTGATCCTGCTGCCTCTGCCAGATGCCAAGGTGAGGTACATGACCCTGAGCAGTTCCTATACTAGTCTGGGAATGAGATTCCGGTGCCCTTCTTCATGCTGGATGAAGACTTGCCCTACCAGGAATTCCCCTCCCAGCTTGCAATACAATTTCTGTCTGTAAGCTCCGAGCACAGACTTGGATGCAGGTGCCTTTAGAACACATGGCCAGGGCTGCACAAGGATTCCAAGCTCTTCCGTTAGAACTCAGACTTAGGAGTTGTTCATTAGGACTGCCAGCATACAGAGGTGTGTATTGACAGCCTCTTTARTCAGGGTTGTTGACTGCATATTTCTGATTACTCTTTCAAAAGCTTTGAACACCAGGCTTCTTTGGCACCCTGGGTGCTGCAGTCCTATTATTATAGGAGTATTATAAGAGTATTATAGCACTGAGAACTATTAATTCATAGCAACATGTCATTATATTGGGACTTCAGCAATGATGAATTCCAAGACGTATTTGAAGTATGGCTATTGCAGAATCGTTTATGCTTTTGGCCACGTGGGGCTTCACTGGAACTATTTTGGATTTATTTAACTGTAACAGAAACCAGAATTTGTCCCCATGGCAATTCAACATTTCAGAGTTTTGAAAGGCTTGAGCTGTCATAAAGAGCTAAAATGTAAGGTGTGAATGTACAAACAAACAAAAAGAAATGTGTGTGGGCAGGAGATGTATTCCCTAGTCTGGAAAAATTTAAATTAGAGCAGAGAAATTCTAAGCAATTTCTTAATGGAAATGTCAGTGTAACTGTAATCATGGCAGCAGAACCAGACACCAGTTCAAGAAATAATCAAATCAAAAAGAAAAACAAGACAGAAGAAGAATATAAAATAGTAATATACAGTATGAGACAAGATTTCTGTCACCATCTAACTGCATGTCGACTCTACCAAAGCCACTCCTCTGTTAAATACACCTTATCTATTTACAGGCTAAGGATGCATTATTTCCATTGGAAGGTTATCTAAAGCGTAAGACTGGAAGGGGTCTGAAAGATTAAAACCCCCTTTCTATAACTGCAGCAGTCATATAAAARATATTTCTCACTTTTTTGGAATATATGCTTCAGATGCCATCAGCAAACCCGTTCAAAAACCAAGACTGAATRAGCAGGCTGAAGCTAAAGTACATTTGGAAAAAAATTTAAGAAAGACTAAGCGCTTTCCTGGTGCTTTGTGTTTTGCAATTACAGGAATTTTTTAAATACAACTCTCCAGGGAAAAACTCCCATGGGCTCAACTACTCTGACWTGGGGGAATGAAAAACCATCCTCCGGACTGCAAATGTGGCAATGGGGTTTTCATCCAATGTAATAGATTTTTCACTGTGCTAATGAAATGCTGATTGCCAGACAGTAAAATGGATGCATCTTAGTAACACAAGATCAATTTGACTTCCTTATTATAATAAAGGTACTGTTCATTTTTCTCAATTAATCAGCCACATCATCAGCACATCTTGGCTGTAGTGAACTAGCGATTATAAATGGACTCTGGGGTAGCTTGGTCTCTGCCTTGCAAAGGGAACATTTTAAACRATGTTCTCATTTTCGTGTGTGGTAGTGGAAATCATGCACAGGCTCTCATAAGCAGAGAGAAGACTTGATTTTCTATGCAATTAAGCCAAGATCTGGAGTCTGTCCAACAGCAATTAAATCATGCCACCTTCTTTAGACTTCAACAGAGTGGGGCAATTTTCTCCTGTTGTGAAAGGGAATGTTTCTGTATAATTATTTGGTCAACAGGAAGATCAGACTCAAGTTACATATACTGATGATTTCTTATTCTAGTCCATGTATTGTACCTGCAACAATGGTATGCAAATAGTTCTCATGGGTATTGAAACAGCTCTTTGTGTCTCTCTTYCTTCTCTCCTCCCTTTTTCTGTTCCTTAGTCATAGGTGGAAGAAAACAGCTTCTTTAGATTATAGCCCACTTTTGTATAYAGATTGATCAAACTTTTTATCTTCCTTAGCAGCAGGTGAGAGAAAATATTTACATCCTCTTATTGAACTTTTGGGTCTTTAACATTTGCATTCTCTGGGCTCTTTCTGTGGACTTGGAAAGACCAGAAAATATGTAGAAGCAATTTGCAGGATGTCTGTGTGTAGGTTTAGATCACTGCACASTGTATGAAGGGAATAAAGTGCTTTAATTCACCTGCACGATGAGCAGGAGCACCCACAGCAGAAAATTGGAAAACTGAGGACAAAAAGGCGTAGATGACCCAATGCTGCTTGTCGGACAAGCTATAAACTTGTGTCTCCCACTGAGCATGAAAATATGTGCCCACAGGTCAGGCTGCAAGGGGTTCACTTCCCCTTTCCTCCGGTGTGCTGGACACCCACCAGCTCAGGGATTTCCAAAGTGAAGGAAACCTTTCAGCRGCCAAAGTGGATGTCAGCAAGATCTTGTCAAGTGTCTCAAAAAATGATGCTGTCAAGAAGGCAGGCACAATGGCCTTCCAATACCCAATATATTCTGAACAACTTAAACCAAAGTGGGATATCTTGCCCATAAGTAATTCAATTGCCCATGAATTTACAACTTAAGATCACATTGTCTTACTATAGTCACTATTTTCTTTAACTTTTAACTTAATTTCCTTCTTTTTTTCCTATTTTATTGTTTAATTTGGAACTCAGGTCTAGGGAGAGTTGCTAAAGCTCAGAACTTGGGTGGTTTTCACATCTTATAAAGCCAAACTACAGACTAAGTCAGGAGGGAATCTCATCCAGTTAAAACAGATTGGTATTTTTCAATCTTTCTATTCATTGTACTTTGAAGAGAAAGTTAGCTTTCATGTGTTCATATTTCATGGCTACTCACAACAATATGGAGATCACAGCTTAACTCCCATTGCTTTAAAACTGCATCAGCAATGTTGTTTAACTTAATCTCTGCTCCCTACTATGGGAAAAATCTCTGAATGTTCTCTGATAGTTTTTCCTTCTCTCTTATATCCCATTGCTATCAAAGTGCATTTATATTCTTCCCAGCTTACTCATAGCAGTCCTGACCAATTTAAGAAGCCTGCTGCCAATGTGCAGACTTCCTCAGAGTCTGCAACATCATAAAGATAAGCACTGATGTTGCTAAGAGAAATGTCCCTGTCTCTTGCTTTGGCTTTTCTGTAAAGTAGACAGAGTGAAATAATAATATTAAGCTAAATGTGATTAATACAGTAATCACATTTGTCATCTCAGAAGCATTCTATCAGCTCTCCTTCTGTTTCAGACAAGAGAACTCTGTTCTCATTTTCTTCCATTCTTTATCTTTCCAAAAGGAAAAAAAGGTACATAAATTTTGCAGGTATGGATGTCCTTATTCAGTTTCAACCTGTTATAAAGGAAAATTCTGCCGCGTAAACCTCAAAGGACAGAACATGTTGTTCAGGCTTGTTTTTGTTGCACTTGTTTTGTCAAGTGTGTCCATATAATCAATGCAAAAGCAGCCAATAAATATCCCCATGTTAACACAGTTAAGCTTAATTACAGGTAAATTTATAGGAAATATTGTATTTCTTGGTGCTCAGACTCTGGTTACTCAGTCTGTATTTATGGGGCCCTTCTCCATCCTGATTTCAAGGGTCTGTTTGTGGCCCACATCCAGGAAAGCAATCAGGAACATGCTTATGGTTTAATGAGCATCTAAAGTTGTGCTGGATTTAAAATGTATTGGCGCTATATGATGCCATCATCTTTGGACAGCAGTTCTTGTTAATGCCAGCAGAGATTTCTGCATCAGTCAATGGTAAATGTTAACCACTGGCACCACACAGACTCTTGAAAGGATAGATTTGGAGGATGTAAGCTCTCTACAAGCGGCAATATGTGACGGGTTTAGGAGAGTAACTGCTCTATTATGGATCACATTAAGGAACTTCTTATTTGGGTGAGTTTTTTTTCTTTCTTATACCCAGATCTGATCTCATGGCAATTCACTTAATTACTAAGGAAATTGCTCATTCCATGTCCCTTTGTACGTGCTCARATACCTTGTACAGCGCAGGGTGGACTTCATGCCGAGAAAACCATCAGACAAAATCAAACCTTAAACCACTGGAATCTGAAGGAAAGAAGCAACAGTTTGCAATGTCTCTCTACTTACTGTACCACTGTGGGGAACAGAAAAACCGGGAAAGAACCAGTAGTGAGAGCTGCCTGCAGCTGAGAGCATCTGAGGTGAACCAAACCAAGGTCAACCAGGTGCTCTACAAAGAGCTCCCCAGAAATGGTGTTGTGCAAGGGCACAGTCACGCTGGTACTTCACAGCCATGAACTTCAGAAGTGCTTTCTATAAAACAAAGGCATATTAGGCTTTTGCCTGCAAGTTTCTAGGTACTTAACTTTAGAAAAAAGCTCTCTAACTGAAGCAACTCTAGGAGCAGAAAAACAATTTTCTGGCATTCTCTTAGAGTAAAGGTTGAAGCTTTTCTGCTGAGAGCAGAAAGTCCTCTGACCTCCCCAAGAGAATGTGAAATGTTGAAAGGTTCTGAGCACCCATACAATCAACCTGTGAATGTTGCATACCGTCAAAGACTTCAAGGACAAGAAAGAATTCCTTACAGGAGAAGGTATGGGAGGATCTGGCTTTTGATATGCCAATCAGGAGAAGTAGGCATTTCGAGGTAAAAGACCAAGTGATTAGAAAAAAACACTTTTGATAATTTCAGTCTTTAATGTTATCACTGACCAGAGTCCAGTATGTCCCTGATTTGCCCTGTGATGGGAAAAGAAGTGTCTTGTATCCTGTGACAAACCTGACCAGAAAATAAGTGCAGAGACTCTGAAAAGAGTTGCCCACTTGCTTGGCTGGGAGGATCTTGTCTGTGTCCAGTAGCCTGGGCATTGGGGAAATAGAAGGACTGAAAAGAAAATATGTGGAGCACAGGCAATGCCAGCATGCTGTGAGACTGGAAGACTAAGACCCTTTGATCTGGCTGCATATGATATTCTGACCCCTCAGCGATGAGGCAGAGTGCTGTAAATCTCATTAGAGGAGAAATTAGAAGGAAGGATATTTAAGAGACAAGTAAAAATGCAACAGTAGCCTAACGTAGGAGTACTATGATTTCATCCTGTAAGGTGCATAAAAATTTGTAAAGAGTTTTGAGTCCTGATGGTTTTGAGGTTTCTGCAAAGTGAAAAGGAAAGTGATAGGAATGCGGGSAGAATGGCCATCCAGGTTTAATTTGGGCAAAACCATTCTCTGAAGGCTTTAAAACCAGTTTAAATGCAGATGACTGGCGAAAAAAAAAAGGTTAAATATGTGCTGTCTTTCAAAATTCCGAGCAAAGAGATCGCAGACAAAAGCAAATCTTGGGAAAAGTAATAAAAAAACAAGACTTAGAAGAAATTTTTCTTTATGTCCTACTTTATAAAGGGATATAAAAATTGCTATTTGATTAACTAATTGTCCTGTAGTGCTGAATTGTATTTCAGGATGTAATCTTCAGTTAAAAACAACTTTGAAAAGTCTTAAGCTTCGAAGTTTCCAAAAAAAAACCAATCAACATTAGTCATAATTCTCTTAATTTTGTGGGTTTACTGAACTACCTGATATAGTTTCAGCAGAGACTTGTATTCCTTTTGCAAACAGGATATCATTCTTGTGCTGAAGCCTATTGTCTCAGAAAACTGAAATCATTAAGATTTCCTTAGTAGAGAAAATCCTGTAAAGGGAAATGCAAATGTATGTTTATTAAATTATTTGGCCAAATACAAAAGAGTGTCATGTGAGAGCTGCTTGGAGACATTTTATATTTTCTAAGAGGTGCTAAATTTATCTGCCTGCTCTGGTATATATCGTTCATCACCTGGAAATGTGCCTCTTTGACAGCAGTCACCCCTCAAATATTGATTTTATTTGGTAGGAAAGGGTTAACAAATTTCTGCAGTGCTAAAGACTGATGTTAAATAAGTTCCTGTATGTTAGAAATTCCATGCTGAAGGAACTTGGAGGGCAGTGCTTCAGCGGTCATGCTGCCTTGACTCCTTGAGGAGAGCCAGCTGCAGACATAGAGCCACAGCTCTGTGTGTGAACAGACATTATTTGCATGACTACCAGTGACCTTTGGTGGTCCTGGCTGCTGTGTCCAGGCTTTCCAAAGACAGTATAGAACATGAGGTCCAAAAATGTGGCCTTTTGAATCTCTATTTCTTACAGACTCTTAATTAAAGCAAAGGAATCCAGTGAGTGCAACTTGTGTCATAGAAGGTGTACATTTTAGTAGTAAATAAATCACCAGAATAAAGATAAAGAGCAATAAAAAGGTTTCTTTGCATGTTATATGTTTTCCCTAAGGAAATCTGCCAGGGGAAGTGCACTGTCACTTGACTTTTCTTATCACGGTATTTCCTACCCTTATCCTGTAACAGGAAGTCTYTCCAAGGGCTGGGAACATGAAATGGTTCCATCCATGAGTTAAATGGAAAAATATGCAGTAACTGACAAGGAAGCTGGATTTTAACAGCTTTCAGCTGGCCTTCCTGAGTACAGGTGGAGTGATATGCTTCCCCATCTCTGCCTAATGAAATCCACCTCCATATGTCAGGGAAGTGAAGTTTTGTGGTAGATACCACAGTTCTTGGGAAGGGCTACAACATGTCTGACACATGGAACGCAAAACTGCTTATCTTCTCTTGTTGAATACATAAATCTCATAAATTAGTTTGTCACAACTGACCTAGCACTCTTCAGCTTAGAGTGTAAAAGAAACTGCTGGGCCCTTCAGCTGCATTAGCAACAAAAACTGCCAACAGATCTCAGACTGCATCATTGTGCACCTTCATACTTTTGGAAGTGCAGTGGGCTTAATATTCCTTTGGAAACATTTTGTCTGGCTTAAAATACCTCTAAATTGCAGTCAAGGCTGCAGTACATTCTAAGTAGGCCTGAGATCATCTTAAAATGCYGTACTAAGATGCTGGTAGAATACTGGCTCTGCAAAGCATGCTGTATAAATTAATCAGTAGTCATCACATAATGAAGGACTGTGGTTACACTTGCAATAAATTACCAAAGCTTGGATGCTTATTTTGCTAAAGTCTGTGATGAGACTCTTGAAGGGCACACGAGAATCAAGGATGGAGTTGTTCTTTGAACACAAGCACAGAGCATTTCCATGTAAATAAGTTCAAACTGTTGAGGGCTCGTGACTGCATTAGATCCCTCAACTGGAGTGGGCTAATTAATGCCTTTTTCTCTGCTKTTTACAGAGCTCTTGAAAGTAGAGGTATTTATTCCTGGATTCTTTGAGCCGTGTCCTTAGCTATGTCTCACACCTGAGTCTTGGCTTTTTCTGCTCATTTATCCAACTATAGACTCTGACATTAAGAAGTGGGAAAGTGCACATTTCTCTACAGGCGTTATTTGCCTGTTCTTTGGAAGAGGTGCTGCGGGTGTGTCCTGTATTTCTAAGCTCCTCTTCTTGTCACAGATATTTGTAGAGGTCACTAGCAAAACCATTGACACCTGTACTATGCTCTTATCAACTCCTGGCCTGCCTTTCCATTTAACTTTATGGCCTTCTGTTATTCTGCTAAAGTGTGACACTTAACCTTTTTTGCACTTATTTTTGTTGATTTGTAAYATCTTTGGGGGTATTCCATCTGTTCTTCCCTTTTCACAGCAGGTCAAAGGGATTCTCTTGRGTTTTGAGTGCTTATATTTTTTTCTTACAGCTTAAAAAGACAGTTTTTCACCCTGGCTCATRTTGTCCTTGCTTGCTGGAAGGATCTTTGCAATCAGGATTGAACTTCTGGCTTTGCTGCAGGTCCTTTGATACCCTGTGCTAGTAAACCTCTGTTGCTATAAAAGAGAGCCATTAAAGTTCCTCTCTTATCCCTCAACTTTGCTGGGGTTTGCCTTATGAAGTGACTGCCTGCTCTGGGCAGGGAGGCTTTCCTCCACTGTGTTCATACAGGTCCTCACATAGAATGAGAAGCCAGTAAATCAATACCAATATCCTGATGAGCATAGCTGAGAATATGCTCCTGAAGTTTCTTTCACTTTATTATTGACACACTCCTGCATTTGTCCAGGTTTGGTTCGGTTTTTTTTAAAATTGTGAATTTCAATTGTGACCTTTCTGCTCAGTAGATCCACTGAATGCAGCACTTTGACAAAGATTTATTTTACAAGAATAGTTTTCTGAAGAAAAGGTCTGTATTACAGGATGGATTTTCATAYTCATTTGAGGCAGTCCCACGAGCTGCAGCAGACTACACAGGACTGCCTTTTGAAGCACAGTATTGTCAGGTCAGACATGGCACTTTCARTAAGCCATTGGGAGTCAATTAAAAGTTTCATGTGCTCTGACCTGTTTTAGCAGTGACAGCTCCCGGGCTCAGGTCAGGGCAGGTTTGCTTCAACCACACTGTGCTTTTTCTGTGCAGGACTCACACGAGTATTCACAGGCCGTGGCATTGACCTTTGTTAGCAAAACCCTCACRCGGTTTACAGGCCTTTTTAAAAGTGAGAGAAACACAGTTGTCAGGACATTTTGAACTCTGCTGCACTCATATTGTTCCTACAGCAAGACTCTGTGCCTTTGCTTGCTTAAACCCTGGGTGATTTGACAGCTGTTTTGCCAGAAATTATTTTTCCTGGTCTCCAAACAAAACCTCTTCTCATGGAGATCTTGATTCATGATATGTAGAAGACTTGAGAAGTAAGATGCACTAGAAGCCAAAAAAAGGAAGAATGATCTAAMTCACATAAAACCAAAAGATTAATTCAATCTTCTTCCCTTTTTTCTAGTACTCCATCAGACAGAAATATCCATGCAATTCCCCTTACAGGGCTCTGRTTCTTCCTACTGGCTCTATCTCCTTTCTGGTCCTTGATTTTCAAGGAGGCTGTAAGTTACTTTGGTATTTTTGTCCCCCTATCATTAAAATGTGGTTGACATAATTAGTGTGGTGTACAATTTGGGAGAAGTAGTSAGTATGTTATAATGTTTCCCACTCTGATTTCAAGCAGTGTTTTTTGTCTCGTGTCAGGACAAGGCTGTTTTTTACAGCCAGTCCTTGGTTTTGGGTACTTTAGGCAGGARTAGTGGTGGCTCAAGAACAGAGGTAGCACAATGAGGAGGTGACACCATTTTGCCTTCCTCTTTTACTCCTGGGGACCATAGTGAGGACCAGAATCAAGACTGACTGAGGACTGAATCAAGACTCCAACACTGTGARCAATAGAGAATTTCTCTGTGCTCAGACAGGAGGAGGGAGCCCAAAAATATGTAACCCCCCCTTTTTCTGRTAAACATGGAATCATCAGAAAGCCATCTTCTGCTTATAATTTGGGAAACTATCATGTTCTTCTGAAGAAAGGAGTCAAAATGGGGAGAACACTTATTTCCCAATAAAAGCTTTCTGATGGGCACAGAATTCAGAAAGCAAAACTTATTGCAATATAGTCAAAAAGGCTGAGCTCTGTGTTGTTTGACTCTTCAGATGCATGAATACACCGAAAGAAAAAGAATTTAGGTATTTACCTGCACTGAACAAGACACTCATGAGGGCTTGCAGATCTGGAAAAGCCGTATAGTCCTTGTCCTTCACAGAGTTTAAGTAACTCCAATACAAAGTATTCATTCAATTGCAATTAAACTTTGTGGGATCCAATCCATAAACTAACTTTTCAAGGGAGAACTTGTCCTTTTTCTGTCTGCTGTGTCTTCTGCCAAATAGCACCTAGAAACTTAATTCAGCCTTTAGGCTAGAAGTAGACCTTTTTATCCCTTTGGCCTCAGTTTGTGGTAAGTTTGCTCCAAAATTCAATGCCTCTCCTACCCAAGTCATCTATAGACTTACCTGAATTAATTTAATATTAGGAAAAAACATACCGCAAAACAAAGAAATGAAGGGTACCTAGGTACTTATAAGTATCAAAATGCTTCATGTATCATATTGAAACCATTAAAACTGATGAGATWTCAAACTGATAAGGCATTGTTATATCAAAGTTGACCTAAGTTTTCAATGAGAATTAAGGACCCTTAATGAAAAAAGAAAATGAAACCTCTCATTCAAATTAACACTAAATTACATGTTGACCTTGGATGAAATGACTGCCATTTTAATTTCATTTATATGTTGATTGAGTCAGCTGTTAAAAATTCTGTTAATAAAAAACCTTCATCCAGTCATATGCTGGGCATTGCTATTATACAGTAATGATCATTTTATTGAGAAGAATGGTGATATATTTTAATTATTAGTCATGAAAATATATAATGTACAATATCTATAAAGGAATTTAATAGAATCGTTTCTTGGCAAAATGAAGTGTCTTTTTCAGATTTTTCAAAAGAGATTTTAGTTTTCCATCTGCAGAGTATAAAAGACTGAAATGAGCTTAGGAGTATTTACTTTGCCAGCTTTCCCTTCAATTCAGAACATATCCAGAGACAGAACTTTAGATACTGGAACTGAAGCTGCAATATAAGACTTGTGAATTATTTCAGCAATAGTGCAGTAAAGACACCTCTTAATATGGCAGGCTATTTTTGAAAGTATTTTTGATATTACACGACTTGGAATCTCAGTTAGTCACTTTGCAGCAACTCCTGCATCACCAAGGTTGCTGCTTTCTCTGCTTCCTCATGACCTTGCAGTCCAGCACTGCAGGATAAGCCTGGCAGCTTTAGAGGAAGAATGGTTTAGGACCAGCCCGAGTGTGCTTCTAAGACAGTCACTGAACCAGACCCATCCCAGAAGCAAGATGGGTGAGGGATCAGTGATTTGTGGTTTACATGCAGTATGAGTAAACCAGCTTAGTTTATGAAGACAGTCTGAGTGATCCCATAAATCCTAGTACTACCCATATACACTATTCACAGCGTTTGGTGTTCATTTTTCTCCATTACCCAAGGTTTTTCATAGTTTTGTTTGTGTGGGGGGGTGTCTGTGTGTAGGCACATGGCATGACTGTGAATTGGTAGGGATTTTAGAAGTCTTCAACAGCTTTCATGGTGATATTTTAATATTCAGTGTTTCAGAGCAACTCCACTTCCAGTACTGCAAATTTGTTCATTCACGAGATGTTTGCATGAGAACTGAACACAAGATCTTGGTCATTGTGTTTCTCCAGTCTCAGTACTGCTTGCTATTTGTCCTAACTAATTTTCTTCTGCAGATGTTAAAAATTTGCTATTTATGCCTTTTTGATATGATTATTTAAAATAAGTTACAGCAATGATTATAGAATCATATATTTTGGACAGTTGATGAATAGGGCATACATTGAATTGAGCAAGGAACAGACTGGAGAGGGAACAACAGTTACATGGAGGGATGGATGAAGTCTGAAAGACCTTATTTGATATAGTCACTAAAATTCTAGTCTTTGTGCACTAACAAAGTATTCTGGTAACAAAAACCGAGGTTTTATCAATAAGTCGGTAATTGAAATACAGTACAGAAAAAAAAAAATAGCTCACTGTGAGATCTGGAATACTGAAAAGAAAATCAGAATTCCAGGTTGTGTTTTGAGGAATTAATCGTACAACGAAATCAGGTACTTGTAGACTGCAATAACAGCCACAGAATAGACCCACATGTATTTTCAGATGTCATTTCAAGAAGAAATAAGTACAAAGCTCCCATGAATAAATAGAGAAGCTTCTTTCAATTTTTGCAGCATTGTAGCAAAATAATAATCCTTGATACTTTAAAATGGAATTTGATGTATCTACATAAGGGATTAGATGACATGATTCTACCTCTAGCATGACATGTTGTAGACATTGACTCAAGAGTATTCTCAAAATATGGATCTGTTTGTTAGATACCTCCACCTCACTTCAGGCTTGTCTATGGTTAATGATGTTCATATGTGAGAGTGAAATCAATTCATGTGAGTGAGAATTACAGAAGAGAAATTGTTGCTTTCAGATTTTTCTATATTGCTGTGTCTCATTCTGCAATTCCCAAGTAGTTAAAAAATTTTAATGACAAGTAAAAATCCAGTCCTCTGGACAAAAATAGAGATCTGCTGGCTTTGGCTTTTGTAGCACTGAGATAATCAGTCATGCACTGTCTTGGCTGACAAGGTTAAACTATAGCAACGACACTGTGGATTTAAAACAAAATTATAATGGAGATAGCAAACTTAGTTTGTGAACTAAAGGTCACTATTTTAGGGAGGCACTGTATAATTTCACATCGTTACTGACTCATATGCATTCCTTGGTATGGATTACTCATGTTTCTGTTAATATAATTGGGGGTGGTTTGCAATTGAGACTGTTTGGCTGCTGTCAGCTGGGATAGAGGTGCTTATTAACGTCGCTTTAAGGGTGAGTGGGTGTGCGCACATGTTTCAGAAACATCTCAGTCTTGAAACTGAATTTGGAGCTACACATTTAAAGAACCTTACATTTATTTGTTTCAGCTGGATTCTTTCCAGTTATTTTCTCATAGTCGTGTAAATATCCATCAAAATTATCCCAGACAGTTCTAACCAATATATTGTAAAACACTTCATTGTTCAAGACCAGCCCTCAAAATCATTGCAGCATAGCGTGTCGTGTGTGTGTATCCAAAGTGCTCATGTTAACTGGTGGGGATGTAATTGGATTCTGAGCACATGGGAAAAAAATTCTATCGTGCTGCTAGTGAATAGTTTTAAGACACTTTGAAAATGATTGATTTCTTCCTTTGTTATTTCTAAAAAAAGGGGGGTTCGAACCAAAAAGCATTACATACAGCCTACAGTAAAAGAGATTGTCAAAGAAAATTTATCCATGCCTGTAAAAACTGCAATAACAAGGCTTTCATATTGAGTATTGATGAGGTATTACATTGGCTCTTTAACAAGCTGCCTTGGTGTGGTGAAAGTGACTCTGAAGTGGGATGTTTGTAATTTGGCTCTCTTGTGCTGAAGTCACTGCATGCTTTTGAAAAATCATTCTGCTTGTGTGAGGAAGGCAGGGTGAGATTTAGGACTCGCCAGAGCTCCTTGCAGTACAGATATCCACTTGCGTGAAAGTACGGATCAGTCAGGATTAACAGATGCATGAGGGTTTTGGTGAGTACAAAGAGAGTGTTAAAGCTCATGACAAGGAATGTTGTACCCTACACCAATTTGTAACACAATGATTTCCCTAAATCATCTAAAACCAACATATCGTGATTGGCTTAAATTTGCATTTARAGTCATCAAAAGCCCAGAGGAAATTATTTTAAATGCAGATGAAGTATCCACATTCATGTTTTAATATTGACRTTAGAAGTAAAAAAGTTGACATGTAAATAATTGTACTGCCTTCAGTCCCTYATAGTCTGTGCACAAAGCGGCAATGCAATTTAAAAGGACCTTTTTTATGACTGGAAATATATTTAATTTTTTATTATTCTGCTTCCTGAAATAAAGCCAAGCTAGTCTGTTTATACAACTAAWTGGTTTGGGGTTTGGTACTCAGCCTAAAAATACCAGTTGTCCTTTATTTGGGTCTTTGAGAAATACATGAACTTCAGAAATAACCGGGCAAGAAAGAGAAAGCCAGAAGTTAATGGATATTGTTTAGCTTCATACTGTTGGAGAAAATTATTATACAATAATCTGCTGTCCTCAGAGGGCAGCTTGAACCACCTTTTCATGTACTCACTGTACCTATAGACCCACTGGGAAAACCGTAGAGATAGTGCACACCAGCATCTGGCTGGTGGAGGTCGTACAAGCAATAGCTAAACCATAACCTGGAAGGAGRATCAGTCTGAAAATATTTGTGTAATGTATTTAATCTATTTTTGACCAGCTGTGTTTACAGAATAGATTAACTGTGAAATTGTATTCAAAGTGGGCTTTTTCCCTCTCAAACTAAAAGCATAGAAAAAATGGTACAAAGTTATATYGTCCCTCATTTGCATTCAGGTAACTTTAATATCAGCAGCAAACTCTGCCTTGACTGTATAATGCAAAAACTTGGAAAATATGCTGCCACTTAAGTTTTTGTGAACTGGGAGCAAGACTTGCTCTATTTCCTTATTTAGTTTTGCATGAACTTATCTCCTTCTCCAAACCTGAGCYGTTCAGCATTACCTGAGTGGCGAAGCCTTTTCAAAATCATCAGTATCGAGCTGCTTTCCAAGACAATATGGTTTTAATTTCTCAATGCATATTTTGGGCTTAGTGGAGCTGTTAGAATTTGTCTTTGTCTACCTGGTGAAGACAACCCATAATTTCTTTACTCCAAAATAGATCTTGACTTCTCATGGCATTTTGCACATGGAACATCTCCCTACTATTACTGTCTGATATTTAAATAGTACGCGCTTTCTCACAGGAAGGGCTCACTGGGAACACTGAAACTTTCTGAACATGCACGACTTTCTCTCCTCACTGTTGAAGTCCACCCACTCACAGAGTGGGAGCCTCATAACACAGGTAATTGGAGCATCAAGTGCTGCAGAACTGGAGCAGAAATGCTGGTACGAAGGTACTGGGACATGACAATGCCTTTGGAAGCCTGAAGGAAGCACTGGGACCTTTCGATGTCACAGGACCTTTATGGAGAGCAGTGGCCTCACATCTTCTTCAGGGAGCTTCTGTATGGTCAAGCTTTTCACATATTGGTTATGTGGATTTGGTCTTTATCTGAACTAGACATTCATATTTTTGTGTTTTCTAAATTTTGGCTTTTCTAAATAGGGGAAGGGAAGAAGTGCCTAACTGACAGGTCCCACTTCTGCGTAATAATCATAGAATAGTTTGAGCTGGAAGGGACCTTTCAAAGGTCATCTMGTCCAACCCTCCTGCAGAGAGCAGGGAGTAAGTCCATATAAGCCATATTTCAAGCAGATCCCTTTTGCTTGCTACAAGTTGACTGAGTTTCTGCAAAAGTGTGCTGTTTTGTTTTTTAAGTTTAGTGAGACGAGCAGGTTTTTTGCAGTCTGTTTCTCATCTCCTACACACTATGTTTGTTAACATTCATAAACATGAAATGCAACAGGCTCTTCATCAGTTTTCTCTTTTTTATATTCAATTTATTACTCCTACAGCAAAGAAGCCGTAGGCTTCACCGTGGTGCAAATGTCACTTAGATACTTTCATTTTTCATTCAAATAATCCAAAGATATTCATGAGTAGCTGAAATACTAGACAGAGAAGGAGGTCTTTTGGATGTTGTATTTACATCARCTCCACAGCTTGCTATGAGAGCAATGCATAAATACATTACAAAATAATGTAATCATTAAAGCATACTTTTGAAAGGAATAAATAGAACAAGAACAGCGAGCATTTTTACTTTTTATTGCATCAGTGCCCATTAGAGGTTAAGAGAAAAGCAGGAAAATGTGCAGCTTTTCAATATTTCATATGCAGTTTTCACATTTAGGCAATTTTAAGATCGTGGCTAACTATAACTGAGGAAAGGTGTCACTGAGCTTTATTTTAAATGTCCTTGATTGGATCTGGAGCAAAACACAGCTTTGTTTTATTTCAGTTTTTGCTTTTTATCACAGAGGTAGCGATTTCTGAGCATATAGAAGATTCAAAACTTCTTTCTATTCTGTGACTCAGTTYGTGGTTCTGAACATGGCAATATCCAGAACAAGAGATTCACTCTGAGGATTGCCAGGTAATAATCTGGAAGCTTTGTACTATAGCTCTGTATGCTTTCTGTAAAGATGTTCCCAGCCTATATCGTGTTCACCAGAACTTTCACCAGTTCTTTCAGCTTCCTCTTTGAACCATACTCACACCTCCTATGTTAATAATGAGTCTTTAGTATTTTCTAGAATATGCTCAGGTTACAGGGGTTCAGATTTTGCTACAATATTGAATGTTATTTGCAGTGTGTCCTTTAGTGGTTCACACCCTTCTGAGGCCTTTTYGACAACAAGAAATACCCCTCAAAGTATCCAGGCACAGCAACACATTGGCTGCCCAGAATTTTGCACAGACCTGGAAAGGGGCAATGAGTAAAGTCTCTCTTTACCCTGAGGCCAGTTCTGTCCTCCCTTTGACAGCCTCCTAGMTAATGCAGTTTGTTCTCTGGATGAAATGACAGCTGTCTCTGCTGACATTTTTCTAAGGTAAAAAAAAAAAGACTGAAAAAAGCAGTTTTCTTGTTTTCTCCTTTAAAAGAAAGCCTAGACAATGATAATACAACAGCAAACATAAAAGCTGCTCATGCCCTGAACTACTATCCCATCTGGTACATAAAATAAGAACAGAACGGAACACAGTTTTAACAATAGGAATCACTGCAACTACTTTGACAGATGGGATTACTTGATTTATGCTATTTAATATTTTTGAAAGCCACCCCTCACCTTTACTTAAGTGAGGGAGAGACCATAGTTGTAAGTCAGAGTGAGTGCTGCTACTCATTGCAACCCAGGTAGACTGGCTTAAACCGAGTAATTATCAACCAGATGTCATCTGTAGAGACATATGGTCAAGCTGGACTTGAGGAATGGATCTTGAATAGATTTAAACAGCGATTTTTTTATAGTTTCCTGTGCTGATAGAGATACTGAGGGATAAAAGAAGATTGTTTTTCAAGTGTGCTGTATTTTCCGAGTACAGAAAGACATAAACGGCAATAGTTTTAATCTTAGCTGTTGGTTTATTGATTTCTGTCGATTGTAATGTTTTGCCTTGTATTTTCCKTTGAAAGGAAGATTAAAGAAGCACTCAGCTGAGAGGGGGTCTGCAAATTCTGGTGGTACCAATTGCTGTTATTTACCTGAGCAACCTAATCCATTTCATAGTATAAATAGTTTAGCAGATAAACATCCCCACTGCTGTGGGTGGAGGTTTCCTACAAGCACTGCTGGGTAACAGTGTGCCCACCTATTAACCACTACAGCATGAGTCTCCTGAGCAGAGCTTGTAACCACAGTGTTTCTGTGAAAGCAATTTTTCATTACTGTGAGTTATATATATTATTCCATACASCAGCAAGAAGTAATTGCACAGGCTTAGCATGGTATAATTAGAAGCTTTATTATGCCAGTTGGAGGAATATCTTACATTAACACTGACAAGTTTCCTGAGAGTTTTCTGTGAAAAACAAAATGAGAACATGAATGTCATGCTAAATCTATCAGGTAAATATTTTCCRGTATAAAGTCACCTTTCTAACATCTTACTCACATCAACATATCAGTTGTGGCTCCAGAAACTTCCTGGCAATAATGCTTGCTTCAACAACAAAACATTGCTGTGCAAACAAATTAATACAGTAATTTGGGGATTTAAGACCTTACAATAATCTATGAAGATGTAACTAATTATTTAATATACTAATATTAAGACTGACAAGTCTGTCAWAGTAGTGACTGAACTTAATTACAAATTTCTGCCATGTTTATGTTTCCTAAAAATAAAGAAATAGAATATTCATCATTGTTTAATGCCCAGGTAAATTTAATCAATTTATTATTCAACCAGAGATGGCCTCTTAATGCTTAATGTAGATATATCACTGATTAGAAATTATTTTTTTTATTAGGCTTCTAGGCTGCAGCCATCCATCCCACTCTTTGAGTGATATCTTGTCACCAGAGGCAGCATCAGCATGGAAAGAAAGGTGTTCTGCCTGCATGACACTCATCTGGAGTGGTGTTATTCAACACCTTGCATTGCAGTGTGGGACGACAAAGGGTTTGAAAAGATGTTCTCACAGCACCTTGTGGTAATGGAGCAGAAAGGAGTGAAATGATTTTGTTGAATCCTATATTTGCAAATGTGGGCGGAATTCTCTGAATAATTTTGGCTGAAATGAAGCCTTTGCTCAATTTCCTCCCCTGCCTGGGGGAAGTGAACCCACACCCCCATTTGGGAATACTTCAGCCAGAAGTCTACAACTTCATCTGGGGTAGCATTCCCGCATGCCCTGGATTGCATAAAATAATGACATTATTTCAATAATCAAGAATTAAGTTGATTGGGGAAAAGCAGAATGGGAGTGAACCCACAGCCCAGAGATTAGGGCACTCATCTGGGAAATATTTAGACAATTTTTCTCTAAAACAGGCAGAGAGGGAGTTGAACTAAGGGCTGCCATTTATTGACCTGGCCTTGGAACCAAAGCACACCAGATGACATCCAGTCTTGTACTTAGAGGTTACCATGAAAGAGTAACGGTGCATAACAAGCAGTGCAAAATAGGTTTGGCATCACTACTAAAATTGTTSCAACAATTATTTCATTTAATTATTTAGATGAAATAAGAAGTGTCTGACTTTTAGTAAATAGTGTTATCTTAAAAAAAAAAAAAATCACTCTTGCACTACCAAAGGTTGCCTCAAATATTTTATTATTAATAATTTTAGCATACATTTCTGGAAAAGTTTATGTTGAACCCTGTCTCACAAGTAAGTGCAACAGTGCCTGTTACGGGATTCGTGCAACTATTCTTTCAGTTTAGTTGCACAAATGATTAGTTTTAGATTAGTTCAGATTAGAGGCCCAACTYTTCCGTAGGGAATAATATGCAAAAGAAAAAATGCTGTATTTAAAAGACATGAGCCAACATATTATGGCTGAAAGGAATCCTGAAAATTTCCTGCTTTATCACACAGAACATCATAAAAATAAATTGGCTGTCCAGATACTCAGATCAGGCCTATTTGAAAAGAAATAATATTATCTTGATTTCCATACTGCACAGATTGAAACCAAACTTGAATTTTATGGGTTATAAACATCTGCGACAACTGATTTTTTTTTCTTCAAAACTTAATTGAATAATAATAATGCTTCTTGCAAAATCTTACTTCAAAAWGTATTTTTATGTGCAATTTACCAGACAAATGATGTAGTTATCTCTTCAGTTTTGTACAGTGGCTTTCATAATGTTGCAGACTTTACAAGTTCTAACATAATGAGTCATATCCTAGTCTCCCTTACCAAGAATAACAATTGTGCCATTGACTTGAAAATCGTGAGATGTAATTATCTATTTGGATGGGTGGAAATTACCTCCCGATTTTTTTAAGCTTTCTAGGGAAGTGGCTGGACTCTACAATATGTACAAGAGAAGGGAAGGATCKAATGCAAAGAGTGTGCGTGGACTTCCCCCTCTTTGGGCTCGTTGGAGGAGTTATTCTGTGTGGGGCATAGAAGACAGACCTTTGACACCTCTCTATCACCTCTGTCACTGCTGGCTGTGCTCACATTTGGCTGTATTCCTCTTCAGATGTGTCTTGGTTTAGGTCATTTATCAGCTAATTCCCTCATGCCTTATATACCAGAGAGGGCCCCCTCTATCAAAGGGCCTTCAACACCCTCCTTCCCAAAGAGGGGTCAGAGTTCTCTCCTCCGTGCCCATCACACACCTCCAATCTCTTCAGCAGAGCTTTGAAGACCTACACCTTGACTGTCACAGAGTGACAGTAATTTCCCTTGTGCTCATAGTTTTGGGAGCCACAATTCCCATTTTTAGCATCTCTTCTCAAGATATCTTTCTAGAGCATGTGAAACAATATYTCATTTGCTAGTATTTGTGAAGCATTAATGAGTGGTCTGTCAGTGAAACGTSCTGGAACCTCTCACAGAAATCAGAGATGTTTGTTTCTGTGCCCCTGGTAGTGCTAAATTACAAGTGCTTAAAAATTGAACACAACTATTGCAAGGCTGATTGCTTGAATAGAGAAGCTCTTACTGCTTTGAAGCAATCAATTGACTTTCTAGGATTCCGCTCTAACTTTAGATTAAATATGGCCTGAACCAGTAATGATCCCTCATATTGTGGTTGTTTTTTCCTTGTGCTAAATGGGAGAAGAATAATCTTTTGTTACACTATGGTTTAGCAAGAGATGCAGGTCCATTGATTTTAATGGCATTTTGTCTACTTGGAGGCTTGGAGCTTACCCTGGGGTACAACCTGGTTTGCCATGCCAGTGAGGGCTCTGCTGGGGAACAGAAGGCTTGCACTGTCAGTGTACAGGAGTTAAACSTGGCAAAGGTGAGCCCTTGGTTACYGTACCCGAAGTAGGAAACAGACCTGTGTGTTCACATTTAACCTGTTAAATGACATGTTCACCTCTGTGTGAAGCTGAAACAAAACTGAGGTCAGTGGATTTATCCAGCTCCAGCCTTGCTGTCAGAGAAAATGACTTATCCCTTATTTTGTCATTTTGCTGGCTTTCCTTCCCCTCAGACCTTCTTGGTTAGTTTTGAGTCTGGTAGGAGCAGAGTGGCATCAGAGGCAGGCAAGTAAGGATTTTTTCTATAGAATCGTAAAAGTCATAGAATCCTATAAAGGTTTAATCTAGTTCCAACAACCCTGTCTTGGGGCAGGGACATCACTCACCAGAGGTTATTTATGGCCCCATCCAGCCTGGCCTTGAACAATTTTTGGTGGAAAGGAGAGGAACTTGTTTTCAGAAGAGAATGTGATATCCTGGTCCTGTTTTCAGCATTTCTGTTTTGGGGGTTTTGGTGGTTTTTTTTGGTTTATGTTTGCTTGTTTGTTTGTTTCTTGGTTTTGTGTTTGGTTGKTTTTTTTTTTGAGACACCTATCTGAAATTGCATGAATCCAGGGGACTGTTACATGGGAAATAATATTTTGGCACTTTCATCCCTCAAGTTTCCTATAAATCTCTGTGCATTTGAGCCTAGATATGTTCTGGATTTCCACTTAACACCTGATGTTTTCATCCCAATGGCAGGAAGTTAAAGAGCATGTCTTCTCCATGACAATTCTCTCCACAAGGTTTGACTTTATGGTTTTCTAAATCTCTCATATGAAAAATAAAGGGTATTTGGCACTCACCACCTGTTTAATTGCCATCTTGTCAAACCAGGATGAAAAATTGGTGCTTGAGTTGCAGGCACTTTGGTTTCTCATCAGGTACAGGATATATATTTTTTAACAAAGAATATGCAGCTCTGTTGGCAAAGTGGTGAACTGAACACCATTAAGGATTYCTCCCTGCCATCCTCAGAAATAATTTGAAGAGATCAGCTTGACCTTAGCTTACTAAGCAGGAGGCACACTGCAAAAGACTTAATTTCTCACTTTTGTGATCTTCTTTCAGATGTTGGTTTGGGGTTTTTTTAAAGAATAAACTGGTAATTCCAAGATCCAAAACCTTGGTACTGTGAAATGGCGTGAAAAAACTCAATCGATTTTAAGTCACCTAGGGTGATTTTCTTGAGAGTTTTCAGCCAGACTTTTAAGCATCTTGCACCTCATCTGTTCACACCACTGATGTGCAGTCTTCTTGGAGTTCCTAAATGCCTACTAAAATTTGTGACCATGGTGCAGGTACACGGATGGTAAATTGAAACCAAGCCTGCTTTTCTCAATCACTCTTTCAAAAGGTTATAGACCATGAACTGAAAAGTAGTTGTCCCTGTTATCTTCCATGCCTGCTGGATTCTATTCTGCAAGAGTCAAATGATGCAATTTGAAAAAGACAGGCAAAATATAATAGGAAGCCAGTTTCCAATTCTAAGAAAAATGATCTTAAAAGATTTTATACTATTTACTCTGCTCTGATTTTGAGGTGGAAGTTTATTTCCCCTTGCTTCAACTGCAATGAAACGCTAAATGCTCTCAATGAATGAAAAGCAGAAAAAAACAGTAAGAATTATTCAGCTCTAAGAGGAGAGAATAAAATTACATAGAGGTGATAAAAGAAATGCAAATCAAGAGCATTTTGTTAGCTAATTATAAAAATTTAAATCTTCCTTTTGTCTAAACATAGTGATGCAGTATTATGTTAAAAAGTTAATAATAAAACTGAGACAAAATGCAGGTATTTGGACCATAAATCTTTTTTATAGTTATAATAAAATAAATATTTGAGTGGTGCTGGTTTGCTTCTTGATTTCAGAGCCATTCATTAACAAACTTAGGATGTTTATAACTTTTAGYTATGTGTCAGGATGAGAAGTCAATGCCAAATTTATAAACAAAGATTTAATACTGTTTGTTCTGGAGGTATTGTAGTGATGGTTTTCCCGACAGGAGACTGCTGAATGAAAATTCAATCTTGATATTAAAACCTCATCTTTAACAAAGTGTCAACAAACATGTTCATAGATTTGTTTGTAAATGTAATGCAGGTAACTCATTCCTGAAGAGGTCTGAAATAAAAGGAAGGGTACAATAGGTTGGAATGAAGCCAGAGATATGTAATAATGGAAAGTTTTCAWTGCAGAAGGTCTGGAAAGGCAAAACCACAACCTTCAGATTTACTAAATTTCAAGGAAAGCTATATATCTAAAGCAACTGAACCACCTTAAAAGTAGTTAGCTCTGCCCCTTCCAGCTCCTGGATTTGTGGATCACCTGACATTTTATTGCTTCTCAGGTTCTGTTTCCCTCTAAACAGTGGCAGATCCCTTTGTAACATCAGCCTTTCAGTTCAGTGTGACAAGGACATTTCTCCWTTTCTACCTTCAGCAGACTTAATTCAAATTTTCACCAATCTTAACAGGGAGAGGATCAGGCCCCAGGTCTTGCACAGTCACCACACAAGCATTGTCCTCATTCTGGTTGTTCAATGCAATGAGCTGATGGGAGTGTTCCCCCTGTCAGTCTCTTTTTCCCTTGGCTGTCTACCTTCCTTCCCTTCAGTCATTCCCTCCAAATTACAAAGCTGTRAGTAAAATAAACCAGACCTTTAAACTCTCAGCTTCCACACAGAATATGAGGGAGCAGCAAGCATAATACAAAACGAACAGCAGGAATCACAAAAACATGTTCCCATACCAGAAACCCTAAATTAAATTTGGTTACCTGAGGACTAAAAGCTTTCTCTGAATGCTGCACTGCGACTTAAAGATTCAATTAACCTCTTCCATCATGATGTTTTTGTACCATTAAAGTAAAACTGAGTTCACAAAAAGAAWGTCACAATCAATACAAAAGTGCAATCTCTTAGAGTTTGGTTATGTTACCAAGTTGGTGGAAATAATCAGAAAATGATGTCCCTAAATTCTTTGAAAGCAAGGCCAGCATTCTTCAGTGACAACTGAAAAGTTCACTTGATTCCATGAGAACATAAACATAAGCAGCATTATCCCTCCCAGGGATGCTTTCAGGGCCTTTCTGTGCTTGACCATACAGTGAAGTTCTGTTTAAACAAAGRTGCCCTTAGTACCTTGTACCTCCTGAAGTCAAATGATCCGAATGTAGCATCTCATCTAGCACTTAGGTTTTAAAGGTGACACTGTTACTAGAAACACAGGAGGAAAGTTGCTTGGKATCTTCCTGACTCTCACCAAAAGACCAAATATTTTTTTTGAAGATTTCAGATGCTGTCTAAACCAAATCATCTCACTGTTACACATTGCTAGAGCCATGGGATGAAAGGAATGAGATTATAATGGAACCCTAAAAGACGATAGAAAGAAAAATTTAATTTCAAATTGCACTCTGACTTTCCTAAGATTTTGGTCTTTTAGAAATGTCAAAAGCATCACACAGACCTTTACTTTGTGCTTTTAAATACTGTGGGGACCTCGTTAATCATCCTGCGTAGGTTAGACACTCAACCTSTTCCTGAGCAGACATATTTCTTTTCCCTTATGATTCACCAAAACCTATAATCTGCTATCTGATTTCAGGCTCTTTTGTGAAGAAGACTGCCAGGTTTTCAGCCCTGCTGTGTAAAGCCTCCTGGTTTCAATCTCAGGTGTGCTTAGGATAATTTGAATAGTTTTCTAAGCCTTGGGTGTTAGAGGAAATTTCTCAGTGTTACAGCAGTATGGATGAGATTCTTGTTTAATGGGCTTATGCCTCTTATTGGGGGTGTAAACCTCAGCTGTGTAGCAGTGACAGAAGTCTGTAGAAAGAAAATTGCTCCTTACATGATCAGGGTAATACCTAAACCAGAAAGCAGATATTTCCTAGTAGATGAGAAAATTACTGAGCAGGTAAAAGGATGACGAGAAAACATATGAAAGAAAATTCACCAGGCACCTCGTGGTCAAACCACTGCTCCCTTTTGCCCCTGCTGCTCATGCCCAGCAGCAGCCGCTGGTAATGCTTGTCGAAACCTCTTCCTGTGGAGAAAAAATGCTTYTTATGCATTGTCCCTTTCTCTCTTTTCACAATACACACAAGTTTGGATTTCTCCTCTTCATACATGCTTCTATTCCTCCCTAATAGACTGTGTTTAGTGCCATTTTATCATACAGAAGCCACAGTTTGTTTATCTTTTTTGCTTCAAGCTGTCATGTGGGTGAATGACTGTAAAGGCTTAAGTGTAACTAGCTCTTAGCAGCCTCCTGCAGTTATATGTTTGACAGAAAATGTCACAAGGAAGACAGGACAGAAAACATTTATATCTCTGTTTCCAAAAGTAATTAATTCAATATCTAAACCTTTTTCTAAGCAATGGGCACACATAGTCTTTTACATACACAGTTCAGTATGGTCATGTCCTTCTACTCAGAAATTCCAATCATTTCACTTCTTTGGAAAGCTTTAAAAATCCTGGACAAGTTCATCCCAAAGCCAGAGATATTTCTCAACCTACTCTTGCCTTTTTTTTTTTTTTCCCAGTGTATTTTTATGAGATGTGCAACAGAAAGTGAAYTCTGAGAATTTTCCTATCAAGTAAAGAGGACAGAAAAACTAGAATCTAAATTTCATAGATGGTCATGGGGTCAACCATTACGAATTTCCGCTGAAGGTCAAAAGAAAACTCCTTCATGATATTTCTTTTTTGCTTCCATCTTTGTTATGTGTATGTGCCATTACCTGGATTTCATTGCTATATTATATGGATTTAGTGTGATTAGTACTAGAAACATGATTTCTTTTATCAGATTACTAATGACTTAAAAAAATAATAAAGTGTGCTGCAAAGGCCATCTATGCTAGAAAAAAAAAATCTTAAATGTTTTGAACATTGCAATAAACTGGTATTTCCCTCAGTAAAGCATTTAGATCAGTTTTTTAGTCAGAGATTGTTTATAATGATTTTTCCTTTAGGCTGAGGAATGTAGTAGGTRTGTTCTTTAAGATCGCTTCTTTACCTTCAGTGACTTAAAAGATTACTCCTCAAATCAATTATAGAAAGTTGCAGCTGAACTGTGRTGGAGGAACATACTGAAGCCTCCCTGAGGAGAGACAGTTTAATTTCTGTACACTCAGCAGTGCTAACTAATTTAWACTGTTTCGATTTTTATATTTTTAACTTCTTTTATGAAATGTTCCAAGACATTTATGAAAGYGAATTTTTATGATTGCTTTGTTTCTTCTTAAATCTATAATGTGAAGAACACCATTCCCACAGCTCCCATGGGAGGTARGGGAGAAGCAGGGAAAAGTCTCTGGCACAAAGACTCTAAAGCAGGAGTTATTTGCTTCTGCCACCCACTTCTGCCCTTAGCCATGATGAATTTTACACACATAGATTACTGTGGACAGTAAAGGCCATTATGATAATCTAGTCTGACTCTGCACAACACGGACCAAAGACCTTCACCAATCATTTCTGCATCATGGCTGTAACACTAAGCTATAATCTGTCTTTTAGAAAGCACTCTAACTTGATTAGAAGAGCTATCACATCCCTTAATAAGTTGTGCTAACAGCTAGTTATCCTCTTTTAAAATTTGTGTATTCAAGTACATCAAGATTCAGTCTCTAAACTTGCAATCTCTCTATTCTGCATGGAAGAGTCACAATTCGTCCACAATTAAGTTCTATTTAATTGTGATCTTAATCTTTTAACCTTCTTTTGAATAGGCTAAATAGACTGTTCTTCATTATATCCTCATGTTAAAACTTGTTTTTMAGACCTCAGATCATTCTAGGTCTTTTCTCTTTCCCTTTTCTTTGAACTCCTGACCCTAGACAAGAGGATCATTTTCAAAAAATTGTCTTATTTAAAGTCACCGTTCCAACAAAATATAAATCACTACATTCACCTCAGGAAACCAACTGGTAAAAGCACTAGTGTGATYCAATACTAAGGCATATTGGCATGGGTAAACATTTAACTAAATATATAAGCCAAGAAAGCAACTACCAGAACTGGGTGTAGCTTTTCTTGATTATTGCACCCCTCCCTTAATGTCCCACAGCCTATAAATAAGCTTATATTAAGAAAAGTGAGTATGGCTGAAGGTTAGAAATAACTGATATGATTAAACCCGTGTATTAATTCTGGTGAATTCATCCTTCAGACTTCCAATATTCCTAGTACCAAGGAAAATGAATAATGAGTATGGTGCTCTGTAGGGGTGTATTGGCCATTCTAGAACATGTACCATATAAATGCATGCTAGATTGATCTTCAAGCTACATTTCATAAAGCAGAGCCTCCCAGTCCACTTACAAAGTATATAATTTRGCTAATCCACGAAGGACCTTTATTTTCAAGCTGCTGTGGTGCTACAGTGTCCTGTGCTCACAGTGGAATGTGTAAAGCTGATGATGACCAGGATTTCTTTAAATGCCCACCTGTGCTCCACATCCTAATTCAGGTTATGATGAAACTATCCACAGAGATCTCATCCAAAGTAAATTCCTGTATTATATATTTTTCAGCCTTTTGTAACTTTAAGATTAGGATTTTTACCCATCTACGGAACTTCAACATATAGAGTTTCTCATTTATTTGGCAATTAGGACATTTTGTTTGATAAAGGCCCCAGGTTCTTCTTGTGTCTTCCTTAGTTACAGAACCTAAAGATTATCTAGAATATTAACTGTTACATTACTAGTGTTACTATCTCTTTTAATAATGTCAGTTTGAAAGGCATCAGATTTATCACATGGTGTCGTGAGGCCCCCACACTCGCATCTGGTGGCTGAGGGTGCAGTTTAACAACACGGTGAGAGATGGAAAGATCTCCCTGCTGTATCAGGTCCTGCAGTATCACAGGGGAAGCAGAGAGATAAATCTATACTAGTGATAACCACTACATGTCACCTGCAGGAATTGCCTGATGCAGCTCAGATAACCCCCCGTGCACCTCCTTCCATATTACTCGCTTCTGTTATCCAGACTCTACAAGTCTTTATCACTTCTAGAGATGATATTTTTATGACGACATCAAAAGTTATCAATTTAAGGCACGGCCTTAATGGGATAAACATTCCAAAAACGSACAGATGGAGTTTCGGCCCTGACGCAATAGACAGGTCAGATAACAGACGGTGAAAAGGAAATTGCTGTTTTAAAATAAATGCAGGGAATGGAGATACAGTTATCATTTTAAAAGATAGTGGCTCTGATGAAGTGACAAGAAATGAACAGACAGCTCTTGATTTCCATTCAAACATAAGAAAATATTACTTTGCCTGGAAGTTAGATATGAGATCACAGAATGAATCCATCAACAAGGAAGAGTGGATTCAGAAAGTCTGGGGGCAGTGACAACGCAAAACCACCTGTTTTGTTCATTAGTAAACCATTTGAAGGACCCTTGCTTCTGAATAATTCCATGTCTTTGTGATGGACAAGATAATATTACTTCATTTTCAGAAGTAATAACATTACTTCATTTTCAGAAATTATTAAAATGCATCACTTTGTATTCTCTAAAAATATTTCAGTATAAAGCACTRTAGAAATCATTTATTCAGAAAGCTGAGGGTTAGCAAGCTCATAAACAACAGAAAACAGGAATTTATAGTTCAAGACATTGGGAAACCTCAAAAATATGGTGCTACCAACCCTACTTGTACTATGATCAAAGGGAAAAAATCTACTAGAGATCAGAAGAGGAGAGTCTGTTCTTTAAAGATAAAATGCCTTGAAATTCAGAAGCTGGTTGTAAAAGTGATGGTAAGTAAAATGACCTAAAATACAATAGGATGCATAAAAGCGGGGGACAAATCTTCAGAATCAAAAAGGCATAGTGACTCCTGTACTTCATCTCAGCTTCAAAAATACTTTAAAATATCTTTTAGAAGAACTTAGCACAATGATTCTGTGGTGGGTTTGCCTTGGACAGCTGCCAGACACACACGCAGTCACTCTCATTCTCCCTCCTCAAGAAAAAAGCAGAAGAGATCACTTTACCATCATGGGGAAAAAAGATTTAACTCCAGAAAAAATAATATAATTTAAATAGATATGGATAGCGAGAAACAAAGACAAAATGAAAGCAACTTTCCCCCCATCCCTCCCTTTTCCCAGGGTCAGGTTCACTCCTTCATTTCTGACTCCCCTAATTCCTCCACTCCTTAAAGCATGGGCAAATGGGGAATGGAGATTTATGGCCAGCCCATAGAATTTCCTGTGTACAACTCCATCCTAGTCACACTTTTCACCTGCTCTAAGTGTAGGTTTTCCACAGACAGCAGCTTCCTTCAGGGAACCTTTGCGCTCCCTGGCGTGGGGTTCTCCATGGCTGTGGTGTGGGTATCTGCTCTGACGTGGTCCTCTGTGTGCTGCAGGGGAGTCTCTGCTCCGGTTCCTGGAACACCTCCTCTCCCTCCTTCTCCACYGACCTAGATGCTTGCAGAGCCGTTTCTCACATTTCTTTCCTCACTTCACCGTGTTGCATCTTGCCCTTTTCTAAATACATCTTCCCAGAGGCACCACCAGCTTGGCTGATGGGCTCAGGTRTGTCCTGCAGCGGATCCACGGGACCTGGCTGGAGCTGCCCGTGTTCAGCACACGCAGCCCCAGCCTCCTCTCACAGAGGCCAACCCTGCAGCTGTCCACTGCCAACACCTCCCTGCAGACACCCAGTAAAGATCTGCTCCAGGATTTTAGCAGCTCTACAAGGAACTGAAAGAGTTCTGAYCACAAAATGAAGGATTTTGCTATGTGCATGGTGCTTGAGTATAAAAATTCAAAGAACAAGCAATTGCTTCATCTTGAGCAGTTGAATCTCCTGGAGCATCTTAAACAGGATGTATGGGTTTCCTCTGCCTGGCTGTCTTCCATCAGCTATAGAGCTGGATGCAGATGTGGCCATTCACACACTKCATGGGATCTGTAGTCTTGGAAGAAAGAGTAGATTTATGCTAGTGGAGTGATTTGCATGAAAATCCAGARATTCCTCATTTCTGTGTTCATCAGGCCTTTTATGCTCTGTTGTGTAGARTTGAACACAGGGAGGGATTTGATAATTTTAGAATCTAGCCGCTAAAAAAGTACCTATTTGTCTGAAGATGAAGTTTGCATTATGAGAATTACAAAGCAATGCAAAGTATCTCCGTGTGATTGTTGGAATTTTGTAATCAAATTCCATTTCAGTGTGAATCACTTTTACTCACAGATCATCTGTCTCAGTGCACATATTCAAAGGCTCGACAAAAGGAGTAAGAATGTCTACCAGATGCCTCCAAACATTTGCTCAGTCCTCCCTGGCAGTGACTTGAACAAATCATCACATCCCAGCTCACCCACTTCTGCTCTTCTTCTCTCGCATGGTGGCATTGAATTTCATCCCCGAGATGACCTGACTAATGAGGTTAAAGAGATGCAGGAGATGCTGTAGAGAGATGCAAGGTTGCATTGTACAGGCTTTGCACAGCATATGTGCAGAGTGGGGCATATTCTGGGCTGACATAGCTGCAGCGCAGAGTGGCATTATTTCACTCTTTATGACGTTGCAGGTTGTGTTTCAAGGATGCAGAAGGGCAGGTCCCTGATGTGGGATACTCACGCTGGATCCTGGTTCTTTTGTTTGTTTGTTTTGGTGGTGTTTTTTTCGAAGTCTGAAATCTTATTTACATATTAGACTAGATTGTAACTCTTGCAAGGCTCCCAAATCATCAGGCCAGCTTCCAATCGAAAAGAGAAACAGTGAATCAGAGAGATTTCTTAGATGAGCCTATGTGTTTATGTGAAATGTTTACCAGTCCTTGATGTTTGAACAGAAGGAGAGCAGAGATCATTGCTTTGCATGCCTGCTGGGAGGAACAAAGAGAAATTGGTTTAATTTGGAAGAGAGAAGGTTCTGCCTGAATGTTAGGAAAGACTTTGTAACTGATAGGGAGGCAAGAGCCCAACTCAGGAAAATATGTCATTGAGGGCTTTCAAGAAGAGGTTGGGCAGCAGCTGCAAAGGCTGCTGCATCAGGGATCTGCCCTAAACAGTCTTTTGAAGGTTTTGACTTTGGTTTTATGGTTTACTCTGGGCAAGCTGTAAATAACTAGTGTTTAAAGTACACAGAAAGACTTTTTTTTTATTTGCCCCCTGGTTAAATGTTTCAGGAAAAAAAAAACCAAAAACCAACAAAATTAACCCTCCAAACCAAAGCCTGTTCAATGAAAGAACAGCACTGATTTTGACAAGGAACAGTCTCCATGACTTTTGAGCTGAGAAAGGTTATTCTCTACATGGATCTAAAGCAGGAGCCTCTCTACAGTGTGTCAGACTTTAAGGGCTGCTTGTTATCCAGAAATACTTGTGGTGGTACCTGGTGCTGTGATACTAAGTTGCAGGTGGAGCTGTAAGTTTGTCTTTTTCCCTCCTCCTCCACAATGTCTTCATTTTTTTTCAGCACGCTTGCAGCACTTTTGTGCCTACCACCAGGATCTGAATTTCAGTGTTACAAATCCTCAAAACCATTTCAATGTTAAGCATTTCCATCTAGGTACACCTATTGTGGCAATGCCAGCAATGTGCCTCTGCCCCCTACATTTCTCTGTAATAGAATTTTCTTTTAGATGACTGCAGAACATCTATTTAACCAATTGATAAAAAAAGTAAGACAATTCAGTGGCAAAGACAACTGATGTGTATAATCAAGGAAACCTGAGAACTTTTTCTTCCAAACAGATCTGGCAATTTTCAAGCCAATCTTGTTAATCAAACAAAACCAGGTGTGGGAACTAAAAATAGAGATGTAAACTTAAATGTATTTTGTTCTGATAAAAAATGTCTCACTTTTCTTTCTCTCAGAGGAATTTCAAACAGACTGTAAGAGAAGCTGAATTAGACAAGTTTGCAAGGTTCTGCACAAATGTGAATTAGAAACTTTCTCTGCAACAAGGATAAGCTTTGAAACTAATAGCAAAAAAATGTACACTTTGAAAACCATTAAAATCTACAATAGGATAGCCAAAAATGTTTGTTCAAGTGGATTACCTTCTGTTTAGAACTGTGGGAACTAGACATAGGAAAGACTCTATTACTATTTATGTTTAATGTGATAGAAACAAGAGACTTCTGTATAATTGGGGCCTCATTGTTAGGCATGGTACGAGTAGAAAACAATTCTTTGCTCAGGAAAAAAGGATAGAAAGAGATTTAAAAGTATGTCTTCACACACATAAGGATAGAGTAAGGTGATTAGAGTAGCTGCCTGAAATATTTCAACACAAAGCRGTTTTTGCATTATTAGAAAAGATATTTCAGGCACCTGAGTGTGTCCCTCCATGTGTGACTGTCTGTAAAAGGGCAGCCTCCAAAAACCAGATTTATGGAATGACATGAGGAATACTTTACTCTCTGCTAAAAAATAACTGGAGACCATTGCTGAGGCCTGACTCATGCCCCTGTTAACAAGGGGCAGCTTTGTAGGCTTCTGTAGAATAATGCTGTGTGAAAGGTGCAATGGGAATAAAAGGTCCTTGACTTGTAATACCTGTGTTTATCAAGTGTTTTAACTCCACTGTTTTTCAAATACAGCCAATAAACCAGACCTTCACTCTGAGAAGTCTAGTTTTTCTACCAGAATGCATCTGCTCTGATATATGAGAGGAAGGTGAGCATAAGTATCACTAGTGACTGAATTTGGTTTGTGTATTATTGTATTTTCTTCATGTTYAGAACAAGAAAGATTAGGCTGTTTTGCAATATTTGCTTTTGTATGCTACAGTATGAATGCAAGAGCCCTGGTTTTGTCCTGAATGCTCACACAGATGTGCACACAAGGTAAGGCTTTACTTCTCAAAGTGTAAGTGGTTACAGGAGGAGGAAAGAGCATAAGGCTTAAAACAATGAGCAGTATGGATGCCGACCATACCCAATGCCARCTGCTTTTATGAGCATTATCAAATCAAAGGGAAAATGTGCTAAAGGGAATAGGGATGATTCAACTCATGGAAAACTGAGGGCAGCCTAACACATACTTTGATCCTATGGCAACTGAATTATTTAGATTTAAGAATCRAAAATGATCTGTCTGCATAATTTCACTAGCAATCTCAAAACCAAAGAGCATTTAATTTCCTGATTTGCCTGCCTCAGTTGATARATGAAAACTAACAGAACTATAAATAATCAAATTTTTTATTATTATTATTATTATTTAGTTAGGATTCTTTAAATGTACACAGCTAAGCCTGTTCTGGAGGGGGAGAGCAAAATATAGGGATGGAACTGGTAGTAGAGGTTAATACTCCCTGTGATACAAAGGAAGCATTTATTAAAGCAGTAGTGGAACAAATCCTCCAAAAAGAGCCTCTTGGACATGCCATCAGATACTGGTGAAATCCTGTGTGTGCACAATCTGTTTGGACAAACAAGCTTTGCTTGTGAAGGCTCTGCCACAAGCATTTGCAGATGTCAGGTTTCATCTCCTCTGCCTGTAAGACCTGAAAGCAGTGTGAGGCTGAGGCCCTTCAGCAGACGTGCCCTTGTGTGATCTCACCTAATACATGCAGGAATTAATGTAATGTGAGATTTTTTTGCTTGTCCTCCTTGCAAGACTTTCACATGAAAGTTCCCCAAGCAACTGTGCTTTTTTTTATTCTCTGCTACAACCTGGCCTGGGACACAGGGGTGGTTTGCTGGGACTTACAAAGCGGCCATTCCTCATTCTCGCTTTATAGCAAATTAAATTTGGCCAAAATTGTGGCCACAGCCATTACTCACACAAAAGCATATGGGAATAGGTTAATATCTCCCTTCTCCCACTTGCTTTTCAGGGCTATGGAAGATTTCCCTTCCAGTCCCCAAGGCGAGTTGCTGCCTGGGCAGACAGCCGTGCTACGAGCTCTGTGCCTGTGTGCACCTCTAGATTGGTTTGGTCAAAACTGTTGCCCACCAGATATAATTCCTTGTTTGCTGGACCACTGAAACTGATTTTCTTCCTGCTTCAGACTGAGCATTAGAGAATTCATGACTGAAGCTCAGGTCTTCCCTTTCTTTCAGTGAATGCTGTAAGTGTTAAGTTCCTGGCGTACACTTTACTCTGGGCAAAATGATAATCAAATTATTCTCTGTATGGAGGGAGAGTTTCCACCTGTGAATGAGAGTGGCTCTCCCCTGTCAGATTATCCTTCAGACTGTGGTTAGAGGAAAGCCRTGAGAAATAAGTTTCAAATTTCTTCTGCATGGAACTCGAGCAACAGAGAAAGAAAGCATAAATTCTACCCCGGATTTACCTTTCCTGTAAATACTAAGGAAACATAGGTACCCTCCTGAAGCTCAATTAGCTGCCCCAAACCTGGAGAATATATCTTCCTACCCCATCCATCCACCAAGATTTTTCCAGCAGCATTGTGGTTAGATGCTCATTCATACTCTCCCACTCACATGGCATGAGCTTTCTGCCCTCATATGATATAATGCATAGAGGAGAAAATGGCTTAATTTGTGAGTTTATGAATCACTGGAGWTCAGCACAGAGAAGGAATCTGAGCACTGTGATAGCTGTATATGAGTGAGGTAGCTGTATGTGAGTGAGGCCACCTGGCTATATCTGTGAGTGTTGCCACTGTATCAGATAAAATTWCTTGTTTTAAAGTTTAAATCCATACATCTGTTTGTCCATAGGATTTTGCTGACAGCCTGACTTCTAGAGTCTGATTGAAGTATTTGCTGAGATGACATATATGTCAGCATAAAAATAAATATTATTACAGGACCATTTTAGACATACCAGAAGTATATCCTTTACTGAGTCTTGCTTGGTGGCCTGGGAATACTTCTTATGTAGGATTATGCACTCCTGAGCTAGCAAGGAACATGCGTGCAAGGACACATGATCTAAATAAAGCTCTGATRCAAAAAGGTTCAGAATAGAGCTCTTAACCGAGATGCTTCCTACAGGCAGCTCTTGGCATTGGCTTTGTTCACCAAGGTCTCATGATCTTACAGAAAAAGAATTTAGCTTCTAAGCACTTGGTGTGTTTAGAAATGCAAATATCTTTGTCCCTGGCATTTCTGATGGCTTGTCAGATTTAGGTTGCTGCAAATGTGTGAAAAAATACTCACAAAAATGWCCTCCTTTTGCTTTTGTTAATATGATATCCCAAAATTATCTCTCCTGTTCTAGTTTCCACTTCCTTTTGAGTCAAGCCCAATTATCCCTGCAGCTTTCCAGCTGAATGAACAATATTTCAGGGGACTGCTCACCTATGTACACTGAAGCACAAATGCACACACTGCTCATCTGTCAATCAATAGGTCTGTAATAACTATGGTACACAAAGAAATTTGGTAATCATGAAACAGGCTATGTCTAAATCTACTCTGAACCCTCTTCATGCCCTCTCAATCCTAGAAAACTAAAGCAGATTTTGATCCACTTGTTGGGAAAGGGGTAGTTTTGTCTTCAGTAAATCCTTGTGCTATTTGTTAAATGTTAAAATATTATCTCCAGAACCTCTCTGACTGGGAAAGCAGGTAGGATTACAAACTGTCTCTTCTTTCATTGCCACCAGCTACTAAAGTAGTTTTTTACAATGACATGGTTGACACCAAACCTATTCATACCAGCATGAGTACAACATGTCCCAGTGAGATGAGAAATGTCCTCAAAGTGGTCCAGCCTGTGAATTATGGTTAAGATCATGTTTGCCCGATGGTGTGGAGATTCCTGAGGGGCCACTGATATCCAGTGTCCCAGGTCACCATTTTTCTGTGATTTTATCCCTTTTCACCAAGTGACCATAGGAGCAGGCATCTTTTGATACAATTGTGGCTGTTGAGCTGACTGCTGCTGCAGGGTCCCTCTGGGTGCCTCCCTCTTACTGTGGTCAGCAATGACAGAAGGAGATGCAAAGCAACTTGTCCTTTTCCAGCCAGGCTAAGGAGCCTGTCTCCTTCTGAAGGCTTTGCTTGGTGAGCCCAGGCCAAGAACCTCTTTCAAGCAGCTCTCCTCAGTAGCTTCGGGGAGCAGTGATGGATGCTATGGCTTGTGAGGTTGTTATTGGTGTTTGGCCAGGGCATTGATGTTATTTTCATAAAGTTTTTGCAAGCTCTCAGAGAAAAAGAAATTTAATATCCTGAAGTAAGAGTGGAATTTCCTAGGTGAAATTCGTTACCAGTGTAGCTCCACAGAAATATATCAGCAGGGAATTTGCCCCAAAGCCTTTTTTAAACACAAGAGTTTTCAGAAGCTTTTGGTGAGAAAGGCAGTTAAAGAGGCCAATTAAATAATACCCATCCTACAGTCAACTAGAAATTGCCTTTGATGTGGGAATTCATCTGTGCCAGTAGGTGAAGCCTACTGGGGAGAAGGTGAAATAAAAAGAAATAAAAGTGTCATGGCTACTAGCAGACAAGTAGATAAAATTCAATAGCCTAGCTTGAAACATGCAGTCACTATTGTAAATGGAAGTTTAACTCTTCGCCCTCATTCTGAAATGGATTCAGTTCTACACATCCCCCCCTGAGAATTGTGTTTCTCTTTGGACTTCTCCCCATATCTAATATGTTATCACTACAGCTTGAAATCTCATATCTGTGTACCAGGAAACAGCTTCCATATCTATCAGAGCAAGATGAAAGTATTTGCAACATGTACTAAATGTATGCAGTTTATCTGAGCAAAACTGCTCGCTATTATCCACTACACAGAACACAGGAAATCTATAATGCCAGCTCTGTAGAAGTTTCTAAACCAACTTTCTGAATCTGTACCCTCTTGCACGTTTTCTGTTCATCATCTAGCTCTGAATTTTGTGCCCTGAAACAATTGCTGTARTATTATGTAACAGGCATTCCCTCTTGAAGGTAATAAAAAAATGCCTCACTAGCTGTTACTGCCATAAACTCTTTTGAAAAACAACATTCTCTTCTTAATAATGATCTCAGATGCATTTTAGAAGGTAAAAATATAAAGCAATCTGTGCTTCAATAATAATGATCTACTCATTTTTTATGTCTCCTTTTTAGTAAAATACTTTCACCCCTGCATTTGATTAAAAAATCATCTTGCTGATCAGTTGGCTTTAGAACTGTCACAAATTTTTCATCAAGCAAAGTACAGTAGATGAGCCTGAACAGTTTATACTGATTGAATGATAGTAAACATTTTATTGATAAAACATATGAAAACACAAAATATTGATGGCAGGGACTGAATAAAAAAAAGGTATTGTTTTATGACAACAAAAGATTTCCTGAAATGATTTTCAAGAGCTGCTAAACCCTAACAAGAGAAATTGGTTATAATCAAAGCAAAGAGATTGAACACAGTGCTTTTTGCTTGGGATCTGATGCAAGATTTTCAAAACCCGAAGTTACACCTTTAGTGCCGAACGTTACTTTTTTCAGTCCAGACTGAAGTTACCTAAATTCCAAGCTTGAGGTTTTGCCATGCTGATGGAGCAGCTCTTTCTGAAAACAACCAATGCTGTCTGAGCCAGGAACTGCTGTGTTGTAGCCACGTGCTTGGGTTGTCATCCCTGTGAGCATTCTGGTTTTCTCGAGTTAACCTTGGGGAAATCCAGATTSCAACAAAAGCATTACAAAATTTATTCTTAGTCAAGAATGAAACTAAAGGCAGAAAAATGCCTATCAGGTACTCACTTTATCACCTCTGAGCTCAAAAGGAAAACTAGGGTTTCTGGTCTAGAAACCCTGATATCTCATTAAAAAAATCTCTGACAACAAGTGACTTACTGGTCATCAGGAATTTTCATTCTAATCTTACTGCTTATCTTGTTTGGATTTTAAGAACTTTTTCAAGAGAAAAGATTCTGGAATGCTTAATTTCTTGCAGGTATGGATTTTTATTTTCTCCATACTTCTGTGGTCAAATAGGAAAAAATGTAAAAGTAGACAGGCAGATGCAAAGGAATAAAATATAGAAAAATGAGCTTWAAGTCATATGGTTTGGGAGAGTTTTTCCCGAGACTGATATTTGGGAAAAAAAAAAAAATACTAAAACTGTGAAAAACATTGACAAGATGGGAAAATAATGTTGAAAACTAGCTCCCGTTCTCCTGCTAGGCAGCCAGTGGTACAAAAAATAATTCCATTTTTGTTAATCACTTGTTCTCATTAAAATATCCCTGAAAATTGACTACAATCTGTGGGGTGGCATAGAGCAAAATCTCCCCCATTTTCTAGTATTATAGATAAATGTAAATGAACCATTGCTATGTGAATAAACACATCATAACCTGGGGAGATACAGCATAAGAATCCCTGTAAGAACAGGAGTGAAAGATTCCCATCCTCAGTGACTTTAGTGATAGCTTGTTTCCTTCCTTTCCATCCTGATCAGATGGTCCTGCTAGTAACACCTCCACCCACYTCTGAAAGCTGCTCGCAACATCCAGGGTTTCAGTGGAAGTCTGTCTCCCCTCCCAAGGGATTTTCTTGCTTCATCCTGTCAGACAGAATCACCAGCTGGCCTGGCTCAGAGGTGTAGTTGCATTCAACTGGGCAGCCCACTCAGTTCCCAACATCTTTCAGTGTTCCTGAAAACTGCTGCTGCCTATCACAGAAGTCTGCGTGCTCTCCTCCAGCAAACCCTCTGTCAGCTCTGTCAGACGGTTCTCCTGCAGAAGAGGCATCAGCTCTCGAGGCAGCTGAGCACAGTAGGTGTGTGAAAATTAACTCTACCTTTTTATAAAAGGTAAGAGCTCTTTGCCTTTCCCTTCTCTGAGCCCCAGAATTCAAGTGCAACGATGGATCATTTCTAGAGGAATCGTGGACAGTTGGCCCGTGCAAAATGAATGCTCTTTGACAGCATATCTCCATTGCTTGAATGAACGATACTTTCTGCTCCACAGTCTCTGAACAGGATCTGCTAATTAATACCATAAGGGTATGTTGCAGCAAGAGACTGGAGTTATAAATTCTTCAGTATTTCTCTACCTGATTTTGCAAGAACTAATAATACAAGAATTGTGTTTTATGGTTACGTATGCTGAATCTCTTTGTTTCTACTAGACTATTGCAATCATACATTTAGCAAAACCATAGTTACAGTTTTAAGAGCCCAGCTGATATAAACACTAATTGTCTCAACTACTTTGGGGGTTGAAATGTCACATACTGTTTTCCTGCATAGAACTGAAGCTTTTCTAAAAAAATAGAGGAGAACCCCAATAATCTGCACTGGAATATTTCATCACTGATTAAGAGATGCTTTTTTTATGGGCTGGTTTCTCCTAGGGCCCATTTGGAAGGCGAGGTTGATGGACTAGTAGCMATCTGTAGCTGGTGCACACTGAAGAACTGGTAACTTCTGTGTTTTTCTTATATATCACACAAATTTATCCCTAGATATACTTACCCAAAGAAATAATTGTTTTAAAGTATTGCAGGTCTCTGGATGTAAAAGTTTCTAAGAAGGCAGCGGCATCTCTTTTACTTTGGGGAGGTGCAGGTGTGAATGACAGGAGAGAGCCTGCTTGTGTTCCTGAGCTCTAACATCAGTTAATTCAATTGCAAGGCAGGACTCATCTGTTTGAAACGAACAGGAGTCTGTAAATGCCAGCTTACAGTCATCTTGCTGCTTTATTTCCTTGCACTCACTGCACTTTTGCAGGGGGGTTGTGGAACAGGGAAGAAACATAAGAAACATGAAGGATGAAAAAGAGAAAGTGATATTCATTAAAAAAAGTAAAATGATAATTAATGGGTATTAAAGAGAAGCAGTCAGGGGCCTATAAACCCAATATCCCATCATTAAGGAAGGCAATTCAGTTACAGAGAGTGCACAGGCAATTACATTCCAGCCAAGGGACCCTGAGGCTATTCATGAAAATATTTACCTGGCTTTGTGTGTGTTTGCTCCTTAAAAAAGAATAAAAATAGAACTTAAACACAAAATCAAACTTTTAAAAGGAYATGACAAATTTACGTATACATTAAATCAATCTTAGGGGACAATTTGCAGTTTTAACAATACCAAATAAAAACATATTGTTATCCTGAACTGTACTTTATTTCTCCACAGTGTAATTACTGAAGTGTATGAGTTGAATATTCAGCTAGCATATAAAGAAAGCACTCGTCATTTGTTTTGACCGTCAATGTTTTAAAAATGGCTTATTTCTGATATTTTAATCTTGGGACATATGCAGTTCTCATTGTAAGATGTGCAATTGCTTGGGAAATAGTAATAAAAATAACTTCAAAGAACAGAAACAGAGCACACTGACTTAGAGGCCCCACGAGTGCAGTTTTCTGGATATATGTAGAAAAAATGTTGACATTTATCATTCCAGAATTTTTTTTCACATTCAGAGGTTTTGTCATTATTTGTATCCTGAGCAGGAATCAGCCTTCTAAGCATTGCACGTAAGAAACCCCAAAACAGGCCTGTTTTAGAAACATCAAAGTGTCAATGCAAGCACTGTTCCCAGAATCACAGCTCCTGCAGAGATTAATACCTCCATCCCAACACTGTGCCACAGACAGTGAGAGCTTTCAACACTGAACATTTATAAATAATAGGAACTTAAGYTAAGCAACAAAATGTAAGGCAAAAGATTTCCTCTAAAAATTGTTCTGGCCTTTAGCTATAATCATAGAATCATTTAGGTTGGAAAAGCCCCTTAAGATCGAGTCTAACCATTAACCCAGCACTGCCAAGTCCACCACAAGACCGTGTCCCTAAGTGCCACATCTACACATCCCCTCCAGGGATGGTGACTCAACCACTTCCCTGGGCAGCCTGTTCCAATGCTTGACAACCCTTTAGGTGAAGAAATTTTTCTGAATATTCTATCTAAACCCCCCCTGGTTCAACTTGAGGCCATCTCCCCGTATCCTTTCACTTTTTAACTGGGAAAAGAGACTGACACACCCACTGAAAAATGGCCAGTTCTGTCATATCTTCTGTAGATACATAAAAGAGCAAACTCCAAGTTTTTAAAGATACTTCATGAAGTTAGATAGAAAAGTAGACATTGATGATGCATATTGCAACCCTCACCACTTCAGGTCATTTAAGCAAGGCCAGAGGACAGGTGCACTCTTTAACGTGAAATACCTTAGTGACTATCTTCAATTTATTATATAACGATCTAGGATCTTTATTATATAATGATCTAGGACTTCTGTAGCACTTGTTTTTGTTCATAACTTTCAAAAATATTTATGAATGAAGTAATATTGTGCACATCCTGTAATGAAGCAAAGAGGCAAGAGATTGAAATGAAGAGTTCAAAGCGTGTAGCACACTGGGTTGGAGACCAGCAGTGGAACTAGATATGAATCCTTGTCCAAGGCTCAAAAGTTTCACCATTTGCTGTTAACTTCTTATAAAACAGTGCTAAAGGGTTTAGGCCCACAAGTAACACTTTTACCTTACACCTTTATTAAAGTCTAAATAAAACTGCTGGCACTTAAAAGTATTTTTAGAGTCACCATCATGAGAGAAGAGAGTCTCACAGGGTTTTCTGAACTTTCTGAAGCCAGGTGGGAGTGCAAATTATATCAGGTACTTTTAAGATACACTGGAACTTCTTAAAAGCAGTGGAGATGAGCAGAAAGAAATGGGTTTGATAACTAAACAGAACAGCAACTTTATCAGCTGTAGCAACGGGACCTGTTCTCTGTTGATCCCATGAACAAGTTTAGGGAGGAACAAATGTAGCCTGTGGCTTCATGATGCTGTTGATTCACCACTCTCTCACCAAGGTGGGCTTCAGCTGCCTCAGTGGTGTCCACAGACCAGAGATTCCAGCAAGCAGCTGCTCACACCTTGACGCAGATTTGGCCCCAGGAAGCTTGTTTCTGTCTTGGGTGAACACAGAGAGGAATTATATACTTTATGTTGTACTTCTGCGAGCAACTTCAAGGATTATAAGCATATGTTAAGAGCATTTTCTGACCCTGTGATATATTTAGGTGCAACCAAATGAGAAACCTTGTGACTTACATGGAATGTACAACTGCACTGCCATGCCCTACAATAGCATCTGTATCACAGTCGTGGAGAAACATTACTGGCATTTTGAAAGGAAGAAAAGGATTCTCAGTTCCAGATGTGACAACATATTCATAAATTCTTCAGCTGTCAGGAAGAATCAGTCCCTGATCCTATGAAATGCCACTTCTACAGAAGGATCAGACACCTTCCACACAGAAATGAATGAGGAATGAAGCAACCTGTGTCATGGTCAGAGATTTCCCCCTGCTCAGGCTTTAACTAAAGTCTTCAGCTGTTATGGAAATACAATCATTTCCTTGTTTTCATCCCACTCACCAGCTATGGTGTGACTTGGTGCTTTATGGACTGTATTCTTCACCACTTCAGAGCCGGTAGATCAGGAAGAAACATTTTGACCTACTAGACATAAACATAATTTGTTTTATTTGGGAAAAAAACCCCAAACAAACCAAAAGCAATATTTTGGCTGGAGTTCTAAAGAAAATGCCTGTAAAATATTTGTATATGTATGTGCCTCTACAGCGCTAAGGACTGTGGGGAAATGGGATTTAGCAGAGGAGGGGAACATGGTGTAGACCTCTCTATTTACTAAATTAATTCTAAACAAAGAAAAAGTTTGTTTCTGGTTTCTGGATCCAGCCAAATGTGTGTTAGACAGAATTTGCACACAGCAGATATAAAAGTTCTGGAGATCTAAAGATTCAAATGGCTTAAGGGTTTGCCCACCTATAGCAATATATGTGCATCTTTCTATAGAATACCACTTTAATGCTATCCAGATATTAGGACTTTTTTTTATTATTAGGAAGAAACAGGTCAGAGTCATTGGCTAATTCAGGTTGGAAGAGACCTCAAAATGTCTCTAGTCCAGTCTCCTGCTCCCAGCAGGGTCACCTGTGAGGCCAAACCAAGTTACTCAGGGTATTATCCAGTTGGGTCTTGAAAACCTCTAAGGACAGACAGCACAGCCTTTCTGGGCAACTGAGATATTTTATTACATAACACATAAAACCTCAGGGATAAGTAAATGCATTGAGCTAATTGAGTTGTGCTTGATGAATCAGACAATGAAATGGTTAATTTGCATCCTAAATTCCTAATGTCTCTTTAATATGTTTATTCCTAATTTTTTTATTATTATTACCAAGTAGAAAAGGAACAGCTATTCTTGTAGTCCTGTAAAATGTCGTTTGCTTCTCCTCTCAAAGGACGAAAAAGAGCACAATTTCTGTCATTAATTAATAGTAACTGTTCCCTCAGTAGAAATCTATTTAACACACAAAATGTTATGACACTTTTTGTAAACATTGTAACCTGAGGGCATCCTCAACCTATGTGACCATCAGTTATCCCTAGCTGGAAATGGCAGAATTAGGTAAGAATGAATTGCTGCTGAACTCTTCCRCAAGAGACAGGTTCCTTTTGCTTTCACATTTACTATGCTTGACTACTTTATAAAATTAGTTTTACATCCTTTGGTTTTCTTTGCCTTAACTCTATATTTGGGGACAATCCCATTCCTTATTATGAAAATTATGAGTTTGATAGACATTGACTGGCACTTCTGAAGGTGGTAAACACTGCCACAAGCCCTCCTCTGTACAAAGCATTCACCTGGCACTCAGGTTCCCTCTACAGTCATAACTTTGCCTGAGAAATATACACAGAGTAGCCCCAAACATTTATTCTCAACAGTATTGCCAGTTAGGGAGTCCATCATGCCAAATGTTGGAATCGTGTTATTTCTTGACTTTTTAACATTTGGTTTTCATTGAGATTCCAGGTAATTTCTGGATTATTGAAGACATGGGTTCAGTAACCTCAAGGAAGGTGACCTTCAAAGTCTGAGAAARGAGYGATCTAGTGACCCAAACTGTATCCTGAGAGACTTGCACTAAAAAAAGTGGGAGATATGAGAGATACCTGGGCTTATAAYTTTTTTTCTTTTAATTTGCATGAATTTGAGCCTTTGCCCAGAAATGAGGTTGGCTGTATCAATGACTAGTTTTAGGGGATCTTGGGTCAATTTTTTAAAATAGTATTTGTGATTTCTGTACTATGCCAGAAGTACAGAAAAAGTCCACCCCTTTGGGGTATAAATCATAGGTCAGTTATGCCCTGGGGGTACTTGTTCAACACATGGAGAAAAACAGGCATCTAGAAATGGTAGTGTGAATCCAGCACTGGTGACTAAAACCACAAACACAGTCCTCGAAGGAATGGYAGCAATGTCAATGCTTCCCCAGAAAGTGGAGGTAGTGCCTTCCTTTTTCCTTATTCTGCAAAATCCAAACTGCATGACCTGCCTACCAGATGGAGAGAAGCAAAGCAGAGAAACACTGTTTGTGTATCCTGATAGGATCCGTGTGCAGCTTCTGTGGACCTATAACATCCAGAGAGGCAGAAGCAGAACTTTAAAGCACAGACAGAACTTTAGACATTGGAGCTTAGCAGGGGCCCGACAATCAATAGTGGGTTTGCAACTGGAAGGATCCACAAAAAGCAGAAGGTTATTAAGATTTACCTACCTAAATGCCATTAATCTTTTAGTTTCTCATCAGAAAAATGGGCATGGCAGTCCCTCCCTAATGCATAAAGGCACTGACAGACTAAGTATAACAAAGGTTATGGAGCATTTAGATACTGTGATAATGGAGCTCAGCTGAGTGCCCATAAACCAGGGGCCTGAGCTGCCAGGATCCAGGAGCCTGGAAGTCTCGGCTTCCTGGCACCTCCACCAGCAGTCTCCCCAGGAGCAAGGCAGCCAAGCCAGTAAGCAGTGGGGCCCCCAGAAGCTGATTAAAGGTCTCCTGGTTTCCATTATATAGGGGGTAAAACAGACACGTTCTTTAAAGATCAGATTTCATCACACTAGAATTCTTTTTTTTTTTACAGAAAAACATGCCATCCAGGAACCTTTAATCACTTCTRTTGCTAATTGTGTTGTTAAAACAACACATCATGATTCTCTGATGTACCATGTGGCAAATCCAAAGTAGTGTCTGATGGATTGACTAGAAATCTCCCTTTAATTACTTACAGAAATTGCTGCTGATGTAAACAAATCAGTGCCAACCTTAGGGAATGCACATTTATAGACACATTGAAACTCTCCACACAAGCATTTATTGGTGATAAAACAGTGTGGCTTGGAGTCAGTCAAGAACCTGTAGTAACTCCTGTTACTCCAGATACTGATATATAGCACAGCACCACATGGCAGCACCTCCAGGGGAGTCACCTGGAGAGCCCTCCCAGCTCAGCTGAGAGGAGCAGGGTGTCTGCTACCCTTTGTAGGTCAGACACTGAGGCATTCGATGGAAAGGCACAGCAAGCACAGGCTGTGTGTGGTAGTCAGATTGAAAGGGAGGGCTAATGCAAAGAGCGAAAAAGCAGAACAAAGCCAACGTGGGAGTGTCTCCTTATAATGTGAAATGATTCAATAGGCATGTATTTTCATTCTCTAATCTTTGCTGGACACTTGAAATTGCTCTTCTGAGTACGGCTGCAAGGGCCCAACAGAACAGCTCCACACACGGCACCAAATCTGATCAGAGGCACACCAGAGTAGGTGGTCTCAGATAGGGCATCCCCACCAGAGACAAGATTAAGGCTTTTTCTTAGTTCAGCTGCGGTGTTTTCTTTTGAAATTTACCTGGAGTTACTGGGGTTTTTCAGGATTTCTAATATTCCACCAAGTATTTGACATGTGTTTGCTTTCCAGATAGAGAATGTCCTTGTGGAACAAGAGTGTTAGTCTACTGAAAGATAAAAAGCTCGATCAAATAAAACATTTATGTGCCAAAAGGAAAGGCATTTTAGCTGCATCACCTATATAAATAGCCTATCGGTGAAAGCACTCACTGAGGAAGTGGGAGAGACCTCAGTATTAATTTCTTACTCCAGCAGACGAGGTTGAAAGGGTGCTGTGCTGAAAGTGTTCCACTACAGAGCAAATAATTTGCAATGTTGGGTCAAAGGCACAGAGAACAAAAACAAGAGAAGCATGTCCCTGCAGCCTAGGGTGAGCCTCTCGATTAAGTGTGCTGTACATCTTGGAACCAGTCAGGTTATTAATTGTCTGATCCATGTCACCTACTAGACATCACACCCAAAGACCTACTTCTAGCAGCCTGCTTTTTAATGTATTAGAGGAGACTTAACAGAGTTAATGAAGGCAAATATGAATCCTCATTTTATTCCTGTTGTCAACAGGGTGAACAGCTTTCTCTGTCAGCAGAGCGCTATCACGAAAGAGCATCATGCAAAATGAACGACTGCTGTTCACAAAAATGCTGAAACACAACTAATTGATTTTGATGTAGCAGGCAGCTACATTTCATTTGTATCCTTTACATTTGGGACCTTTAATAAAGCATTTTGTTAAGAGAGGTACATATAGACAAATTGAATTAAGTGCTGGTCTACTTTTCATTAGATTTTTCAGACAAGTGCAGTAAAGAAAATTGCTTTACAGCAGCATGCTATTTATTGACAGAAGAGCTCCTTTTTTCTGTTGTAAACAGTATCATCAGTGTAGTCTATTTAAAATAAGTTTCTGCAATTTTGCATGAATTTCTGTTTTCCAAAAGAAGAAAAGGGGATGGGGGAAGAAAGACTGGTATCATGGTAAAATGTTAGGTCAGGATTAAGACACCAGGTTTTATTACCTACTATTTTCCATGCCTCTCTGTCTTTTTTTTCCTATAAGATATTGAGAATCTTTCTCTACCTTATCAACAGTTATGCAGTTGAATTAAAAAATGTTTGGGATAGTGAAGAACATGTGCCAGAGGAGAGATAAACTACTTAAAATGTCTTCTGTSATGTCTAAGGGCTGCCACTTCAAACAAAGGCAATGTACCAACTGCAACTATTTCCTTAGTTCAGATCAAGTGTGATAATCACTGTGAGTTGAAGACACCTCAGTCTTTTCCACTAAACCCAGTAACAGTTATCCAGCCACTGGAGGACTGGGTATCTGGCATAAAGATCTGAACATGACTGAGCAATTTGCCAGGKTTTGTTTCCTTGAGAAGCAGTATGTCTACTGTTTCCATGTTTTCTACCTCCCTAATTCTTTCTTAGGAGCTCAAAGTGATTGGGACCCACAAAATTAAAGCCAGCTGTATTATCACAATAGGATCTAGGTATATTATTCAATATACCTGTGACTCTTCAAACTGCTGATTACTCCCTTCTCACATGCCTTAAGTGTTAGACCCTCCTACTTCTGCCCTGAAACGGAGATGTGCAGGGTGTATAATATGAACTGATGCTTTTTGCTAAAACTAGACTATATTCAGTGTAGCATTATTGATGCTACATAGCCTTTGGGTCCAAGTGCCAAACTGTATTTTTGGCTTAATTTCAAGGACAAAGGACAAATTTAAGCTTGGTGTTGAACACCAAAGTGAGGAATCCTCTATCTGCTTTCTCCTGTGTCATCTTTTGTACAGCCTAGCTGACCCACAGATCTGGAAGACAAATTAACCTTTGCTATTGTGCAACGAAAAAGGCAAAGTCCTCCACTGTACTTGTCTACAGTAGAAAGAAGGCATGCAAATATTAATTCCCTCAGTGTTGTGGGTAGCCATTTCCTCATGCACTGTTCCCCCTCCAAATYAGAGCTTTTTCTCTGAAGCATCTAGTTGCTTTCTGCTCACCAACAAGGTCACAATGAGCAACCACAGAAGCAAACTCACAGATAGCATCTGGCCTTCCTTTTGCACAGCTTGTAGATATTCTCTCCTTCTTGAGAGCAGGCATAGTTAAGGTCAGAACGTTCTCCTGAAATGCATGTCGTTACACTTCCTACAAAATCCTTACAATTCTCAGATGCTGTTCTAACCAATACCAACCGTCACAGACCTATTCTTCTCTGAAAAACAGATGCAATCACAAAATGCTCCACACACAGCTTATACTGAAAATATACCGTAGGGTTTGTTCCTCTGGTTATATAGCCAAAAAAACCTTAATCCACATCTTCTCTGAGTTTGAACAGCAGTCAGAGCTAAGCAGAGAGGATCGCCTTCCTTCTGTTCTACATTTACGCACAAATGTTTGCTTAAATTCCTCAGGCACGTTTACTAAAAAAGAGGCAATGTTTAAGGAAGCTCCTAAAGTCCTTGCCCACAGTGAGTAGCTTCCTGATTCACAAGTAAACTCCACTGAAGTTTTCTGGGATTGCTCACAAAGAATGATACAGGCCAACGTGGGCAAAGCTGCATGTAGTCTTTCACCTCAGATCTGCTTCTCAGAAATCACCAGTGCTCTTGCAGCAACATGACTCTTCTGAACAGAGATCGCACAGAACAACAAGGGCCTGATTCTTATTTCAGATAATGATTTAAAGCTGTGATCCTGTCAAATCTCCTATATATAAGGCCCCTTCCATCTGCCTCAGGCGTTGAAGAGGCTAATTCTGCATTTCTCACTCACGCAAAACTCCCACAGAGGTGGCTGAAGGACAGCAGCACTGAATTCTCATCCCAGCTAAGTTAGACTGTTCGATATTTCGATACCCAACCAAAAACAGCACCGTTCAGAAAATTGGTTTTGAAAATGRAACGTTAACTTCTCACCTAGGACTGACAGAAAATTTTCTTCATGGTGAAATGAGCAAATGAAGAGTTAAAGATCAGGTCATTGTTAAAATCAATATGGCTTAGTAGCAATATTTCGTTCTTCCACAACAGTAGAGAGTGGGTGTTTGAACCAGCTTATCATATGTGATCAAAGAAAGTACTCGACACATTTTAAACATAAAATATCTTCTGCCTTTTTCTTAAGTGAAAGCTGCGTGGACTATTTTTTTCCTGTATATGCTATTAGCCAACTTACAGTTGAAGTACAACCACAGTGTGAGTAGGAGAGCTGAAAACTTTATGAAAAGTTAACACCACACAAATATGTTACAAATTCCAGTCTTCAGCTATTACAAGTAATAAGAGAACACTGTATTTAAAAAAAAAGAGTAAATCAGCCCCATTTTACTTGAAGCATATTCAGTAGTTACATTAAAAACAATTTTTACAGAAATTCTCTCTGTTCACTAATTTAGACAGAAATGCACTTAAAAGGGGTGTAAACTGCATGGCTTTGTTGATAAATATTACTTTTTATTTAGCTCAGAAGAAATAAGTTCCTCTTGAGACATTGAATCAGATGAGTAACTATGAGGAGATATAAATTAAAACCATAGAAAATGCCCTGGTTTTAACTATGTTGCTGCAGAGAGACATTCAGTATCTGCATCAATCCCTTTTAAACATTCGGAAGTGCAAAAAAAAAATAGAAGCATTATTTCTTTAATGTTTATAATGACCACGGAATATTTTTACTGCAAAGAACTTACTTTTAAGGCACATCAGTCATTCCATATATATTTTATGTCCACTTAAATCTGACTGTCAAATTTCATTTCCATAGGCTGCTTGAATTCTGCAAGGGAAAAAAGGGGGGAAGGACTGTGTTTAGAGGCCACAAAGCTCATTTCAAAAGCGGTGCAACAGCAAAACCACTGTGAGTCTGCAGACTGGGAAACCCCTCTAAAGGACAATAAGTGACAAAAGCAGACCTTCATTTGGCAGGAATGGGTATCTCTAATGAAGCCCTCCAGGAGCTCAGAGGTAGTAGCCAGGTACCATATGTTGCTTTGGTTGCTCTGGTGACTACATAGTTTCTTCAGAGTAAACAAACCTGAACTTTTTAGCTACATTGTTACCTACAAATAACATGAGCTGCTTCAGCTCTTCTTGATGTACTTTAATAAGAATTCTCCATTTTGCAAAACAGAAATGGCTTGTAATTTCCTCCTCTCAGTTGCTATTTTTATGCCTCATTTATCTGTCTCAGGTATGCATTTGTACCAAACCGTTTGTTATTTAAACAAAGCTCAAATCTTTTCACAGTCTGAGCCTTACTTCAAGAAATCATCCAATAAGTTATGGACTTAGGACTTTGAAAATTTCTCAGTTGTTTTTTTAGCGAAATCAAGCAAACTTCTAATGCATTTGGAGCAATCATCTACTCCCTACTTGGGCAGAACTCCCACTTGAATTTGAGTGAAATAGTCTATTGAACGAACACCAAAACCTCAGCCACTGACAACCTCCTTTTCCAAGGTTAAGTGAACCAAATGCTTATCATGAAAAACTGATGAAACAAAGTGACTRCTCTATCATTTTTCCTTATGCCACAGAGATTTCAAGAGAAGAGAGGCTAGAGACACCTGTCAGACAGAACAGAGGGTGTAAGGAAGGGGATATCTGATTTTCAGGTATAGATTCAATTTAGCTGTTTTAAGAAGCCTGTTATACGTGATTAGATTTCATCCTTTTTTTTTTTTTTTTCCCAAAGAACTGTTTGCTATGGAAAGGTTCATTTGAGGCAGATGCCAAATCCTGCTGCCTATGGAAGGAGTGATACACATAGAATGGAGCAGTATTTACTCCACAAACAGAACACACACCTCGCAGCAGCACAGCTGAAGAAGGGATGTAAATGCTCAGCTGAGTCTTACACTTGGTATGCATTCAGTGATGAACATACAGACACCAGTCCCTGTCTCTCATTTACTTCATTGCAGTTTATGACATTTTACAAACCCATGGGAAATATGGTTTAATAACTATTCAAACTATTCTCCCCTCTTCTGCTCCTCCTCCCAACAAAATCCTCCAAAATCATAAACTAGAAATGCAAACAGGAGAAAGGAAAGCAAGCAACATTAATACTAAAGGTTTGGAAAAGCTGCACCTTCTTTTGAGATTTGTTCACATACACTACTGACACTCTGCAATGTACGCTTCTCAATAAAAAAATAAATATTAAAGGATTTAGTTGCTCTAAGACTGTAAATACAAAGGATTTAAAGACCTTAGTAGCGTGGTGATTGCTCTTCCTCCGAAAATCTGCATATCAGACTGCCTTCAATTGCCTGTCTGAGAACGAGAGGAGCATGCATGCAGCCCTGAGATTAGCCTTTGGAGGGGGACTGAAAAAGAGGGGAGGAAAAGTTCCCCTGGGCACATAGAAGTGGAAATTTGATTTTTGTATTTTATCTCAGAAAATGTTAAGGGAGTTCACCAAAATGATTTTTTTTTTTCACTATCTGCTCCAGGACAACAAGGTCCTTAGGTCACTGATCTGAGAGGGATGGAGCAGGAATTTACTGCCTGGTGATCCACCGGGAGGAAATGAGGTCATGGGGTATATGTGCTCTTTTTCAGATTTCATGAAAAAATGCAAGACTCACAGGCTTGTCCCACTGACTAATCCAAAACTATGGGAAGATAGGAAAAATATTTCCCATCCAGCTCTACAGGCAAAGACCCCTCCAAAGGAAAAGAAAAGCCCATGCTTTGTTTGACTTCATCCCTTGTGCAAAATCATGATTCAGAAGGTTTTAACAGTACAAAGGTTTATTTAGAAAAGAGTTTGGATTGTTCTTTAGGATTTTTTTGGCAAACATTTAAATCCTTTCATAACTCAAAACACTCTCAGTGCCTGGTACTTTGCACTTTCCTTCCCCACACAAGCAGTAAAAACCAATTTCTTACTGGGACAAATCCACCACAAGCCCCAGCTGCCCTATTTATAAATACTCAAAATCTCCACCACCACTGCCACTTAACTCTTTCTCCTGATGTCTCTTTTTGTTTTCCCACAAAATTCCAGAGCCCATAAAAGCTCACTGCCTCCCAAACTCAGTGTCTCAGCCTGTTTTCCTCTGCGGGCTCTCTGTGCCCTCTGTCAGGGTTCAAAAACAATCACTCCCTCCCCATGTACCCCTCCACACTGCAGCACGGCTCCTCCAGCACCACGTTACCCTTCTGTGCCACGGTGAATGCCCTCAGCCTCCCTGAYACCATCCCCGTCCCCCACAGCATCACCCTGCTCCACCGAGGGGGCGAGCCCTCTTCCTTCTCTCTAAGCCCAAGCCCCGTGTTCTCTTCCCTCCCTTCCTTTCCAGCATTGAGCCTTCTCCTTCTCTTTTAACTCTACTCCTGCTCGAGGCAAATCCATCCCTCCAGCTCAATGCCGGAAGTTCTTCTTCTTCTTCTTGAAAAGAATGTGTTTAAAGGACCTGCGGAAGTCCTGGTTGAAGATGGTGTAGATGACTGGGTTGAGGGAGCTATTGCAATACCCAATCCAGAAGAAGAACTTGAAGAGAGTCTCAGGGACCTCACATGCCTCCCGGCAGATACCATAGAGGCTGTAGCTGAAGAAAAAAGGGAACCAGCAAACTACAAAGACCCCCATGACCACGGCCAGCACAAAAGTGAAGCGTTTCTCCCGGGCCTGGGCAACTTTCTTACGGCAGATGCTGCTACGCTTCCGGCGGCGGCGATACGAGAAGAACTGCATGGAGCGATTGCTGGCACGGGACAGCCGGCTACTGGAGTGCTTGGAGGAATACGAGTAGGAGAAGGACTGGCTCTTGCTGCTTTTGCGGCGATGCTCCTCCCGGCTCCGCCTCCGCCTGCTCTCTGAGGTGCTGCTCTCCTCCAGCTCAATGTCCTCCAGCTCGGAGGCTTTGCGCCAGTGGTGCACCGAATAATGTCCGTTCTCTCCCAGCTGCATCCTCAGGGACGTGCAGCCGCCAGCAGCGCGGCTCAAGCCGTTCTCAGTCTGGGAGGACCCCTCTGGCATCGTACGCTTCTCAGAGAGGGTCCTGGTCCTTAGCTTGGCCACGCGGTAGATGCGGATATAGACCAACACCATGATGAGGCAGGGGGCAAAGAAAGAGCCAATGCTAGAAGAAAGGATGTACCATGTCTCGTCATTGAGCTTGCACTGGGGAAAGACATCTCCTTCAGGGTCCCGGTACACGGAGAGCAATGGCGGGAAGGAGATGATGGCTGAAATGAGCCAGACGGTGAGGATGATGGCCTTGATCCGCCGGGGTGTCCGTTTGAGGTTGTACTCCACCGCCTGTGTGACCGACCAGTACCTGTCGAGGCTGATGGCGCACAGGTGGACGATGGACGAGGTACAGAAGAGCACGTCCAGCGCCAGGTAAATGTTACACCAAGCCTTGCCGAAGTACCAGTAATTCATAAGCTCGTTGGCTAAGGAGAAAGGCATGACCAGGGTAGCCACCAGGATGTCCGCGCTGGCCAGGGACACCAGGAAGAGGTTCTGGGGGGCTCTCAGCGCCCGGCTGGTGAGCACAGCTATCACCACCAGCACGTTGCCCACGATGGTGAAGACGATGAGGAAGCCCACCACCGCCGCCAGGCTGGCCACGGCCGCCGGCGAGTAGAGGGAGGGCGGCTGCAGGAGGGCCGAGGAGGACGGCGAGGCGGGGGGCAGCGCCAGGGACTCGTTGGGGGAGCCCAGGCTCGTGTTCACCAACAGCAGCAGATCCATGGTGGGTGTGCGGGGCGCCGGCGTCCTAGAGAGCCCGGCGGAGCCCCCGCCCCGCCCCGCCGCCCCGCCGCCGCCGCCCCGCCGCCCTCATCGCGCCCCGCCGCCGGTCCCGCGGCCGCTCCGCCGCCGAGCCGCCCGCGTCCCCCCGCCGCCGCCGCCGCCGCCGCCGCCGCCGCTCCTCAGGGCACGGCCGGGCGGCGCCCCCCCGGCGCGGCAGGGAGCGCGGCGGCGCCGCCTCCGCCCGGCCCCCGGCGAGGGGGCAGCGGGGCACGGCTGGCCCCCGCCGCCCGCCCGGTCATGCCCGGCTCCGGGCAGCCCGCGCCTCCGGAGAAGACGCCGCGCGGCCGGCGGGAGTCCCCGGCGGGAGCTGGATCCTCGCAGGGCGCGGGGTCCGAGGCGGCAGCAGCGTCGGCATCAACTCCCATGGAGCGCGGCTCCCGGCGGCTCCGTCCCACTCTGGCTCCGCGCTCCCAATCGCGGCGTGCCCCGCGCCGCGCGCATGCTCAGTGCCCGCAGGTGCGGCCGCCGCGCCCGCCCCGGCGGAACTCCCCGGCGGGCGCAGGAGCGCCCCGAGCGCCGCCGCCCGCGCCCGTCCCGCGCCCCGAGCGCCCCGAGCGGCCCGGAGCGCGACTCCCCGCGGCGGCCCCCGGGAGGAGCGGCGGGCGCGGTGCTGCGGCGCGCCCGCCGCTCGGCGGCCGGACAGGTGTTTCTGCCGGGCGCGGCGCGGCTCGGCGGGGGGGCGGCGGCCGCCCCCCCCGGGGTCGGTAGCTGGCGGTGCGGTGGGGGTTGACAGCTGGCGGTGCGGTGCGGTGGGGAGCGGCAGCTGCCGGTGCGAGGAGCGGCGGCGCCGGGGTCGCTCCCGGAGCGCGGCGCCCGGGCGGTCGCTGCCTGCGGCGCCGGCCTCGCGCGCTGGGGGGCGCCCTTGGCCGCCCCGGCCCCCTCAGGCGGCGGCTSCGGGCGGGTCAGGGGTCCCGGGGCGGGTTTGGGGACACGGTCGGTGTTCCCGGCTTTGGAGCGGCCTAAACTCCTGCATCCTCATCATCCTGCTAACGAGAGGGATCGGGTGCTTTGCCTGCGGGCACTCCCGGGCTGCGCAGCTGGTCCGCGCCTCCCTCCCGTGCCGCACCAGGACCCAGAAACGCAGCGTCCCTAGGTCTCGGGAGAGTTGCCGTTCTGGCACACGTTCCCGTATTCCTGCCGGGATCGTATTCTTTGTAGTGCAAACCTGTGCGTAGTGAAGACACGGACACCCAAGAGAACGTCTCTTCCACTGTAAAACTTTTAATATAATGAAACACTTGTAGTGATCCGCAAGTTGAAACAGAATAGCCTAGGGCTTTAGGGAGCCATAAGGGATACTTTGTGTCCAGTTTGCACTTTTTTGGTGCAACCAGCGCTGGTCTCTTCTGTTCTATGGCTGCGTAGTGTCGTGGATTAGGTTATGAACGATTGGAAGTGGATATGCTTAGTTCTGATAGGAAGGAAAATTCCTCTGGATGCTATGATCCCTATTTTGTAAGCAATTTACTCTGAAGGTTTTGGGGTTTTTTTTTCACTTGAAGAGCAAGTAAGAAACATGTTGTGACTGCATCTAGAAGAGAAAGGACATGGTGTGGAGGCTAAATTCTGTCAGGTAACAAATTCTAATTAAGGACTGAAATGCAGAAGTAGCAATCACATAAACAAAGTGTAGCATATAGAACAAAATGAAATTGAAATCAAATGCTCCCTCAAGTCCTCCTAAATAGACAGCAACCTGTTAAGGAGGGTTCTTAAAAAAAAGATTGCAAAGCCCCAGGAAGATTAAATGAATGGAGGCTGGGGTTTTTAAAGTTCAAATAGGAAGCAAATGGCATGTTTTTAACATGAAACCTGAATAACCTCTGAAGTAGCTTTTCTAATGTTTGTGGTCAGTTCCTCATATTTGGAAGTTTCGTAATGGCATCTAGGATCTGAGAGGGCAAGGTGCAGGAATTTGAAGTCTAAGCTTTGATGTGACTGGGATTAGGCAGAAAGCTACAACGTATGATCTAACTGGTCCAATCTGGCTTTAAAATCTAGTAAATGCAAACTGCAAAATCACATGAACATTTGGGATTCAGGAACTATCTGTCAAAAAAAGGGATATATAAAGCTTCATGATGTTCAGTTTTATTACTAAGGTGATTACAAAGTCATAACCAAGTATGTGTTGAAGTTGTGTGAACTGGAACTCAAACTTTCAGCTAATGATTTGGGGCTTCAGATAAGAAGAATTGAAGTTTTTCAAGATTTTGCTCAGAATAAGTCAGTCAGAAGTTTAATAAGTCAGAAGTTTCATAACAAAAGGAAGGATACAAGCAAATGTCTGAGTGTTATTTGGCATTTCTAATGAGAAAATGCCAACTGGGATATAGAAAAAATAAACTGGGAGTAAAATATGCATGTGTTGTTGTGATTTCTTTAGCACTAAAGTTGTGCTGTGCTGCTGAAACAATTCAGTGTATAACTCCACCGGAGACAGGGAAATGACATTTGGGTTTTATGTGTGTAACTGATATCCAGTTTGCCTAAAGAGCCATATGTCACTCCAGCTCATGTATATAGATATGAATGAAGCGTGGGCATAGATACAAGAAGTCTAGTCTCATGAAAATCTGCTTAGTCTAATGAGACACAAAGGTAGGAGCAAGGTGAACCACAGTGGATAAATCTGGTGTAGCTGTGCTTTTGAATTAAGATTGGGGTTTTTTTCGTAGAAACTTGGCAAGTTATGTAGGCACCTTATTGCCTGTTTTCCTTCCAAACCCCTGCACTTACATTCATTCTCACATCTGGCCTCCCTGTAGTTATCAGCGCATAACCATTGGCCTTTATTTGAGCTTATGCCTGGTAGCTGTTAACAGGCTCTCATGAAAAAGAGAAAGTGCAGTTTAGAGGTTGGATGAGGCAATTCTAGGCAATAAACTGGATTTGGCTTAAGCCAATCCAAGCCCATTCTTCCTGAAATAATCTAGTGGATATTGTGCCATATCCATCCATCTGTACACTGTCACTGCTGCTCTGGTTCTCTCATCCAGATCTCACTACGAACCTCCTACCACAGCAGGCTGAGAACACTGCAGCAGCAGAACTATTTCTTATTGCTTGCTGTCTCTAATTTTTATGGTTTTTTACKTGGATTCTCAAGCTGGACTGACTGACCTTTAGTTTGGTTTGAGCTACCTGAGCTCTTTGGCAGAAGAGATCCATGATCTGCACCTGAGTTTAAGTGTTGGGAAATCCAGAAGCTGTCACTGAGAGACTGGCCAGTGGTGGCCTCAAGACCTCAGGCCCAAACTCAGGGACAATTACCAACAACCCAGCCACTGAAGCTGGTGGCAAGATTCCTGCTGACAGCCAAACCTGTAGTTTTCTCTTAGATTGTAGAAGAATACTGGACCTTAGCAGTGCTGCCACAAGGGCACACTGTGCTTGCACACACATGGATTTAGGAGAAAAAGGTGTCACTGCTGGTTTGCGCTTCCAAACATGTTTTGCCTCTTCTGTTCAAGTTCTGAAAAAACTCCTGTGTGCCTGAAAGCTTGGTAATTTTTCCCTCCTAAGTGTATCAGATGAGTTAGGGGAAAATACTACCTCCTAAAAACCTCTCTTGTTATATTTTATATCTTTAAGATATCACCATTTTAACCATGCTATTAAAGGCTCTTCCATGCATTTTTTAAAAATAATTYCTCCATCCACAGAAGAACAGTGTTATCATTTATAAAGGAAATATGTCATCTTTCTTAATAAAGCAGGTAATATTTAATTTTCAGTGGGAACTGGGTTCCTTACTTCCCCCTTGTGACTTTGAAAATGTGTCTCAAATAAACAAAAAGTTTTATAGGACATCCTGATTTACTAAACATGTGGAAGAGCTCTCTAATCTCTTAAACTATGCTTTACATTGATAGGCAAAATAATACAGTCTTATCAACCATACAAGAAACTGACTGCTGACAAAACATTTTGTACATCTATGTACTTCCTGAGACACAATTTGCATTATAAATCTGCTCAAGATACCATGATCAAATAGAATGGATTAGCTGAAATCTCTGTAAATAGTTAAAGAGATAACCTGCAGTACAAACAATCACASAATCACAGAACGAACTAGGTTGGAAAAGACCTTTGAGATCATCAAGTCCAACCTATGACCTACCATCTCCTCATCGACTAAACCATGGCACTGAGTGCCACATCCAGTCTTTTTCTGAACACGTCCAGGGATGGTGACTCCACCACCTCCCTGGGTAGACAATTCCAGTGCCCAATCACTCTCAGTGAGGATTTTTTYCCTGATGTCTAACCTAAACTTCCCCTGGCGCAGCTTAAGGCTGTGTCCTCTCATTCTGTCAGAGGTTGCCTGGGAGAAGGGACTGACCCCCACGTGGCTCTAACCACCTYTCAGGTAGTTGTAGAGAGTGATAAGGTCTCCCCTAAGCCTCCTTTTTTCCAGGCTAAACAGCCCCAGTTCCCTCAGCCGTTCTTCATAGGGCATGTGTTCCATGTGATAGAAAAATTGGTTTAAGAGTTAAAGAATAAGTAGACTGTCCTGGATTTTGAAAGAAAGAAACKAAATATAAGGAAACCAAAAGTTACTTTGGAGGGGAGTTCAGGGCCTTCAAAACTCAAATATTGTTATCAAGGGAAAGATTGTGAAATTCTGTGGTGTTAAATGRACATTAACCTGTAAATTCCTCAAAGAAGTCAGGGTAAAATTCTAATATCCACAGATGGAGCCAAATTTTCAAAAGACCTAAGAGTCAACCTGCTTCCATTGTGATGCTTGTGAAAGCATTTGATCATTTTTCCTTTGACATATGAAAACTGAAGTCTTTTGTAAATCTAGGCATCAACTGATATTTTCTTTGAAAATGTCATTTGGACCAGTTTTGTTCTTTCTTTGTTAACTGCCCTCCTAAAAATTAATCACGAAGTAATTTTAAATTAATTTATTTGAGAATGAAAGTTTGAGAAATTAATACTGCAGGAATTTTTATTTGTTTGTTAATACTAGCTATATTTAATGAGAAATATGGGAATCTAAGAAGTTTTCAGAATCTACTTTTTTTTTTTTTTAAGCAGTCTTTGGTCATGAATATATTTTTCAGTTTTTATTTTTGTAGTACAATGTCCAGAGAAGGAGAGGATTTYAATGTAAATAAGTCTGTTTGAAACTCATTCTTCTGTATGAAAGAGTATTTCACTGACAAGGGATCAAGACCAGATTGAACCCAGTTTATTTGTTACTTTTTCATTGATCTGGAACTAACACAGAATGTGGAACTAACACTTAAATTAACTGAAATGTTAGTTTAGTAACACCTAAAAAGTGTTACTAAGCACTTGAAGTAACTATTATGCTTGAGCTAAAATAGAACGAAGAAGGTTATTGGTTCAGCTCCCGTGTGCAGTTTTCTTCTCTCATCTGTTTGTAACTCTTTTTCATGCTCCCAGGAAACATTGCCACTGTGTTGGTAAGACCATAAAACAGAAGTCAAATAATGTGAGTCAGCCATATCCTGTCTGGCTCATTTCTGTACGTCTCTTCTGCTCTCATAACAGCATCACATCAACCAGGGCTATGTTGCAGAGAGCCACGGATTCAGCCCCTTGGAGCCAAACCTGGGGCTACCGCAGATGTTTTTGTTTGATTCTCCCTGTTATTGGAGAATCATGAAAAATAGATCTATGTCCCCTCTCTTCCTTTATTCAGTTTGTACTGTTTCCATTATCTGTACTCATTTTAAGGCTTCTTCATTTCTAATTTATTAAGTCAATACTTTAAATAGCCTTCACAGGCACCCGTTCTGAYGGCTGTGCCATTTGCACAGGACAAGTGCATTATTTTTCTAGGACTCTGCACTATATTTGAGGACTATTGCTCTTGATTTCAGTGGGGTTTTTTCAATTATGGAATTCTTCTGCACAGTGATATGTGTGGGAAATAGTTTGTTGTTTTCAACTTATATCAAGAATGCATTTATTTTACATTTTGAATGGGGGTTGTGTAAGTTTGTAAAAGCTTCAGCTTCTAAATAGAAAAAATTCTGTGTAGGTAATTTATCATCTGTGGCATTGACTATCTCTAATTCATTAATTGTAGGGCCTGTTTGGCATAAGCGTAAGACAGCCCTTTCATGACATATTTTCAACTGATTTAGTCTGGAGACAGATTTTGGCTACARAGCCTTACGTCTCTTCTGTCTGTATTTATATTGAAATAACCATTTCCACAGTAAGAATCAAGTAACAGAATCCATTCCATTGGGTTTTAGTGAGGGTGAGGGAGAAGATGTAGACTTTGTCACCAAGGTTCACCCCTTCCCAGCTGCATCTACTCCATGGCACACTTCTGCTTAATGTTTTGAATCATCATCCAAGAGATTTCAAAGGCTGGTACTACTTGCCGTGATAATCCATCGTTAGATCAGATCCCATGCAGTACAGGGAAGAGGCATCTACCATCTTGTGCTGTATTCTGTGATGCTTTGCACGAGGAAGGTCTTGTCTGAACAGGATCAATTAGAGCAAATGTTGCCATGTTTCCTGTGTCTGGTTTGAGTGGCGACTTCAACACAGCGTACTTGACTGCACTGAAGACTTTCCATGGAAACAAGAGCAGATTGTGTTATTTCTGCTTCTCATTAAACCATAGGAACATCTCCAAATGTCGTGTTGTCCATTTCATTTCCTCATATCTGTGCTACAGTGATTTGAATTGTATGTGTTAATTTAACAGTCTTCATCTTTCAGCGGCTACTTTAAGCTCGTGAAGATTTGACTACTTYAAGACAGGCATCAAGTTCTACCATCTTTCATTGGAAAAATAAGGTGGGGGTTTTTTGCAGTGTTTGGGAGGTGGTATGCWTTTCTTAGATTTCCCTTTAAAATAAAATGAGGTTCGTTTTCTCCAGGCATTGCTCCTCATTGCACTTGTGTCTTTAAAATGTTCTCATGCCTTCCTTCAGTGCTGCTGTTTCTGCTTTCAGTGTCTATCAACAGAGCCTCTTTTATCTTTTTTTGGATGGTCTTTTACTGCTTTATCTTTCTTCATATATTTCCTTTTTCCTTTGTTTACTTTTCTTGCCTTAATGTATCAAGTAGATTTAACTTATCCTGCCTTTTTTTTTCTATAATAGCATCCCATGTGGCATTGCTAATCCACTCTTTCCTGGTTTTAATAAAGAACAATCTCTGCTGTATTAATATAAAATTTACAATTGGCTTCCCATTCTTTTTGTATAATGTCAAATACAGTTTCTGCTGTATCAGAAAGCTTATTTGAATGTTACAATTGAGAATATTTCCTTACGTATTCATCCTTCACTTAAGAGCTATTAACATTTTTCTGATATTTTTCATTTTCATGTTGGCTGTGTATAACTGATGTTCATATCAGTGTCTGTAAATTTCATSATATACAGTAAAGAGGTACATGATTTTTAATAATGCTATCAGAGGAAATCCAGCGTTTCTTCAATTATTTAATTTTGAGGGAAGAATGTCCTTCCAAAAAAGGACTATTCAATCAAGAAGACTTTTCACTATTGTCAAGTGAGCCTTGACTGTATATACACTGTATGTATATCTGTCAAGTCAACRGATCACTGATGTCACTCTGGACCTTCCTACTAAGGACTAGTAAAAGCCTTGTAAAAAATATTATTTTTTCCTTACCATATTCTTTTGTTACACCTTGATAGTAGATGGTAGTAATTTTCACACATGCACTTAAAATATTGCCAAGAATGCTGATACTCTGTGTTGTAATATTGCTCTTCTTTGGTGACCTGAGATATTTCCAGCCTGTAAAACAAGTGGTATAGTCTATAAAGAAGCCCAAAATTTGGAATGAGTTGGGAGCAGTGACTTCTAGCAAGCATTACCTCCCTGCTTTAGCATTGTCTCTCAGTACGCTTCATGCAATCCACTGCAGAATGCAAGTCAAAGAGATGCTTTTGACAATTTTAYTGTCTACTTTGGATTTGAACTCAACTGTTTAATTAAAATTATGCATCTCCTTCTGTGTTTTGATGAATGGGGCCTTATATTTAGAAATGGCAAATCACTAAACATCAATAAATAARTAAGAGTCAGCAAAGTTTTTAAGTGAAAATGACTCACTAGGAGCATCCTACAAAGCAAAAAAGGTGTAATAAAGTAATTCTTWATTCCTGTAACTCATTCTTACTCATGTTTGCCAGTAAGAAAGCTGAACCAAGGAAGAAATGGAGAGAGGAAAGGAGAGAGAGAGGAGAGGATGGAGGGATGAAACCACTCCTTTCATCCCCTCTTCRTTTCACAAAACATCTGGAGAGTATGGACTCACGTGCTGTATTTTTTCTGATCTTAYCATTTTTTTTCAGCATCTTCAGTGTGCAGTAGTTTATGCTCTTTGTTGTCTAGGCTAATGGCAATCATCAAGAGTATTATATCAAAAATTGCAATGTACCTTTAGGAACAAATTGTCTGCTGAATGTGGTGAACATAGGCTTTTCCAAACAAGAACAGTTTAACTCACAGAAGATGCACAGCAGGACCGGCAGCAAGTACTGTAGCCTGTTTTTTTCTGTCATGCAAAGCAAATGTTGATTTCAAGTTCACAGAAAGTTCAGGAGATCAAAAAGGTGTTCAGGAGATCAAAAAGGTATAACTCATTGAAATCATTGTTAAACAGTAGGAAGACCATAATCAACCAGAAAAGCCTAGTATCTGCTACTAGTCCTTGATAATTTGAGGTACTGCAGCTATGGGAAATGGAAGCCAGTTTAGCACATATTTAAAGTGCCTTATTTGTATTCTACTTGTCCTAGATGTATGAGATTCAGGTAACTCTGACTTTGCTATCAAAGTATGCAAGCATGCTTGACAGGGCAGGGAGTATCCTGTGTGGAAATAACAATGCATCATAGGAATATTAYTTTATTTTTTTTCCCTCCCTCGATCTTTAATCATCACCRTCCCAGTCAGATGTTCTGGTTCATGCTGTTTATATTAAGCAATTCCAGCAGGTGCAAATCTTGGCTCAAATGCACCACAATTACACTTAGGTTATAAGTAAAGAGTTTACAAGGAAGGCCTTTCTGAAGCACCTGTGCAAATATATTTAAATCATTTATAAAGCATTTGTTACTAATCATTACACATTTAACTATTTGCCTGTGTTATCACTCTCTATCACATAAATCACTGAAAACKTAGCAATCCAGTTCTGGTACTTAGAGCACTTTGTTTTGGCACCTCTGATTGGACAGAGGCAATTTGGATTCTGTTCTGTCTCTGAAAATTTGAGWGAGACATGTAACGCGATTTTACTGATGTTAATCTTCAGGATTTCTTTAGAATGATTTAAAGAGAGTGGGTGAGGGGTTCCGAGCTCCCCCAACCAGTGAAGATCCCATCTCCTGGCACCAAAGAAACTTCTAATGAGTGRCACGTTCCTTATCTAGAACAGTAACTTGTGCTTAAAGGTGGCCTCAACATYGACAAATCTAGATTAATGAGTAAACAATACTAAGAAAATTACTAAAAATATCTAAGAAAGGACTCAATTTCTTAAAGAGTAAAGAGGATAATTTCTCATGTGCAGAGTCATGCAAAATTGTTATGAAAATCCATGACAAAGGCAGCTTCTTTGTTGATGGACCCCTTTAAAATTTAAGGTATTCTTCCTTTTGAGAGGCTACTTTCTGTTTTTAGTTGCTAGTCAGCTTCTCTCAGGAAAGCATCTGCAGCAAAGCCAACCGCCTGACCAAGCAGCCTCCAGGTAGTCACTCACGTGAGCTGATAGTTTGGCTTTCATTGAAATCCAGTGGTTTTGGGCAGAAAGGCTTAGCAGCCTGCCCTCCTCCCCTCCTGCAGAGCACTCTCTGCTCTTGGCTCCAGAGCCAGCCTCGGCAACAGGACTGCACTGATGCTCCCTACTAAACTCGTCTCATGCAGCTCCACACAGAAAACAAGCCTGTAATTAAATTGTTCAAAATTTGAAGATTAGTGTGTTTGGCCATCCCTTCAGACCTAATTACTTGCCAAAACACACTGTGCACGGGGTGGGAATTAATATTAATTAGGAATCTTCTTGAACTGCAGATTACAGCCATTATAGGCAGAGGAAATGATTATGAGATTTATGCAACTCACATCTTTAAAAAATGCAATTACAGCAACAAAGCCCTGTCTCTCAGTACTCATACAGAGGCTTGATATAGACATTTGTTCCAGGTTAATGTTGGCCTAAATTGACGACATTCAACAGGATTCATCCTGGTTTACACTACAGCAAGTGGCAGGAGAGAAAAGCCCTTTGTGTACTCCACATAGTGAAAAACTGGTCATTAATGATGCCCATGGTAATTTTCTGCTGATAACACYCTGGTACATTCTGCTGTGCTCTCTGATGTGCCTCTGCTACCACCCACTATCTGCTTCCCAAGGTGTGCACAGACACACCACATGTCCCGTCCAAGACAGGAGGCAAAGCAGTGCCTGGGACCCGGCTCATCTCAGATGAGCTGGAGAGTAGTTTGGGCAGCTTCCTGATCCCAAAGCAGCAGCAGAGCMCCCAGTGCACTGCTGCATGCTGACAGACCCAGACTATGTCTCTTTGTCTCATTTGGAGGGTGAAGGTGGAAGCTTTTGCTCCCTGGTCAGAATTCATGACTGAATAACAAAGCAGCAAACATTACTCCTTAGTGTAATGCTAGAGATCAGTACAGTTGACCGTACTTGGAAAAACTAAATACACCCAGTTTACTACTGATTAAATAAGAAGAAAACCTGCAGAGACACATGGAAACATGGAGCTCAGGAAAAACAACTAGATTTTGGTTGAACGTGAGACACACATATTTTAAAAGACACAAGGAGAGCACTGAAGAGACAGAACAGTGGGAAAGCCGGCTGGCTGTAGTTCATTTTGTAATTCCCAGAAGGAAATAGCAGTGTGCRCTGACTTGTCTGATATTGGAGACCATCCCTTAGTGCTTGCTGGTTACAACAGAAGGTATTTTTAATTCAGGCTTCCCAATAACAGTCAATAACTGTCAAGAATATTTAATGATCCATACGTATAAGAAAAAGAGGAGGCCACTTCCTCTAAACAGTATGATTAAAAATGTCTTGTGACCATTCAATTACTGATAAAATATATATTGGATTGTTACCTTCTCTTTTAGCTTTGAGATTTAGAGAAATTATTTCAAGACCAGAATAAAGTATCAGATTGTGTGACTGAGCATGCACACTTACGTAAAATATTTTAAAGAACAATATTAATAGTATTGGAGTCTTAATTTGTTTTGGAAGCAAATACAAAACAAATATAAAAAATATATTGATTTGGAATATGAAAAACATCATTCATTGCACTTGAGGCTGTCAGCTCTTGGAAAAGAGGCGATGTTTTTTTGCAAATGCTAATGATCCATGACTTGTGTATTTATGAATTGATTGCTATTGAAATGAAGAACACTTACCCATGTTTTACATTCACTCTTAAAAGCAAGAGTCAGATTACCCTTTTTGTTGCTGTATTTCCTTTTATGTCCAACATATCTTTTTATTGCAGGTTTATTCCAGTGTTCTTGACGTACTGCCTTAAAGTAGTGTGTTTCAAGTGCTTCTCATTGGTGACTAGTATGGAAAGATCTATATCTACTATTAAAAGGAATAAAAAGAAATATTTTAGAATAGTCATGATAAGCCAGTTAAGTGTATTGCTGTGCATGGTTTGAGAAGCTGATAGTGAATTTTAGTTGAATGTGTCCCACTCTGTCTTATTTCAAAAGTCACAAGGAAGACACTGAATAACAAACCAGTGAAAATGTCAGCAGGCTGTACTTTACCTTATGATTTCAATACTTTGAAGAGAATAGAATGGTACTCAAATATCTTCAGTATTTGATCCTGATAACGTAAGGTGAGGCAAACATTCGTCTTATGAGTCTGCAGTAGTCCTGGATTTGAAAACATGAAGGTGCTTGGAGAATTCATCAAATAATAAAATCTGAAGTTTCAGTAGAATGAATATTGACCAACAAAGAAAGCAATGCATTTCTAATGTGAGTAAATCTAATCAATGTTGTAGAGGAATCCTACACTCATCAGCAGGAATCTGTGAGTTATCTAAAAGTAAAGAATCTCAAAATTGGTAATAGGTGTAAATAAGCACAAATAAATTATTCATGGATTTCTGGTGGTTTTTTGGGTTCCTGCATTCATGTGAAAAATGAAAGATAAAACAACAACTCCTCTGAATTTATTGGGAAATAATTATAAAATATTTTGAAGATAGACAGTAACAAGATTTATATGAGCCCTTTTCATTCAAAATTCCCGTTTCTGCAGTGCTTAATTATTGACATTTTAATGTCCCCTGCAATCTGCAATCTGCCATAAATCCCTTGGTGGTTGCATTTACTGAAAAATATGTTTTAAACTTGGAATTACTAAGAAGAAAGGTTTCTTTAAAATACTCGATCACCTTACCAATGGAAAGTACTTATTTTCTATAACTGAGTTAAAATTTTGAATGTTGATTTTAAAAGATATTTTGAGGCTTTTCAGTTGTTCTTTTCATCCTCAAATAGGATGAGACAAAAGACTCAGTTCAATTGTCTAAATCTAGATATTTAGTGCCAGTGCCAATGCCAGAACAAATCCTGCTTAACCTGCAGGTACTGAACAAGCACTATGGTCAGCTCTTTGAACATTTAGGCAAACRAATCCAGCCTCAGCTCCAGAATTTTTGATTCTTCTTTGAAATGTTCAAACATATTTGTTTTAGTTGTATAGAGAAGTTTTAGTTCAGTGATTTCCTTCAGAATGTTATAGAAATATTTTCCTGCAGAACACAGAATTGTTGATTTTCTATCAGAAATATTTGTTTAACTCTCCTTAGCTGTAAAGGATGTTAGGGTATAGATAGAATATGGATTCCATTAGTTAAAATTGATAGATTTCAGTAAATTTATTTTAGCTGTACTTTGGGGTTTCGAGGTACCTGACTGATTCTCTGGCAGACATTTTTCTTAGGTAAATGCTTCTGTGTCAGACCGGTAACTATTTTGTTGCCTGTCATCTGGAGAATAAGGTGCTATTTTGACTTCTGTTCCCTGCCTCTAAAACTTTTTATGGATTTTTTAATGCAGTGATCCTAATGTAAGAAGTGACTTGCAGACATCTTCTCCTTTGTCCTCCCCAAATGTTACTCAGAAAGATTTGCTTACTTGCCTTTAGTCCCCTGGCCAAGCTACTTTTTGCTCTCAAACAGAAGTTTTCAGCCAGGGATCTGAAAATCACCTTCCTTCCCCTTGCTTAGGGGTTTTCACCTATAGAAGTTTGTCTGGCAAGGGATGAGCAGAGGAGAATTCCCTGCCTGCTTTCCTTTCCAAAGAAGAAAAAAACACCCAAAACAAAAACATAGGCTGGGAGCAATTGGATGTGAATGTGTAAATGCACATGCTCTTGCAGGAAGGAGGAATGGTGTTATCAGTGAAGTAGTGTGTAGAAATTAAGTGCAGGATTTTTCTGATTCTCATTGAAATTGAAAGTCCCTGAAAAATCAAAGAGGTTTCTACTTTATCTTGTTTGCCAAAATCTATTGAAAAGAACTTTCAAAAAAAATTTAGTAGTTAAAATATACTTTAAATGTAGTTAAAAATTAGTTAATATGTTAAAATGAGACCACATATATTAATAATCTCAGAAATTATGGCTATTTCAGCAGGTATTGCACTGGAAAATACCATGATTTTGTCTTTGCACCTAAAATGGAGGGATATTTACTAAATCCAGATCTAAATTTTTGTAAATTTTTTGTAAATAGTTATGATTCAGCAATGCATAGTGCAGTCAACCTTTTAAACTGCAGAGGTAACTGCAAAAAAAGAAAAGCCACTTCCTTGGTACATTGTCACCTTAATCTTATTTAAAAACTCACTTTGCCATGCATAGGATAAATTGACACGAGTATGTGTTTGTACTAAATCTGCTGACTCAGGGTAGAAACATAGTTTTGATCTAGTTTTCCTGATTACCACTTACCTATACTACTGTCATCAAGATTCTCCCCTGAAAGTGCTTTTTATTTCATCATGTGGAAAGCATAAAGATGATTAAATATATCAGACAAATGATATGTAATATTGTAATGTGTCTCCGTTGATTTTTATTCCAACATTTCTCTGAATAGTGTGCCAACATTATTTAGTGAGAAGTGAGATGTATTATATATAGATGTATATATCCTCATATATGTGGGGTTTTTTCTGCCTGAAAGAGAGCTAGAGCTTTTACTGGTCCTCAGTCTATAAAGATTTATTAAGTAATTTTTAAACCATAAAAATGGGAAAAATCTTTGTYGGCTTCATTGAGGAAGGTAGTGAGAGACAGTGAGCTTGTTCTTTTCATCCTTCTCAGTGGTCAAGCATTAAAARTATAATTAAAGAGAATAATTCTACCAAAGAGCTCCAGTAAAAGCAAAGGTTGATAGGTTTGATGTATTGGRGCTCTAAAGCAGTTGAGAGCAGAATATATTGCATCTGGCTTCATGCTGGAGGGAGCAGCCAAACCCTTCCTGTCGAAGAACTGTTCTTTATTCCTCCTGTGCTCTTCCACTCTCTCTCTGGACCACTGCACRGTTTAACTCCAAGGCTTCAATAGCAACGCTTGGTGCAATTCCCACCAGGAATGAGCCTCCCCCCGTGCAGGGAGCAGCTCCAGGGTGGAATGATGCCGGCTGTGCCAGCCTGGTGTGGGTGTGGGTGTAGGTGTAGGCGTGGGAGGCACTTGCATGGTGGGACATGCACACCGTGGCTCTTGCTTTACCCATGGAAATGCAGGATTGGTTTCTGTCCCCGGAAGATCTGACTAGAATTTTCCTCAGAGGAAAAATGTGCTGCTTGACAAAAGCTTTTAGGGAGCCTTCACTGGGCCRTGATGCTGTAGGCATGACTGTGGAAGACAGTGAGAAACTTTTTCATTTCAGTACCAGATCAGGCCTTTGTGGTCTTATGACAAACTCCAGAATACAGAGCTTGCTTTTGCTCTAAAATGTTTGCAAGTGAGCTAGAAAGAAATTAACATGAAGTGACTCAACTACGTCCATTAACTTTGGGAAAGAAAAATCCCTAGATGGTGTGCACTACATATATGTATACATATATATTTATATACATGGAATATGAGTTTCCAGGGCAGACATGAACAATTTAGGAACAGAGAGAAAGGTCCCTTTTCCCTTCTGAGGAAAACTTATAAATGAATATAAAGAAACTTATAAAGAATCTCAGCCTCAGCAGCGAAAGATGTTGCCAATTTCACGAGAAAGGCAGCTAAAAATGTCAACAGRTTTTCTGCCAGCCTGTAGTCAATAGTACCTAATTTTCAAATAATGAAACACAGCTTGAAATGTTACAGAAATTTGCTTTTGCTAGTGGGAAGTGAATTAAGATTCTTTCATGAACACACACCATGTGATCAAACCCACTGAATGCAGTGGATGACCCTGCTATGAGGGGGCATAGATATCCATGGCTTGCACACTGACGTGGTGCTGGCACTGGGAAACAAGGACAGTCAGTAAGATTTTTTAAGAATTCATTGCAATCACAGGAAGTTTCACTGGGATGTCAAAGTAGGTCTTTGCTTTGTTTCTTTAACTAAAAAGGATTTTAAAATCACAATGTTTGCAAAGTAGTTTGTTCATCAGTGGACTAGAAAAATCAAAGTGGTAATGAAATAACTGCATAACAGCCCAAGCATAGAAAATATCACCCTTCTCTGGTACTGTGGAAGTTAATTGGGGAAGATCAGGAGTTGTTTTGCCCGCATTAAAGATCTTCCAGTCTTTTGATGAGTATGAGAGATTTGCTTAGTAATTATGCCTTTTCTCTGATATCAGCTGTAACTCATAAAACRATGGGATTCAGCTTTCACACAGATATTTTCATTCCCTTTCAATCTGTTTCTTTTCAATTCTGTTTCTTATTTGTTTACTAAAATTATTTAGTTAAGATGTCAATTGGGAGTCAGATGGAATGTTTTCCGGATGGTGCATTTTTCAGTTCATTCGATTTGGCCATTTAAAATGTTATTTCATTTCAGCTTTAGATCTTAGATCTGCTAAAATTAAGATTTGCATTTTCTGTAGCATCATAAAACATCTTTTCTTTTCCTTAATCATTTTATCAGTCAGACCCAGGAAATTCTTAACAAATGTTAATCTCTGGGTTAGCATTTGGCTTTGATAAATGAATTCAGCTGCGACAAAATAGCCTAAGCAAACAAGCYTTTCTGAAGGATCCAAGGAATCGGTGGTATGCAGTGGTACATCCAGCACAGGCAGCCCACAGGGCARGCAGGAATTGCAATGAGGTATGTAAACAAGAAGACAGATCTTCCAAAAAGTTAAAATAACTTTTTTGGATTACAGTATTTCCTTTGAACCCATCATTCAAAGGACGGAGGAGTGAAAGGGGAAAAAGAAGACAAGAAGGAAAAATACAATGTCTTAGGGTTTAGCCATGAACTAGGGGTAGTCTGGTAAACTGGAAGACGAACAAACCTAAGAGGAGGAGAAATGGATGATAAATGGAAAACATTTGTGGAGGAAGTGAAGGAATTACATCTGAAAAAGGTTTTCCCTACAACTCCCTCCATCACAAGTGAACACCCACAGATCACACTGCCACACCCCCAGCTCTTTGAGAAGTTGAAAACAAATGAATTTAATATACAAGTTATAGGAGAAAATAAGAGAAAACAGCCTGAAGCACTGCAGAGTCACTGCTCAGAGCGGAATCCTGCTGGCCCTTTCATTCCCTCTGCATCCCTCTGGGTTCACTTTGAGAGCAAACACTTTAATTCTGCTCCAGATAGATGTGCTGAGCAATGGTGAAATGGGAAGAGGAAACAAGTGCAGGCAGCAGCTGCACAGCTCGAACCACACAGGCTGGCAGCACCCAGCACTCACTGCCTTCAAGCAGGAAATAAAGGGGAAGTTCTTTACTTTAAGGAAGCTGCTGTAGTTTTATGTCTATGAACAAGGTGCTGGTTAAAACTCTGTTGAGTGGTTTGCAGCTACAATACCCTGAAGACTTATGAAAAGCTCATATAAATTAATGGAATACTTTTTATTAATTTCTCTGAATTTCTGATTCTAAGCACTGTTATTCCTGRCCTGCTCACTGTTCCAAGCGAGCAGCGTGTTTTTGTAGGTGTGGCTGGATGCATTTGGGACTTCTTAAAATGCACATCATCTTTTTGGTCTTCTAACCCTCTAACACTTGTGCCTGCCATGAACTCAGCCACCTCTAATAAACCAACAATTCTTTTTTTAATGTTTCTAGTACAGAATTTCCCATTGGTCACAATAATTTGCTTACAGAGGAAATGGATGAGAGTCTAGATCTAACTGATATACAAACCAAAGCTCAGAAATCTTGATAAATGATATAATACTTCCAAAATAAGACTGATGAAGGTGCACAGGTATATTTTAAGACAACTCCAAGGAGTTTGGTTTCCTGATCACGATGTATGATAGGGACATCTCTCATATTTTATCCAGATTCGAAAAGATTACTTACTGTGCTCTAGTAATCTTACTTTTCCTGCTGAGAATGGCTTCTGAAAGTATGCAGTACCCAAATTAAAACAAATGTTTGAAAGTACTTACCATCTTTGTGACTATGACAAATGATGCATTAGCTGTACTGATGSTGTATAAATCTGGTCATTTAGCAACTGAACCCCACCTGGAATAYTGCATCCAGCTCTGGAGGCCCCAAGTTAAGAAGGACGTGGACCTGTGGGAGTGAGTTCGGAGGAGGCCATGAAGATGCTCRGAGGGCTGGAGCACCTCTGCTATGGGGTGTTTAGCCTGGAGAAGAGAAACTCTGGGGGGACCTAAGAGCACCTTCCAGTGCCTAAAAGGGCCTATAAGGAAGGTAGAGAGAGACTTTTGACAAGGGCATGTAATGATAGGACAAGAGGGAATTAAACTGACAGAGGGCAGGTTTAGATTAGATATTAGGAAGAAATTCTTTACTCTGAGGGTGATGAGACATTGGCACAGGTTGCCCAGAGAAGATGTGGGTCCCCCATCCCTGGCAGTGTTCAAGACCAGGCTGGATGGGGCTTTGAGCAACCTGGTCTAGTGGAATGTGTCCCTGCCCATGGCAGGGGGCTTGGAACCAGATGATCTCTAAGGTCCCTTCCAACACAAACTATTCTAGGATTTGCAAAAAGTTGCTGTCAAGAATAATGGAAAAATCTGTTTTTCAGCTCTGTGATGAATTCTAGCATGTAAAGTTCAGATTAAACATCAGGAAAAAGTGTGCAGTAATATAGTTAATAAAACTTTGTGATAGGTTGCTCAACTGTAGAACATACACATAGTGTCTGAGTAAAAGTAGGAGTGGCATAGATATGGAGGTTTCTACCTTTGGCAGAGGATAGACTGGGTGAACTCTGCGGGCTGATATTTCTGCTTGATTTTCTATGATTTGTATGCTCACCTGAATTTCTTACTAAGAAAATGAATCATTAGGGAACAGTTAGGCTGCCAATGCACTGAAGCCACTGAGTAAATTTTTTCCTAGCTGTTAATATCTCTTTGCAATCTTTTGATTTACCCTAGGCTTATAAACGCACGGGGGCATGATCTGCTTTTTTTTTTCCTGTGAGTACACTGTCTAGTGCAGTGGATTACATTACATTAATTTCAGTGATTAAAACATATACAAGTACTTTATTGATCATCCTCATCATTACAGCTGTGGTGCACACTGAGCCAGCATTTGGTGAGAAATGAACACTCCAGTGACCATTGCCCTCTCCTGAGGCTGGTGTGGCCAACAGGCTTCCACATGGCTTAGAAACAGTCGTGAGAGAGTGCAAACCTGAACTGCAAGTGAAAATTATATTGGGGAGATTCCTTGGGAAACCACTTCTATTAATAAACCCTGACAAAAGTACACAAAATGCTGGCTCATAATCATTGCAACTGGTAATGTTTGCCCATGGGACTGATATCAGGTAGAGAAGGCAGGTGAAAAATCTTTAATTGCCAAGCCATGAGAATGGAATTGGAAAGGGGATAGAAAGATCAAAGCAGTGTTTACAGTAACAAGTGCCATATGGACCATGCCTGAAACCACACCAGTATCATTTAAATGGATTAGAAACTTCTATCTCTGAGCAGCATCTGAGAAAAGTTATTATCTGAAAGACATCCTCTGTTTTGCAATAATATCTGCTTTTAAATAAATCTATCTGATTCTAGGATGAGCATCACAGAATGTGAGCTCTCAGTGACATCAGTCTTTGTAGATGGGTTATGTATAAAGAAGAATAGATACACGAAATTTAAAYTAGAGATAGCTGAGAAAGATACAGAAATATTCAGGTTTCAAATTTTTTTTTCATTGTGTTCTGAGTGTCTTAAAGCTTCTCCTGATCAAACGAGAAAGATTTGTCACATATTAAGGAGAACCCCAGAATCAGGGGACTTACCTGGAAGTTCCAGATTCAGGTCTCTAATCTGAATTCCTTCCAAGGAACTTTATGTTTCTGACAGAAGGTAGTATTAATGAATATTTTTAACACTGATAGCTTGAATAAAAATTATTTAATGTGAAGCAAATAATCCATTCTCCTTCCAAGCTATATTAATCTATGACTTTATACAGCTTAAACCTGGTAGGTTTCAAGTCTGTCCTTTTAAAGTCTTTGAACTGAAGGATCTGGACAAAGATTTTGATTCTGATAGTAGCTTGATCAGTTAAAAGAAATCAGATTCTCAGCAAGCTGTGAGGAAATATGAAGCAACATGAGTTGAATTGCCAAGGGTACTGCAAGGTTCCTTTTAACTGCCTTGAGCTTCCTAAATGAAGGATGAATTTCCAACTGAAGACAGTTTTCTTCAGGTCCGACAGTTTTGCCCTCAATGAAAAGAGTTCAATAGAGAAAGGCAGGGTAATAGATGCATTCAGTCCAAAGAATATTTATGAAGTGCATATATACAGTGGGATATGCAGCTGCATGGCTTGAAGAGGTTTTGTCTGTCCTGTGTGATAATGCCTCTCCCTCACAATAGAAACAGATTTGGGTATGGAAGGCAGTGCTGTAACTGGTCATGCCTGCATTACATGCATGTGTGTTTGAGGGTAGTAGTTGGACAGAGAGAAAGAACTTTATCAGAGGATTGGGGCATGGCTTTATTTTTACAGAGCTGCACATATGCTGTCTTCACCTGCAACACCTGCTTGAATTTCTGCAGCAGAAAATAAAACAACCTGAGTTACATTTGAAGGAAATTTGTAGTCAATTTCAAATAAGAGTTTTCTAAAGTGCTAATAAATCTTTTACACCCTTGGAGTGTAAAAGGAGCTTTCATTTCCTGCAAGTATTTTTGAGCGTAATGCTGTGTGTTTATGATATCCATATTATATTTAGCATTCACTTTAATGGATCAAATATTTCCTTAATTGAGAAACAACTGCAGTGCAGCAAGGGTAGTTGAGATTTTTACTTGAACTAATGTTTTACTTCATCTAAAATTAATGATGACTAGTGAGGTCTTATTCATACAGTATAGTGTAATTAAAAATGATGCAGTGATTTGGGTTATTCTCTATGGCCCCAATTCTGCAAATACACATGAGACTAACTTTATGCAAGACAGGTTTTATGCTAAGTTCCACAGAAATATTCAAGCACATAAAAAGGCTCAGAAGATGAAGTGGTTTTAAAATTAAGAGATATACAGACCTGTCCCAGTGCTCAGGATGTTCTGTAGCATTCATAGTGCTATTACTGAACATTTTTAGCTGCTCAGCATTGTTAAGAGTGAGTATTCTTAGTTCAAAGAAAGAAAACCAAATGTAATGACTCCAGCAAGGACAGGAGTTGAGAAAAGGGAGTTAATCGATGAATTTCTGTTAAGCAAGATTAATTGATACCCATGCCTTTGATTTAAATTAAAATAAAAAGATGAAATTCAATCCACGGTTGCCAATACAGGAGCTTGTGAAGCCAAGAAGATTTCACTGATCTCACACTCCAAATGCCTTATGGGAATAAAAAAAATAAGAAATCTAATGTTAGACATTTACAGATCTTGGCTCACATCTTCTTGTAGCGCAAATCAATTTGGCCTAGAATTTATTGGATGAAATATGTTTCCTGACACTGCGTAGGTGATGGAAGCTACAAAAAAATTTGCATCTGATAATACGAGCTGTCAAAGAGTATCAGTTTCAAAATTTTGTCCATAAACTACAGTGGGATTTACTGGGGGGATGTCATCTGATGAGGATTTTAGGAATTTCTAGGTCGATCAGTAAGGATGCATTTGCTGAGGCACTTCTAGCAGTCTGTATCATGTACAGAGCCAGGTGCTGAGTCCCACGTGGTGTTGATGTATGAGCTCTGAGCTAGAAGACATGAACCAGTGCCACTCTGCTGAGTCTTACTGGTTGGGCATGGTCAGTCGTAACTTTATCCAAATGGCTGTAAAGAGGAGATAGCCCTTGTAAAACACTCAAGAGACCAGCAAAGTTATTACAAGTGTSTGCATCAGACCATGTAGGTGTGACTGATACATCCTCATCAGCTGCCTGGGCCTAACAGTGCTAGGGTCTGAGGTTTTGTATGTCAGACCCCTCCTGGTTTTTCTGTACAAACCTGATGATGAGAGGGACCTGTTTTAGCTGACTGATTAAAAAATGCATCTGATTGTATCTTTTAAAACTATGCTTATAAAACAGGAAACATGATTGAGTGCCTTCTTAACTTAAAGACGAAGGCCTGTCCAACATATTCTTTTCATTTATAGTGTTTTTTAAAATTTAGGCATGCCACACACCCTTTATTCAGMAGTTGCTCATATAGCTTCCTTCTGAGTCAACGAAAGTGCTTGTATGAGCTACCGATAAACAGAAATCACTAAAGCATATTTTAAATGTCTAATTTACTTACACTGTATAGTAAAAAAAATTATTTTGTGTATTTGTATTCATTAATACTTAAAAAATTAACTAAAGATATTATGTAAAATATTTTTAAGCACGTGGCTGGTAGTTCTGTCTGTGAAGTTTATTGCTCTAGCACACTGATGATATTAATATCCTGGGGAGTATTGCAATTAAAATGTATTCATTCAGCAATAGTCAAGCATTGCACATTTATTGGTTAAATAACTAAACAAAGTTAAGATATGTCATTTCGCTTATGTACATTTTTTCCATACAGCTGCTCCAAAAAAGAGTGWAATGACAGAGTTCTATTGAGGAGCAACTGATTTCATTCTACAAGCAGAATACACGGATTTGAACAAGCACAAGTTTTTAAGACAGAAATATGTAAGTGGATTTTACCAGCCTAGAAATCTGTTGCATGAGATAATTTGTCTAAAGTAGCATGGAAATCTCCCCCCAAAGGCTGTCTTGCTTTTGAGTAGGTCTCAATCTTATTCTAACTACTTAAAATATCCACACAACGAAGAATTAGAAGAGAAAAAAAGTCACTTATTTTTTGGACAGTAACTGACATATCTGAAAAATATATCTCACAGATAAAATAACAATTTTTTATTTTTCTGCTATTTCTCAGTTTCAGTAGGTTTTACTTACAGTCTCCACCCTTAAAAAACTGAGCTTTGCCTCCAGTGTAAGCAATACTGCTTAGATTCCTCTTCCAAGGTACATATTTGGCTTCGTGGGGGTCCTAAGAAAACAAAGGAAGCTCCTACTAGCCTGTGGCATTAGGTATTCCAGGAGCCTCCTGTGCAGTTTTCTCTGTTCCTAACAGTTCCCATTGACTCAATTTAAACATTGAGCCTGTTCAGACTATGGAGCATATGGGTAATTTATATTAATGCTAATGTGAGACATTCATGCGTCAGGGAAACATATTTTCATTTTTTTAACTCTCAGTTTGCTTTCAGTCTCCAGGAAGAGTTTGAAAGGACTCTGCCTGTGKGGGAAAAATTAATGCTAACTGAAGATGTATTTTATTGTTTAGAAATGTTTTTTTAATACTTTTTTTTTTTCCTCGTGGGGCAGTTGTGTTACCTGTTCACTTGTCTTATTCCCTCTTTTACCGTGAATAGTTGTAACTGGGTTAGACTTCATCCTAACTAGCAGGTGGTGTAGCCTAAAACATGACTTCTGCAATACTGTGTGTAAAGAACTTAGGCCTCAGTACTTTCCTATGGCCACTTGTTGCCTTGCTGAGGATGCTCCTCTCCCATCATGTGCTTCCAGCCTTGTGTTCCTTGCCTGAAATCATAAGCTGTGCATGAAAATATATTCTGAAATGACATCAGATTTCCTGAAGCTATAGCATCAAATTCAGGAATACACCTAAAGATCTGCCAGCATCCATCTTTCACTTCTTGACATCTATGAAAATCAAAGTCTGAGTCCAAAGCATTGAATTAGCAATAGAAATTCCTAGAGAGATCACGTTTCATGGATTTAAAGTTTAGCTATTCAGTTGGATGAGGTGTTCCCTGTGAAATAGGTTTAATTTAAACTTTTCTGAGGATCAAGACCATACCTCTGTAAAAGGCAGATCCAGTGCCTTTAATGCATCTTTTTTGTCTGATCCGATCTGTCTAACCTGAGCTTCCAGCCAACACATCTTATTATGTCTCGGTCTGCTGTACTGAAGGACAATCTATTATGAGATTTCTGTTCTCGTGTCAGTACTTACAAACCTACATGAAGTCATCCCCTTAATCTTCTCTGCATAAATCTAAGGCAGCATAGCTCTTTGGTTGTATCAGTAAAAAGAACAGTTTTCAGTCTTTACATTCTTCCCGTGTTCCTTCTCTGTACTGTCTGCCCTTTAACAAAATCCTTCTTGAAGGAACTTACTTGTTCTCACATGCGTGGTGTCCCACTGGAGCAATTCTCAGTGTAAGATTCACCTGTAGTTCTTAACAGTTGTTAACAGGCCTTTTCCAATGAGAGGAAATACTGGGAAACACCACGGAACAGTCATAGCGCAAACTCATCTTCGTTCTTTGTCTGCTGTGACCGCAATGTCCCCTTCAGCCATGATGAGCATGGCCAGTGTTCGACTTCCTCGGGCTTCAGCGCCAGACTTGCTGTGGGGCATCATCTCCACAGCTTGTGACACTCCCAGTTTCATCTCACCTGTCAATCCTTTCCGGAGGTTGTTAAGAAAAATGCTAAATAGTGTCATGCTCCTTGGCCAGTTGTATTTAGAGATCCATGCATTAAGTTTTCAATTCAGATTTGAAAGCACCCAGTTAATGTGCTGTTTTTTAAATTTGTAATATTTTAATTTCTATTGAAAATGTGGTTGGAAGTTGTAAAAGGCTCTGTGCTTGTATCGGCACTATTACTTTTTCAACCAAATTTATGACCTCATTGGGACAATGTATCAAGTTAACCAGCACAACATATTTTCAATGGATCCTTGGTGATGAGAAATAATCTTATTACCCCTCCTTGCTTTGGCCATTCTTTAGAGCTGAAAGGCGCGGTAGGCCCATCACATTGTCTGCTTTACCTTTTTCAGAATTTCTTATAGCATTGGCTTCCTCTCAATTTTCTGAAACCAGCTTACTGTTGTAAGTTTTATAGAAAATCAGTGTTAAGGATACAGAGAGCTACTCAAACAACATTTTAAAACTCTCTGATGCAAGCTATTCAGACCTATTGATATAAATTTATCTGACTTCAATAGCTGCTTTTTAATATTTCTTTGACTCACTCTCAGAAGAGAAAATACACCATCATTGTCATCATCATCACTAGATGTGCTGCCATCACAGCATATTGACTGTTCTGCAAAGCCTGGAAGAGAAACAAGTCTTCTCTGCTATACTGTAGACAATTATACAGACATCATTTACTATTTGAAAAAACCCTCACTTCTTTACATGTTCCTTTGTTCCAGATTTACTTGTACAATGTTCTTTTTATCCTGAACTTTCCTGACTCTGCAGCTTTCCTTGTGCCTTTACCAGTTATTACAGTTTTATGTCCTAATTTGTATTCCTCAACATCTATTTCTTCTTTCTTTCTTTCTTGTATGATGTATGCAATGCTTGTGATACATTCATTAATATTGTTATTATTACCATTATCTCATTTTACTGCCTAAGTCTGACTTCTTAGCTGGAGTCATTTCATGTTCAGCCACAGGGTTCTTAGTGTTTTAATTTTATTTTTATTCATGCTTTTCTGTTTGGATTTTTTACCTCCAACTGATGTGATCAAATCTGTCCCCATGTTTGTGACACTGTGAAACTGCTCATATAAAGCAGAGAGCTCACGGATGCAGAGCACATGTGATCAAATCATGAGCACTTGAAGTTGTATCTATATAGAGCTATGCAGCATCACACAGAGCTCACTCTGAACAGGCTGGGAGTAAAAGTCTGATTGCAGGGTGATTTGGAGCAGTATTCCCCATATTCACATTTTAATATCAAAAGTTATCTTTTTTTAGGGAACAGCTGTGTTCTGAACAGCAACAACCGCAAGACTTCTTCAGCAGTCACTGTCAAATATTCTGGCAAGGTGCAAAACAAGCTGGCTCAGGTGCAAGGAGGCAAATACTGATGAGTGAGAGTGTGACCCTGACCTTTATTCAAGAGCAAGACCAAGCACACATCTTGGGAATACAGAGCCATCATCCCATTAATTGTTTCTGGACATTGTAATGAGCTGGAGCTATCCATTATCGGCCTGACCATTAACGTGCTCACACCCCACTGCTGGGCACCCAGTGAGTCTGTGCTGACCAGCCCAGTACTGATAGAGATTATATTCTACAGAATTCAAACATCTGAGGATATTTGGCAGAACGAGACTATCAGCACATAACAAACTGATGTTTCCTACACAAACAAGCCTTTCAGCTTGCACTTTGTAGGTGAATACAAAGCCCATCAGTCTGGGCTCAAGTTTGGTCTATGGCACTATGTCCTACCTGTTAGGATATTGGCTTGTAAAGGGTCGTTAAATGTTTGCTTCTGAGATGTGATTCCAACAAACAGTATAATTTTTGATATAAAATAACACTCTGCCTCCCTTTTTGTCCAGTCATCCCTCCCTAAACAGGTAATAGGAGAAAAAGAAGCATTCCAGTCATGCAGATCTTCTCACCAAGCTTTATTCTTCCCCACAAGGCTGAATTTATGCTCAGAAATGCATTCCAATTCCTATTATTACACAGGTCAGTAGCATTGTTGTATAGGAAATTAGCACATTTATCTCCTTTTATCCCTCTGTGCCTTGATTAATTTTGTTCTTAGCATCTTGATTTTATGCTAAATTAGTGCTTATTTATCCTCTTCTGTTTTATTAATTGAATACTTTCCTAGTTATGCTCCTTGTCTGTCCCCTTAAGCAGTGAGTTGCAGGTTACACAAGAAGTTCACTTGCCTCTAAATAGAGATTAGTCTTGCAGAAAATTTCTCTTCCACAAAAATCCTCTGTTTAACTCCCTTATTTTCCCMCAGCAGTTCACTTCCACAGCCTAAAACTCTGCTTCTTTCAGAGAAGAGCAAAAGGCAGTCCCTGGGTATGGTCCTTGCATATTCAGCTTCACTCCAGGTTCTTTGTGAGTCATCTGCAGTCTGTGCATCCRTGATGCAATCTTAGAGTGCTTAAAGGTTGCATTAAATACTCTCAGCCATGGGGAGACAGACTTGTCTGTCTACAACCATACTGTTCTGTCAAGGTAACTTCTGTAGTTTCTCTGAGTACCTGTTAGTGCTTGAGTGCCATGTAAAATTAATTCCTCATGTCCTCTGCACTTTGGTAATCCCAGCACAGCCAGGTTCATCCTGCTTGTCTCCCTGTGGATTCCATCTCACTCTCATGCCTCTCGATGTTATAGTTTGCAAAGCTGCCATTTGTCTGTCTCCTGTTTTCCATTCCTGATCAGTCTGTGTTCTGCTGAGCTATTGACACTTCCAAAATCTTAGCCTCCGTTTGTCTGATCATCTCTACTGACCRTTTGTCCCTGTTTGCTTCAGTTTTCACACGCTGTAGGTCCCTTCTGACGTCAAGAAGAAATAAAACCTGATCTGTCCATTCACATTTAGTGATCTATCTCTGTCTACAACATATGAGATGTAGAATGGTGTCTGGAAGGAAAATACCTCACTCTGCTTCTCAAGTTTTCTTTTGAAATGTTTGGCGCCTTGATTWTTTTTCCTTGTCCCTTTTCTTTTGGGCAGCAGATATTTCAGCACAGAGTAGACTGGGGGTTTGGAAACTACATTCTGACAGTATCATCATGTCTCAGTTGGCTCCTTCTGCTAAGTCAGGGCTCTCTGCCCCATTCCATAATCCAGAGAGAAATCTAAGAGAAGCCAAACCCCACCACTCAGCACCACCATGAAAAAAATCAGGAGATGGGAGAGACCGGTCATCCTGCTAGAAGAATAATAATCCTTCAACTCTTCTTCCTTTAAGATATCTTTTTGCTTTTTTGGGAGTCACTTAATCATAGGAGATTAAACATATGCCATATGTATAAATAATGCTGTTCTAGGGATTTTATGGGAGCAGACTGATTAAATCCTATCAAGGATACAGTTGTCATCAGAACTCTGCCTTGAGATAATGAACTTGACACTGACGTAGAATCCATCACTCCACTATTGAATTAGGACTTGTTACCAAAATTAACAGCCGACTCACCATACATCTACAGTAGGTATATGACATGAATCTAAAATCTTGCCCTTTTCTGGGTCTTAGACATCAAGTATCAAACTATTAGAAGAATATTAGGATTTCCAACTCTGAACCATTTCTAGAGTACAGCCCTTCTACTGCATTTCTTGCTTTTTTTTAAGCATAGACAAAAGGAATGGTGCATCTTGACTTTCAAAAAACCACAGAAAACAAAAACCACTACCCTACCTTTTCTTATATTTGAACATCACTGAGACTGGAGGACCCAATTCACAGCTGATATCTACTTGATATGATGAAAAAAGCATCTCTCCCCAAATGGGGGAGTGACATAACCTTTAGTTTACAGTTCCAGACTGAGTAAATAAAATATTTTGTGTTGCCCTCTTTTGAAAATGTGTTACTAATAGAGCTTCTTTGTTTTGCTTTTTAAACACCTTTAGAAAAAAAAATCACATAGATGATACTTACTTGTCACGTTGCAAGAATCTTTGATCATGAAACTTGTATATTCGTGAGTTCTCAATTTCAGGCATCCTATGGGCGACAAGTGTATTCTGAATCATATCAACTGCACACAGCAGAAATTCGTCATAAGTACTATTTCTGACCATGAGTAGCAGCCATCCATGTCAGCTGAGGGATATGAYGGAATGCACCTGTTTTGTGCTGCTGGTTTTGCTCCAAACTTCAAGTGAGACTTTCATCAGCTTTCCTGGGTGCTGTGGTGCCATTTTCAATGTGTTATAGGGTTTTACTTAACAATGACTTTCCACTTCTGAGTTTGTATCTGAAGTTGGCCAACATATTTCACTCCCGGCCTTCCTTTGAGTTTTCGACACCCCTTGGTTCTGCTCATATATAGAATTCTACTAGTATTTTTTTTTCCTGTAAAAACTCCTCAGAGTGGTAATGTTTTAATTGCCACAGCAAACAACCGTTCTCCACTGACAGCTTCAATTCCCAGAAATATTGAGGCTACATTTCTTTTCGACTAGATGATGAGATCATTCCTAAAAGGAATAATGCAGTAGCCTGTTCAAAGTGTGCCTTGTTTCCAGAGCTATTTCCCAGCCTGTATTAAGGAGGTCATCTAGGGGAATTATGCACTTTCTGTATATGTTTCTCTGGGGAGCTGGAACAATGAACATGGTTTGTCTGTAAAACCATGCTGTTCTGGTGCTGCGTAACAAAAGTCATCTTGGTGAACAGCTGAAATCAAAAGTGCTCTCTCCAGCCTGGCAGCTGACCACAGGCTCTTGTCTACCTTTGGGGCCACGATGCTTATCCACTCTTTGATTACACCAGTAGATTTTTTTTCCAGGTGATTCTTGGTGAAATTTAGTAGTGCATCGAGTTATACTCAAACGCCTTCTTCAGACTGTGCCTCCTTACTCTCATTTTCAGCTTTCTGTATGCCTTTAAAATTAATTCTACAAATTATTAAATGCCCATCATTATAAGCCAGTGAAGTGGAGCTCACATCTCCCAAAGGAATGGCACTCCATCCTACCACTACCTACTGTGCTTAAATATGGCCAGGAACCTGAAACTACTTATTCCTTTTCCAGTTCCTCTGGCATTTTAATTTTCTTTTTGGTCCAGTATACTTAATTATTTCAATACAGTGGCCATCAAGCTGATTGACTTATAAATTTGGAACAAACCTTTCAAATGTGTCCAGAAAACATTGAATGTCTGAGATACTCTGCAGCTGTGAAGTATTCAAAAACCTTTATCTTTCATTTTCGTGAGAGTAAATTTTTTGCTCTGGACAACACCTTGGGTAAATAGCTAGATTTTCAAAAGACATCACAGCTTGTTAGCTTTAATTCATACCACAGCACAGTCATTGCAGTCCCCTCTGGGCTTTACAAACATTCCTGTGAGTGCCTCCTGAACTCTCCTCTCATCCATGCATGAGGTAACGCTGTTTGCTGTCTTCCTGCTGCCACTGACCCTTTGTTCTTCCAAACACAGCAGATACAATGACTCCTCTAATGGGGAATATTTCTCCTAAATCACTAGTAAAATTGATTGGAGATTTTGGGTTTACTCTTCACATTGCGAAAGAGTAGGGCTGATCACAGTCAGGGGTTTTTTGTTTCAGGTGAGGGGAGACAAGTAGTACTATGTAAAACATGTCTGTTTTCTGCAGCTGACTCTATCTGAAATCCTTTGACTTTACATCAGCTAATCAAATATTCATTTGACCAGAAAGAGAGGGAGTAAGCACAAGGGTGGCACGGCATCACTGCCATTGCACCTTCTTGCTTCCCATCTCCTGTCACAGTCAAGTAACTCCTTGATGTAAAATACAATGGCCAAGGACTGCAGTGCAGATTGCTTTGCTTCTCAAGGAATGCCACAGCCTCCTCTCAGGGGAATCATAGGCTTTACCAATACTGTAACCTAAGCCCAACTTGAGCAGAAGTCCCTCACCCTCTCCGGTTCTGTCTGGCCCTTTCCCTAAACAATTTGTAGCTCAGTGATGAGGGAACTCCTATCGAAAATGTAGATTTGATTGCCTTCAGGCCGAAGACACTATGGGACCACAGACTCTCCAATCACTGAAAATTGCTACATGCTGAACTATGGTTGACAGCAAGTGATTAGCAACATATAGAGCCTTGTTCAAAGTTTGTGGCTATTTCTGAGGACACCTAACCCATCAGGACTCTGAAACAGCCTGTGTGGAAATGCAAGTCATTCCTGTGTCCTAGGCGAGCTCAGATGGAAGCTACATCACAGCTGCCATCCATGCTGAGGCAGGTTAAGGGATATGAGATATTCTGGTGTTGAAAAGAGCTCTCAGTGCACTGAGATGCTTCCAAGGCTGGGCAGTAACTGAGTTCAGGTTTCGATCATTCAAATTTTGATATGAAACACATAAAGCAGCACCAGTTGTAACTTACTACCTAACTCTTCAAGGGTTAACACCCTGGTCTTATGTTTGTTGTAGATCATGATAAAAAATCCTAGAGAAAATGTAATTAATTTAATTATATCTGCAAGTTGATTTCATGTGAGAATTCCGACTTTTCAGTTCTGTATTATGTTAATGTAAATATTATTCTATTACTATATTTATAATATATTTAACCATTTCGGTGTTAGTGAAAGGAACTGCTTCACAGTAAACTGAATATTTCCAAACTGACATTTTATGACAATTTATGAATTCCAATTTATGGAATAATGTGTCTGTGAAAGCAAGTTCAGGTAAGAAAAGAAGAAAAGAATGAAAGACAAGTTAGGATATTTCAGAAGTGTGGTTGTCATGTAAATTTAAGCAGGGGTTTTTTTATATGTTCATTTAGCTTTAGGTATACTGACAATTGTCATAATTTAGCTGTACAAAACACTTTTTGCCTATAATACATTGGCAATGATGACATTTTGCAAACACATCAGGAAGAAACCATTCTGTCTGTTCTTATGTCCCTCCTTCCTTCTTCTCTCCGCGTTGCTGGATTAGCCCTGTCTTAGGGTCACCTAGGGGGTTTTAAGACAGAAGCTAGTTCAGCTGATCCTAGTTGTTCCTAGTAGATTTACTGCCATAATCCAACATACTTGAAAATTCATTGAAGTGCATGACAGGGATTGAAAGGAGTGGGTGCTGGTGATATCCATGAATGTGCCCCACATCACTCAGAGGGTATGCACACCCTTGTCAGACCACAAAATTCTCCCTGGGTCAGAGGCAAACCATTTGCCTTGCTATTCTCCTTGGGAGGATTTTGCTGACCAATTTCAGATGCAAAATAATACCCCATGAAGCCATAGGGAATCATTTAAACTAATTTTGACCTATCTATTAAAACCACCATAATCTCGATAAAGTGAGGCTTGTATTCATAAGCAAAGGAAATGATCTTTTGCCAGTTACTTTTGTATCTGTGTCAAGAATAACTTACAAGCAGTTCTCCTGTATTTCCTCAGTCTGTCAGTAAAAACATCATTTGTTATTCTCTTTTCGTTAAGAACAATTTTATTAAGTTGAGATCTGTTTCCTATGGGAAATGAGTGAAATTATTTTCAAGACTCTACCCTCATTCTCTGCAAGATCCCACACCAAATTCTTGTGGTTAAATAATATCATSTGTTCTACTGTGTCCTGAGGTACCAGGTTTGTTGTCACAATGCTTGGCTTTGCCCTTCAATATAGATGTATTTTTTATTAAATAGTCATGATGTTTACCTCTTGAAAGGACTGCATTAATTCAAGAACAGAAGAATCAAGCCAAGTAGAAATAACACTTCAGTTTTGACTACCCAGAACATTAGGAAATAACTGAATAAAATCAATCTCTTTCAGCAAGATTGGTTTTTGGAGGAAGGAGGAGGGAATGTGGCTTCTGAAACTATTAAAGAAGGTAAATGCATAGTTTGGAGGAAATGAGGCTTAGGTGTTTATTTTAATATTTCATTTTGAAGGAACAAGAAGTTAAAGTGAATGTATTGTTTATGGCAAAACTGGATTGGCCAAGCTGAAAACCTGAATTCTCTATTTAATTACAAGCAAGGCATGGCATGGATGAGACCCAGGCAGTATTTTCATGTTTCTTCACCAGTGCTTTTAGTTCTGAACAAACAGAGCATCCTGCCCTCTGGAGCTGGTGCTGTACCTGGAGGCTGCTTCAGCCCAAGGCAGTGGAACACAGTGCAGCCTCCACCACTGGGCAAGCCCCCAGTGACTGTTGAGCCACAGCAATGCTGAGAGGGAGACGTGTGCATGGAGTTACTGCTCCAGTCATGTTTCAGGGATATTACTCTGCTGGAACTGCTGGCAAACACACCGTGATAGTTTTTTCATATTGGCCATCTGGTAGAACCTAAACCTCATCCTATTGAGCTCTGTTTCATGCAAGTGCTGCAGTGTCTCTTTCCTGGAGTGATCCCTGCCAGTGGTTATTAAACACACAGCATCTGATTACATAGAGAAACAGGGGAGCTCTACCAACATGACAGTAGAAAAAGGCAAAACTGGTACTTTGTAGAGACTTTAACCTTCAGCCAACCAGTAGTAAATATGGGTCTCATGGCAAGAGTAAGGGCAGACAAGAAGTAGGGGTTCCAGTCACATCTGTTACAGTCATTTGCCCCCTCGTTAAAACTGGCAAAGATAATCAAATTTGAATTTCAGTTGGGTCAATAATATCTGACTGCCGAGATCCAAACTGCAGTGTGTATCAGTGATCCTCAGACTAGACTCTGTCTTTGCTGGTCTTAAATCCTAATTTAAAGACATAAGTCTGAAAGATAATTTCTATCGTTCCACCTGGGGTAATGATAGCTATTTTTGGCCTTTCCTTAATGTTAAGGCGTCTCATATACATGAAGTTATTAATATTTTACTGATGCAGGAATATTGGCTCGTATCCAACAGGTTCCTACCTCTTATAAATAATTGCATTTGCTGCTGGTAGTAATTGTGGGACTCCATATCATAGTCAGACTAGTTGGCAATACAGACTTAGGAGGAAGTTTGTAAAGTCTGGTAGCTGCCTCGCTGTTGGCATATCTGTTGACTGAGGCACAACAACAGGACATCTGTGATACCAGGAAATGGGAAGCTGCAGTTCCAGGCCATTCTATTTTATAAGCAACCTGTCATGGTGGCTAATCAAAATGTATTCAAATCAATTCACAGTTATTCAACTTTGTTTTTTCAGATTTAGCCTTTGGTATTTTCTGATATAAATAGTATGATAGTGGGACATTACTCTGTGCAAAGACAGCAATGAGCAAATCTAATGTTTCAAAAATTCTGAATTAAAAATAGGCTGCAGTGATAAATAAGATGGACATGTTAACTCGTGTTTTGGGAGGTTTGTTTGCTGTAAATGATGCAAACAAATCAAGAGTAATTTGCAGGCACTGTGCTTTGCGAATCGAGAATTGGTAATGAAATAACAAGACATTACCACTGTTGTTGATATTATCAATGACTACAGTGTATAATGTTGCATAAGGATGGACTATAATCATAAATGCATCTACAGAGTTTGTTCTACTCAGGAACTTCCAGCCATTTGGAAGATAAATATATCTGGAAAATAGATACATCAACTACTGTGGCATTATTGTCTGTGGACTTTGCAGGAGGAGTCCTCACTGGGTAGAGTACACCTGCCTACGGGGAAAGCCCCCCAGAACAGCACAAATAGCAGTTCTAGTACCTCTTTCCAAGCACTCTCCCATGCTGTTAATTCCCTTTGTGTGCTAAGAGGGAGATCATGGTATGAGAAACAAGCAAAGTCAGACTTGCAACTGAAGAGCCAGAGGGAGAGGAATCAGTAGCAGAAGGCATAAAAGTAGAAGGTRTAAGGGATTCTCTCATGTGCCTGGGAAACTGGGCATGACAGTGGAAGAATTCCTGTCTAGTCTTATGTTCCTGTGCAGTATTCCATGCATTTGTGGAGATATGACCAAAACTATTTAATACCAATCCTTATTAAAGGAGTAATTTTTAAAGATATAATTTCCCCCTTTACAATTTTTTATTTCCTTCATGTGCCATAGTTTTTCCCTGGTCCTGTGTAGAGCTGATCCACCAGACAGCATTAGGGAAAGCGGCTCATAACACACATCTACGGATTTAGATACTTTCAGGTTAATTCCTCTGGGCCTTGAGATTTTACTTTTTCCGATATCCAGAGGTTACAGGTCAGGTCAATTGTCAGGTTTCTACTTGAAGTTCTGAAAAATTTCTAATGAGGCAAAAACCTTGAAATCAAATATGTGAAGTTAGTAAAGGATAGCAGAGACCACAGCAGGTTCTGGTAGTGCTCTCCAGCTTGGAACAGGCTCAGGAACTGATCTGAGCCCATGATTTTTAACGAGGGTGCTGGAAATATTGTTGCAACATCAAACAGAAGTCAAAATACCTCAGCATAGGTCAGCACTGGTTCCTGGCACTGACAGGCAGAGGAGGTGTTTCAGAGGGGAAGAAGCTGCTGCCTGTGACGTGTGTTTTACCTTGGGGGATTAGATGAATTCTAGCCTGAGAGCAGTGACTCCATGGTACATTTGTGTATTGTAGCAATTGTAAATCWAAATTAAGTAAGGCTTGAAATTCTTCCAAAGTACATGACAATCCAGCTAATGCCAAGAGCTGATATTTATTAAATGCTGTTGTGTAAATATGAGTTTCTGTACAAAATAACAGCAGGTTATAGATGTATAACTGTATATTATGTATGTCTTCAAATTACAAGGATGTGTTCTCTTGAAGAGATCAGTAGCAATGCTGTTGTTTGACATGGGAATTATGTATCCATCTGTTCAGGCTGGGTTCATACATGGATTCCAGGAGAAAAGTGAACCTATATAAATTAATTTCTTATCACAAGGGTTCTTATCTTTCATCCAAGTGTGAGATAATTTAGAGCTTTCTGTCCATATACTCATGTGTGAATTATTCAGCGTTGAAAAGTACAACTTGTGCTTTGTCACCATTCATAGAATTACTCAGAAATGCYTCCTCAAACCAACATAGCCTCATAGGAAAAAAGAGAGACAGGACTTTCAGAGGCTCCCTGGTCTGAAGCAGGCTCAGTCTATCTGTTACTCCCCACAGACTTTCCTCCTGACAGAGGAAGATGCTCATTTGTTCACCATGGGCATCAGCCAATGATTTATGCTACCTGAGCTCAGATGAACAGCCAAATCATACTGCTTTTCCTCTCACTAAATGAAAAAGAAACAAAGGCTCTGCATGTAATAAGAATCAGGTGGGCAGTGGGTGTTTGTGTCAACCAGTGTGGTTTAGCTGTCAGTGCAGCCAAAGCTCAAGGTGGTGGTACCCACCCAACCTGGTGAACAGTGACATGGACATCTACCCTGCAGAACAACTGGTGTGTTCACCACATCGCATGGTGGTGAGGATGTGATGGGATTCACTATTGGCTGAGCATTAAAAACCAAACCTCTGGGACTGGGAATGTCTGTGCTCTGAGCACCACCTTTCGGGTGTGCCATGCCACCCTAATTCCATGGTTTTTACTGCCACTGCTATGCAAGGCTCTCACAAACTCAGCTATGAGTGAGCACTGGTACATGCTCAGCACTATTCAAATGCAAAGAAGAACATATTAGTTTAGATCACAGAGAAATAGTTTTGCACTAAGACTCAGATATTATTCTCATGTGTCTGAGCACTGAGAATAAAAGTAGTCGAATGGGCTGGATTCATGTGTTCATTTTGCTGGGTAGACTCCTCCTTCATCTGTACATATATGTAGGAAGGTAAAAGTGGGACCTCTTGCAACAATCTGCTTGTAGTGAGGCAGAAAGCTCTTCTCATAACCCATTCAAGATTCCATTAGCTCAGCCCTGCCACAAACCGTTGGGTACAGGGAAAACCCAAGAGACCACTCAGCTCAGGAGTGGCAATACCTCTATCCTGCAGCCAGTGCTGTTTGAGGATTTCTGCCCACCTGCTCAGAAAGCAGCACTGCAGGTAACAACATCTGAGCCTTTTCCAGGTGTACGAAGGTACACTGCAGTCACCCCTTGCTGAAACCTCAGCTAAATCTGCCAGAGCAGAGTGGTGAATGGCTCTTTTTCACTGGTGAAACTCAATATGTCAAATGCTTACCAGGCCACTGACCTCAACTGTGAGTATGAAAGTGCCATCAATAAAAAACCCAACAGKATTTAAAAAAACCTCTCTCCTGGTGAGTCAGGCTCCATCCAGTCTTTCAGAAGTCTGTCGCCTCTGTGTTCTGTGTTGCTCAGTTGACTCCTTACCTCATGCTCCAGGCCTGAAAGCATTTTCCACTGCATGATCTGATATTGTGCAATTTCCAAAAATCCCTGCAGGGGAAACAGAGATATCTGATGTCCCCCGCCTGCCCTCAAATGTAAATTTACATTTTACAAACCACAGAAGCTCATAATCCCTCGGTATCCTTTGTAATGCCAGGTTGTCTCCCCAGCTTGTATTAATGTGGACTAATGAGGAACAGGCAATAGGTTATTTGGAAAGCAGATAAGCAAAAAGCATGTCCTTCCAGATCTTTTAGAATACTCTATAAAAAAGCCCAAATTGTTTTGCTTGGTCACAGTGTTGTGTTTTAAGGCAGCTCCTCCTGTTCTCTCAGGGACTGATGTCTGCATTGGTAGGGTCACAGGATGATTTTTTGGTAGGGTGTGAGGGCAGCAGGGGAAGCCTCAGGTCACTCACTGGGATGCAGAAGTTTGGGGAGGATTCCAGTTTGTTTCTAGGGTGGTGGTGAAGGAAATGTGGTTGTAGGGGGTTGTTAGCAGCTGTGTTGTGTGGGTGGGGGAGGCCAGGGTATTGGGTTGAGCTCAGCTCGCTGCTGTCTCGGGCACAAACCACAAACCTTACCTGTAGGTAATGTGCTGAGGAAGAAGTCTCTAGGCAGTCCTGGGTAGGGGCCAATCTTTAAACAGCAGTCATCTTGGGTGAAGGGAGATGAGGATTAGGGTTATGATGTGGGATTTACTGTCCCCAGCTTGGTTTGCGGGTTTGATCCTTTGCCCTGCATTTGTTGAAGGGGAATACCCAGAAGTATCTTCTGTGTTTGTGCTCATAAAACCAAGTCCTCTTTCTTGCTCCCTTYGGATAGGTCAATCTTTGAAATGCAGCCCTGGACAATGGACTATCCTCATCCTTCCTTGGTTGTCTCTTTTCTGCATTTTGCAGCTTATAAACATACAGTTTATTTCTCTTTTACCTAAAATCATATGTTTTTTCTCCCATTTAATTACTTGATCCTGCACTCATTGAAGCTACCAGAACTGTTCCCACTAGGAATGCTGTAAAAGCCAGAGATCCCCATACTAAAGCACAAACAAACAGATGCCACAGACTCCACTCTCACCTCGCTGAGAAAGGCAATGCAGGGTTCCAAATGTCCACTGCTGAACTTGCGTGCTTAAAGTCCACTGCAATCTCTTGAAGCAGATAGCAAAATATCACAAACTCTCCCCTGGGAGGGAAAGTGGTAAGATTGATTTGACATAAAAGACTAGCCATCATTATTAATTCATAGTTTGGCAGATCTCGGGCATTTTAAGTGAATGAATAAATTCTGTATTACAGAATGTCCTTTGCAGAATTTGGGTTTAAAAAAGAACATTTTAAGTTAGGGTTTTTTTAAAGCCTTATGAAATCCTCTTTGAGAATATTATTAATTGTGCTACTTTACAAATTTCATTTCTGTTTTAGGTGCTGCAAGTTATCAAAATTTGCAACATCAACAGAATTGGGTGGAATTGATACTGTGAGCCTTAGGTACACTACAGAGCTGTGCATAATAGCTGTGGACAGAGCTATGCAGAGTTTGAATCTGTTCCTCACCCCAACACGGTGTCATGGTCTTTATTATTTGATATGTTCATTCTGTCTGCTGAAAGAACAGAAGGGTCTGGGCCCTGGCCAAAAGTTTAATATAAAGGCTGCAAGCTTCAAATTCAGCTTATCCAGAGTTCATCAATGTAATGTAAGAATCAAAAGAAGTTTGCTTTGGGATTTGTTTCAAAAAAAAATCCATCTTTTGGAGCATAAGGAAAAAGCTGCCTAACCTAATATTCTTGGAAAATGTTAAGATTTTGGAGGTTTTGAGGCTRAACTTTCTCCCCTTTGTCAAAATCGATTCCATAGCCAGCCCTGTAGCGTGCTGCCCTAGGAACAAAATGCAGCGTGATTAATGTGTTGAATTCCAAGAATATGCTTACACAGCTTGTTGAAAAACACTGCTCTGGCAAACATCTCTTACAGCATTGGATAAACAGGTTCTCCATAGCCACCCAGGGCACTGGTTTGGGCTAGCGACCGGGACAGAGCAGGAGGGTTGGAAAAGCAGTAACTTTCTGAATGCCAGGAGCTGGGTTACTAGCTGGGGACCACTCCTGGATTTATAACAAATCCTGATAACTAAGGGGACTCAAAAGCATCCCCAGACAATGGCTGTAGGCTACTGCTGCTCTTACACTTTGCCATCAGCATCTGTGTGACAATTCAGAGGTGCAGCCTCCCTGCCGAGACACAGAAGCCTCTGTGCCAATGTCAGCCTCAAATCTACAGCTCGTGGCTTTATTCTTGAGACCAGCAAAGAGTGTCTGACAAGGCTACAGAAGCTGCTCTTTTAATCCTACTTTCCCCTGAGCAGAAAGGTTTGTGAATGTCTGCAATCTCACTTCAGGCGTGACTGTGTCGGTAGCTCTTGAAGTGTTGTCTCTCACCAAAGAATAAAACTACTGGACATGAATGACAAAAATATATTTAATATGACTTTAATCTGGGCACTGGTTGTATTTCAATTGGAAAGGAAAGAAAGAACATGTTCCTAAATATTGTGTATGGGATCTTGCTTACAGTAGGCACCTACCTATTCATTTGCTTGAGATTGAGATTTTTAGAATCCAGGTGCTAAAATGGGAGTTTTAAGTTTTTAACTCAAATACAGACATCTCAGTTTCATCTGGAGTGGTCTGGATAGACTGCCTGGAGTCTACATCTGGACCTGAATCTCACTCAGGCAAACCTGGCAAAGAGAGACTTCAAAGTTTCAATTTCTTGGCATTAGAAGAATGGGGGAGTGTTTCTTAGTGGTTTTAATAGTAAAACATTTTACTAACATGCTGTCTGTGCCCCATCTAGGAAATTACAGTCATACAATAATTAAAGGAAAATACAGGCTTTAAGTAACAACATCTTTGTTATTAATTTCAAGTTTTTCTGACTAAACTGAACATTTTAAAATATTCTAGTATATATGTATTATAATAAAGAGAGATTAAAATATTTTATAATAATCTTATGATCTTATAATAAAGAGAGATTAAAACTAGTTAAGAAAACAAGGATATATGTTTTGCAATGAAGTTACAGATTCAAGAACTCTTTCTATTTCATACAGAAGCATAACAGCTACCCTTTAATGTGTTTTGCAAGAGTAAAAATAGAACCCATGAAAAAAGAAAAAAAGCCAAAAATAGGTGGGAAAAAAGGGGGGGAAAAAAGCATAAAAAAGGGAAAGCCAAATCCTGTTTATGGCTGGAGCGTTCTCTTCCTAGACATTTCCAATTGCAAGAACATACTTATTTTTATTCCATGCATGTGAAAATGAGATTAATGGTGATACCTAGGATTATGCAAATGTCAGGTTTTTTCAGAGCAGTACACTGTATTTTCTTAATTTATGGTCAAAGAAAGAGATGTCCTGATGCAGCAGGACTTGAATCTCTTTTTCATATGCTGAGACTTCTGCTTGCCCTTTTTGACTTTGCTGAAGTTTCTCTTCATGGGCATCTTCCCATGACTATATTCAACTCATTTACTGATTTAATGTGTTAATTTAACATTGAAATTACTCATGACTGCCTTTGGTTCCTGACTGCCTTTGGTTCCTTACCCTTTTGTCTCCAGAATGACCACTGTGGTACACACTGTGGCATGACAAGTGTAAAAAGGTTTAGTGTCAACAATTTCTTTCACTTGGCTTGTTTTAATAGTTTCTGTAGAGGTTAAGAAGTTCAACAGAAACATGCAATTACAAATATTATGCGATAGACTATAGAAGATAAACTAATGAAGTAAAGGCTTTTAAGTCTTGTAAGTAGTGTTAAAATTATGGTAATTAATTTTAGATTACATAGTTTTAATAAGCAATTTCTTCTTAACTCTGCAGAGGGGTTGTTTACTTGCAGACTGCTTCTCCTATCACTTTGCTCTTCTTTCTTCTCATTTTCTCAGCCAGTTTTCCTAGAAGTTGCATCCAGAGGCACTTTTTTGGATTCGTTTCTGTTAAGAGTTTTGCACTGTGTTGGTGAAGCAGCTGGGCAGTGAAGCATCCCTGACTGCACCAGGAGCTCTTGCACAATAAAGGTGCTAACAGCAACATCATCTGCTTGGGTGGGGAACGAAGGATAAGCAGCTACTCTTGTAAGCTTTGGAAAATCATTCACCTGAACTGTAGCCCGAGTGGAATGGTGGCACAGTTACTGAACTTTTTTGAAAGTCCAGTAGTCACCAAATTTGGTTATGGCCAGGATGAAAACTTACTGATGACTAAAGCCGATTGTCTTGCAACCCTCTGAAGAGTGACCCTAACTGAGGCCCTCTGAGCTCTCCTGGACCACAGTGGGCTGCACCAGCACCTCCCTGTAGGTGGGACACCTCTCTGAGCTTGCAGCCCTCCCATTTGCAATACTCAAAGACCATCACTGATGACAGGGCCTAGACTGACATCTCCACACACACAAACGCTAACACTCCTCGAGGTGCAACCCAGGTCTGTTGTGAAGCTCAGAGGGATTTGATGTGTCTATATCACTGAGCCTGAGGGGAATTTTTTATAAGTACCTTTACATACATAGATCTAGATGTGTGTATCTCTGCCTGTCTGCATGTGTTCAAATTGATTATGGTATCAATGGTATTATTGTGAATCTGTAATTAAGTCACTGTTATAATTGTAATATATCCCATTGAATCACTATTTTTTTAATGCTGAATTAGTCAATGATTAAGTGTTGCTAAACTGTTTCTATATCTTTTGCACACTTACCCTTTTGTATCTCTGGTCTTCATGTAAATAATTCTAAATTCATTCTAATCCAATTTTCCTATGCATGTTTCATCTACATAGCAAGCAACAGAATGAACCTTGTCATGAAATTCTGTTAAAGTCGAACTTACACAAATTGATATTAAAACCTGATTTTTGCCAGTAACTTTGATGGTGATTGTTTAGGCATCTGAAACCAGTCATTGACAACATACATCTGCTCTAGTTCATCAAGAGATTCTGACACTCTTTGGATTTGTATATATTTTTAAATTACTGCTTGAATTATTTGTTCTCATTGCCTTTGAAATGAAAGGAGCTCTTAGAACCTATGGCTTACAATTATGTGCAGACTTAAATAATATTACACTATTTTTCCCTTTTATTCTTTAATGATGCCTTTTGCCTGACCATCTCTGATTGAAAGCTACTTTGGTGCAAACTTAATATATTCAACATAATCAGAAATATTACTTCAGTTTCTCATGGTTGGTCTGACTGAAAGTTAGGACACTTCTCCTAAAGGGTCTCGTAGCCAAAGGAAAGATGCCAGTGAGTGGGTGTGTTGTTTGTCTTACATTAGTCTATAAATTTAGACCTTTCTTTTTTTCAAGATCCAAAATGAAGTCTGAAGATTTGCTATTCAAATAGTGACCGCTGCTTTATTTGAAGATGTGAAGAAGCCTCTATGTTTTTTACTTTTAAATGAAGACACTGACCTTAGATTTTTTTCTCTTTTGACCGCTATTAAGACTGCTTAAGACCTTGCCATTTAGTACCATTGGGGTTGTGAGGTTGCCTGTTGAAATCTTCCAATAAACTATTTGAGGAGTCAAAGGAAAAATTGCAGTAATAATAAATTGAAGATAAACCCTGTGACTTTTGGCAGTGCTTTGGATGCTGATGCTTCAATGATGCAAGTACAATTGAATACTCAAAAGAGAAAACAGTTGATCTGGAAGGCTGCTCGCGAGCCTCATGCAGCTTGAATTCACTTAATAACAGTTAATTTAATTTTAAAAAGTAATAGTTTGACTTTACAGGCAAAAAACCAATAAATCTGGACAGAACTGATCAGTATGTTTACCTATCTGTCATGGAAATAATTTAGTGAACACAGGAGTAGTGTTAGAAGAAGAGGATGGAATTCTGTTATTGAGAAGAAAATACTGAATAAAGTGGAAAACACTAACCTTTGTGTTACTAACTCTCCTTTACAGCTAGATTTCTATTTTAATTTTCACAGATTCCCATGGAAGCATATGTTTAGAGTCTTTTTTCTGTATACTTGGTGCTTCTTACTCAGAAGACTCCTCTAATGGTTTTCTGTTTTCAAATTTTCTCGTGCTTTTGTGAGGTTATTAGTGGCTTGGTGTGATCTGTAATTGTCCTTAGGTTACATTCAGAATGAATCATAAGCTTCTTCATTTTGCTTAGAAGCTTTTAGATATCCACTTCTATCTCCGTGTCAAAGTAATTACTGAGGCTGTTTTTATGTTGGTTTTGATCTTTTGGAGAAATCTTGACCAGCACACTTCAAATCCTCAGCTGTATGTATTCCTGTTSAAGACTGCCTGGCTCTTGATTTATTTTTAAAATATGCCTGTTTATGCATTTGTGTTAGCTAGCACTATAAAACACACAGACTCTGCAAGGCCACTGCTGCAAAAGATAATAAAGAGTGTTTTTGTAAATACATTAACAGAAAAAGGAGGGCCAAGGAAAATCTCCTTCCTTTATTGGATGCAGGAAGGAACATTGTCACCAAGGATGAGGAAAAGGCTGAGGTACTTTCTTAAGCACCACCCCTCTGATCTTCTTTGTGGCCTCCTCTGGACCCATTCCAAGAGGTCCATGTCCTTCTTATGTTGGATCTTTCCTCTTTAATTTGGGATAATGAAGCAGAACAACCAGACTCTCATTAATCTTGCAGGTTCGAAAGGTAAAGAAAGTAAACTGTCTGCATTTGCAGGCAGAGATTAACAAAGACATTGTGTGACATTTACTCAGCTGAGTGTGAGGACCTACAGTCATAGGTGTCTGCATTGATCTATGTCTACATATATTAAGCCTGTTTAGAATTCCTCTGCAGTCACTTCAGGTTTAGGTAAAAAGGCCAGCAACAGCCAGGAAGCAATTCACATGATTCAAAACCAGATACCACCATTTGCTCAGACAAATCAGATCCCAACAGTATCCACAGTCTGGAACTGACTGCAGTGGAAGCTTTGTTGTCTATCTCAGAGGTAGATCCCTCCTCGTAGACCAAAGCAGATCAACTCTTCTGAGTTATCTCGACTAAAATTGTGCCAATCACCCCTGAGATGCTTGAGAAAATCTGAAGGTGACAAGTGCTGGAAGGTCTGGTGGTTTTGCACCATGCAACTCATGCTTCCAGTCCTAGAACTTGATCCCTTTGAGTGAGACACTGCCCAGCTTCCTAACGAAGAACAATTTCTGTCCCTGAGGAGCTTACAAGCTGACTGTAAAAGAAAAGACAGAATTACAGGCAGACAAGTGTTAAAGGAATAGTGAGATATAAATGAAATCCCTGAAAACAGAAGGGAAGAAATTACATAATGGAAGGGTATTTATATTTGTGTATAGGCCCAGTGCTGATCTTTTGCTTGAAAGATCAAACCAAGGATTTGATAACTTTTTGAAATATTGTGGAACTACAGCCACAGAAAACATTTTCTGAAGAAGAACAAGTCAAAAAAAAGAATGTTATTATGCTAGCTTGCCTACTCTATTTTCTTGGATTTGATATAAATGTGACTTAGCTTGTCTCTGAAAACAGATGCATCTCACTTCAGCCTCAAAAAAAAGCAACAATTCAAAGCCAGAGCAAATATCGTCATTGTTTTAAAGCAATTTATCATCCAGCATTTACCTCTATCCATATGCCACTTAACTTTGCAGCAGCTTGAACACCAAAATCTTCTCTAAAGCATGTTTTATTTTGCAGACTTGTTTATCCTTATAGAGATATTAAATGAAGATCCAAAGCCATGTGAAAACTCTATTAGATATCATCGCAAACAATGAACAGCCAACTGTCTTAAGGTATTGACTAGGTCTGGTKCAGTCTAATGAAAAAATTATTGCAGCAAATTATGTTTCAGCTTCTATTACTTCATTGTTAGAATGGAAACATCAAGTGAAGAAGATCAATACTAATTGGCAGGAGAGGTTCACACGACATCTTGTAAAGAAAGAAGATAAATGTCTCCATTTCATTTCATCAATCTGATTATTTTATAGTAGTGAAGGGAAAATTTGATTAAAAAATGTTTATTTCCTGTTTCTACAATGTACCTTATTTACTAATACAATTACTTTGACAAGCTGATGCTTGACTGTCTTGGTTTTGCTTAAAACTTTAATTTTCTTTCAGTGTTAACTGCTTCTGCCCTCGTCCTGCTGTCAATTCTTTTCAATATTTTCCTGTCTTTTTCTGGTCTCTTAAGGAAGTTTGGAGTCTCTAAAGGAAAGTTCAGAGGCATTTCTCTGTTTCAGTGCACACAGAACTGTGAGGAGGCTTTGGAGCAAACTACCCTGTGCCAGATTTAGTGTGGATCAGCTAATGTACTTTAAGATCATTTTAAGTCTCCTGACCACTTTGTTTCAGTAATCTCTTACTTTCCTCAGTGGGCCAACACAAGGTTTAACTGATAATAACTGATTTAATTTATTTCATGTCAAAAAATCCTTACTACTTTCTCAGCCACTCACCATCTTGAATTTCTACATTATGGATAAAATAAGTGAAAGAGAACCTGAAAGAATTTGTCTCTTTATGTTTTCTCCATGTGGGTTTACAGATTTTTATGAATAATATCTTCTGCTTAAAAGAAAAAATAAACCAAAGATCAGATTTTTGTCATGCAAGAATTTGGAGAGTATGCAAAGCTGAACTAGCCATAAGAATGAAGGATGAGATGTTTAACCACCYGCACGTGGAAAGTGGATTCAGCTGACAAGTTGTCAACAAAATTTCCCCTCAAAGTGGAGAAATCCCCAATGGCATTAGGTGGCTAAAGACAGATTGTGTAACACTTTCCCTCTTGGCATGGGAGGGATGAAGCCTACTGACAACAGCTACAAGATGCAGTTCTGTGTCTCCATTCTCCACTGACTCTTCCTGACTAACCAAATGGTGTTAAGTTGGAAACTAACTTGTAGCTCATTAATGGTCTTCTCTTCCAGGCACCAAATACAACTTATCTGCAGGAGAGTCTTACTCAGCATAAAGGGACTAGCTCTGGGTTCATATAKGACATTAAAGGAAAAGCCTTACTGCTTGAGACATCTATCAGGATACCCCAGAGAGATTTAAAAATAAGCAGGCAACTTTCCTATGCTCACCTAGACTGATTCATCTCTGTCCTCAAGAAAGTAAGTGGGATAATGGCTCACTGTCTGCTTTTCCWTTTTGGGGGGCAGGATGGAGAGCCAGAGATCCCTGACTTGCACTTTTTGAGGTGGTGCCTGCATGGCATACTCTTGGCAAGTGGCCTGCTTAACCATAGTTTTTAAGATAAGAACACGGGTGTGAACAGTATATGCATGTATCAAATACATAAAACCTGCTGGGAGGCATTGACCCAAAATCCATCAAGTTAAAGAGGAAGATGGCCATCAGCCAGATCAAAGAGCAGCCAGGAAATTCAAAGCTTTAGAAATGAAGAAAAATACTGAAAAGAAGTATAAAAGAAGCATGAACATTTTTAATAGCAGCGGAGGTATTTGAGAGGAAACAGCAGGAATCAAAACTCAGCAGAAGCTGCTCTGATGACCCCTTAACCTTTGCTCAGCAGCCACCCTGTGGGGTACCATGAGTTGCATTCAGCAGGATAGGAAATTGCAGTGAGGGCTTGCACCTCACACAGGTGTCTGCAACCTTGTGGTGGGCTTCCTCACTGGCATGGGGATCAGTGGGTTGTAGGGAATGACAAGGATTCTTCCCGAGGTGCCAGTTAATTATATGTTCTTAAATTGATAAACTGCTTCAGTCCTGAATTGGTTTTAACTATGGGAACTGGGTAGCTTTTCCTGTAAGAGTTTTTGTGGCTGTTCTTGAGTATCAGGTAAGTGCAGAAGGAGTGATGTGCCCTTGGAAGCGTGGGAAGGGAGAAGGTGTTTCCTGGTGGGCAGGAAAGAGGTAAAGGCTCTGTGTGTTTGTGTCATCTGCCTTCCACTCTGCAGTTTTTCTCTCTTTGTGGAGAATGATTGGTAGAGAACTCAGCAAGATGAATGTCTCTAAATGCAGTTTGTCTTCCTCCTGCAGGCTTGTCAGTGGGAGTGAGTTCTGAGAGTTGCACTGAAAATCATTTTGGAAGGAGGCAAATCAGGGCAGAAAAGAGAGAACAGCACTGGGAGACATCAGTTATCTCATATACCCTGGCTAAGTTTAATTTCAAAATGCAGTCACCCCATTAATGCCTGCTTTTAGGGCAAACAGTTGACAGACCCACAGGAGGGCAAGTAACTATTAGCTGTGAGCAGGTCCCAGGACTAGAGGCTCAGGATGCACATATGGAAGAGCTGCCCAATGGCAGTGACCTGAAGATATATGGATTTAATAGTGGTACTGAGAGGGAAACAAAGGATATCCCTCACAGTAGAATGAAAGAATGGAAAGGGAAAAGCTTCCCTAGAATGAGAAAGCTTTTTAAAGAGACATTTAACATGAGCAGACAATGAGGTTAAATGCTATTAAAACACATTATGCCAGAAGATAAGAGCCTAAGAGGACCATACCCACACCTTAAAGCTGGTATAGCTGAACAGAAGAGTAAAATGAAAAAAACCCCATCCCCTTAAAAGTGGCAGTGATATCCACTTGTAAAAATGATATAGCAAATTAAATACCAATGAACCACAAAGAAGCCACAAGAAAAGGAGAGGAGCAACTCAGTGAAGACATAAATACCAATAATCAAAACTTCTTCAAACATGTCAGAAAGACGAGATTGCCAGAGTCAGTAGGATGAATAGACGATGAAGATGAAAAGCTTTGATCCTCACTTATTGCAAAGGAGAGTGGGGGATTTATCACTGTTGCAGAAGAGCAGAGATGAGGATCATGGAAAATTTTGTCAGCCAGAATTATCCACAGCAGGCATTTCAGAAATCAATAAACTGTATGCAAACCTCTGAAAGCTGCTATTTTTCAAAAGAAATTCAGATCTGTGAATTTCATAGAATCATAGACTTGACCAACTATTAAGCAAATAACCTACCTGCTGCTTGACCCAGCCTCGGAATCAGGCAAATTAAAAAAGTGTTTAATATGGTACCATAAGTGTCTTAAAGGTTGACTCAGGTCATCTTGGGAAAGACCAACCAGTTCTTTTGACTTTAGCACCAGCCAGATTGGCAAGGAACTGTAATGAGAAATGGAATTAATAAATATGGATGAAATTATAGATTTGGAATGAGTCAGAGGAATGTCTTGTGAAACCATAATATTGTGTGAAGATGGCAGTTTACAGGATAGATGAACCTGTCATTCCAGAATATGTGGGGTTAAGAAAATAAGTTGACAAGGGCTTTCAGCAAAAACTACTGAAGAAGTTTTCCTTCAATTAACCAAAACAATTTTTGACTCTGCCCTGTTGTAACAACATATGCTAGTAAATGAACATTTTAGATTATTGAGAGTCTCAAAAGATATGTAGTAGGACCTGTCATGCTCAGGATATTCACAAATGATAACAAAAAAAGTAAATAGTGGGGAACCAATTTTGCAGATTTTATGAAATTGTTCAGGATAGCTAATTCCAAAGCTGAATTTCTGCACAGATGCAGAAAGTTCACAGGGCTGAATAACTGGGTGAAGATCAAATGATACTCAGGGTTGATAAATGGAAATTAATCCACATGAAAGAACAAGAACACTATTTCTCTGTGTTTAATAGGAGACACATAAACAGTATTATCACAAAGTGGGACTTTGGGGTCGTTCCCGGCTGTTCTCTAAAAACAGTAATGGAAATTTCTTGTCAGCAAGACATATGCACAGCACTGCTGTGGCAGAGTTAAATGACTAGTTCTGAGAAAACCCACACAAAAAAATCCATCCAGATGGGTGATTCAAAATACTGACATAGTATATTAACTACTTTCAAAAACTTTGTTGGGAAAAACAAAMAAAAAAAAGAATTAGAAAAGTGTACAAAATTCACCAGTGAAGTTTCCACTTTCTTTGTTGTTGTCTTCAGTAAACCTTTCACTTTTGATTCAAAAGCTCGTTTGGTGATGTAATTGTTTTAGTGCAGTGCTGTGCTGAGGAGGAGAGCTGAGTAGCTGCTTTTAGACCTACTGCAAAGCAACAAGCAATATTACTTCTGAATATTCTTGGAAGGCTTTGCTGTTCCATATATTCTTAAATTCTTCTCGAACTGCAAACTCATATATTTCGTACTAGCTCCACCGGATGACCTAAAAACGTCAGTTTGTGATTGAAATACAAAAGCAGAAAAATATTAGGTTTGGGCTGGGGATTTTTTGGCATTTAAGACAATTCTCTTCAATTCTAAAACACAAAGTTTCGAGATAGGGGCACAGTACTCCATTATCCATGACACCTAGCTCATCATATTTGCCTTATGTGTTCTGCTTAACTGATCATGTGTTCACTTTCTTGGACATTTTTCTTCGTTATTTTATCTCTGTTCCTATGGATATGATATTGCAGGGATGTATTCCGGCTTAAATAGGTCTGAAGTAATCAAACATCTGCTTCTACCTTCCTTGCTTGGAGAACAGCAAAGCCTTTTCTTTTGTTTTGTTTGTTCCTTTTTTTCATGCACAGTACTAGCAACAAATATCATTAGTGTGAGCTTTGTCTTCTGTAGACAACATTTGGAATGAAATGTCCCTGACATAGGTGCCAAATTGTCATTAGACTTCACAGATGTCAGATAGTCTTCATACACCCAACTCTGAATTGCTCAAGCTGCAAAACAGGGTTATTTTTTTACTTCTTTGGACCTTTGTCCTCATGACAATACTCTGAGGATTACTTACTGATTATTTTGATTGTTATTGCCGTGAGTATTGGGCCAAATTTAAGTTAAACTGCCCTAGAAATGTTACACTCTTGGACCACCCTGGTTTTGAAAGCTCATGCATCAGAGTTTGAATTCCCAGGTAAGGCAATGACAACTGTGGAGCACAGATTTCGTTTCTCTTGAGAGTTGAAGCATTTAAACATGAGACCATCCCWCGCCTGAATTCCCTCCTTCACTCATTCATCTCTTCCTAAGTTCTTGCCACAAGTGAAACCATTTCAAAGCAGGGCAAAATTAGATACTTGGACAACAGTTTTCTGCCCTACAAAACCCTAATCTGCCCCCAAAGCCCAGTCCATCGGTGCTTTGAAGAATGGATTGTTGAATATACACATGCATTTGATTCCGGCAACTCCTCGGTTTTGGCTGGTGCAGCTTTCACAGCTCTCTGTTTCCAGGTAGCTTCTGGGGAGACCCTTCTTGGTGTTCAGATCCCTAAACTTTTAAAATACCAAACATGAGCTTATTTTATTTTCAGTCGTTGACATGACACTCCAAGGTGTCCTGTGGTTCTCCAGCAGGGAAGCAGTTTTGACCCCTCTGCACACGTGCAGGTGCCAGTCCTGGCAGCTGCTCACACCTCTGGTCCCACACACGGGGCAGAGGTCTCCAGCCTCTGCTGCCAGTGACTCCTCTGCCTACATCCAAGTGAGGAGAGGAAAGGAGCCTGCCCCAAGTGTGTGAGGTCAGAAGCCAAGCCCTGGAGTCAGAAGTCCTTCAACAGGTCACCATCATGGGAGATTTTGCCTTCTCACTGCCCTTCTTCATTTGCCAGCAGCAGCTGAGCACCAAAATACAGATGTCTTCTGTTCATTTCTCACTAACTCCAAGGGAGTATTTTCCATTCACCAGGACCCTTATTCTCCAGGACCCCCTAACCCTGATGGCTTCTGCTCTCATGCCTCCCTAGTCTCTGCACCAGCTCTGCCCTGCCATCCCACTCAAGGCATTTTTCTTTGTCCAGTTCACAGTTTCTGTTTCTTTACATCACTCACACAGAACTCTCCTCTCCTCAGATCCCATCTGCACTGCTTTTGAGCTCCAATTCTTCATCCCTCTCCACAGCCAAGTCTCCTCCAGACATTACCAAACTCCAAAAAAATCCCTCCATGCCTGATCCTAGGGTCTCTCCCTCCTCTCCTGACTTGCTTTCAGTGGGGTGCTCCTCCGACTGGGTGTCACAGAAGATGAAACCCGTGTTCAATGTCTCATCCGTGCCATTCCATCCTCCCCCTCAAGTGCTGTAGTGAGAATGGGGCAAGCTAAATGCAAAGCAGGTCCCTGGCACGTTTAACCTCCGGCTGCTCACTGCTGGTGTGTGGAAGCAGGTTTTTCAAAGGCTTCAGGGCTGAGTAGTTTTTCCATTAGAACATAAGGGCTTAAACTTTGCAGCAGAGCAGCCCTCACACCTCACCTGACATGACCTGCACACCAAACCACGGGCTGCTGCTTGTTCTCAGCCGCTCCCACGCTGCCCCGCTACCCTGCGCTCACCCAGGGAAGGCATCCTGTCAGGGATCAAGAACATCAAGAGCTGGAAACCCAGTTAACCTTTGACTGTTGCATTGGTAGAGTTGCGCACAGTAAAAGCATGATCTGGGAGTGTGATCTGCAAGGGAACAGGCAAGATCAGTTACATGGAAAACAATTGTTACAGCAACTGAATCTATACCACTGCCAAGTTATTGTGCTGAGTGTCCAAACCACTGGTATTCAATGAAATACACAGAATAAATCAGGCAGGCACATTTGAAATCTGTTTGATGTAAATGCACCTTTTGTTGTCGTGGTTAAATCCAAGGAAGTTTATTTATTTTGAATATCAGATAGTAAGTTTCTTAATAAACTTCTATAAGATGTCTCTCCTAGATACTTCAAGATTTTTTAGAACAAGATAGCTTAATTGAATAAAGTAATTTTCTACTTATAATTTTTAGAAATGTTACAGTGAAAACTGCGAGATAGGGCTCCTTCTTTGCCAAGGAAGAAATTTGATCAAATATTTTTATGAGAGTATAATCTCTTTTGCGTGTTCATATGAAATAAAAGAAGAGAACTTAAAAAAGGTACTGAAAGTTCTTTATTGATGTTCTGCTCCTAATTACATTAATTACATATTTTAAATGTTTTCTACTTATGGTCTTATGTGTATGCTAGACCACTGGATACTGAAAGAGAGTATAATCATGTGGTTTTCCCTTAGGCTTTAAATTTTGAAGCTGGTTTGAAGAAGATACAGACATTTTTGCTTCTCTTACTTAGGCTTCTGAAAAATGACAGCCTGTGCATCCTGTGGAGCTTCAGTTATTTGGACCTGGGCCAGTGCATGTCAAAGTTGTAATTAGTCAGTACTTGTAAGAAGCTGCACAAAATGGTGAAAAGCTTTCCTGGGGATAGAATAGCATTATTTCTTGGAGGGATTTGATAAAGCACTATTGTAGAATATCATTATTCCATAGTATGTTGAGGTTTAAATATCCTACTAACACAGAGCCTGGATAGAATTGAAAGTTTACTGTTGGCTAGCAAGTGTTTCCCACCTTGCTCCTAGCCAGGCATGTTTTACCTCCCATGACAGCAGACACTGGCAGTCCTGGCAGGGGAAGATGGAGCAGCAGCTCCTGAGCAGGTTCAGAGCTCCTTGGCCGGACAGAGCTGTGCTGAGCACCACTCSTCATCCCGGACACCATCCACACTTTCTGCCTGACGTGGGGAACCCAGTTTTGGGGGAACCCAGAGCAATCCAAAGCCTGTCCCTCCTGAGGCCGTGTGATGGGACAGCAGAGAGGATTTCCTGCAGAAACAGGCACTGTGCTCTGTGCTGGTCACTACAGGTTGGCACCTTCAAGGTGATGCAGCCTTGGTCTCCGCTGGGGGGTCAGTCACTGTGGGAAACTCACAAATAGCTGGGGAAAATGGCAGTGTTAAGGATGTACCTACGACAGGTGTGGACACTGAACAGGACAGAGAACCCCTCAGGGTTTGCTGGTCACATTATTCTATCTTTTATTCTCATTGTTCTGCTCATCTCAAGGTACACATTGTGCAAGTTGGACCTGAAAATTAACATCAGAAAATTTCTTAACCCATGTGTTCCTGTAGTCAGCAACTTGTTCTCTGTTTTATAAAGCACCCAGTGCTCTAGTCCACTGCAAAATAAAAATAGTTCATAAGCAACACAATTTGTTCTTTCTGCTTTTCTTTGTATTTCTGAAATTCTTTCTTCCATTTACTCACAGTTCTTCTTATGAAGTGTGAAGTAGCTCACATTGAAAATCTTAATTTTGTCTTTGAAATACACTTAAAACTTGGGCTAAAAAAATGATGTCTACTTTTGGAGAACAGTCATTCTTGATCCTGTTGGCACTTTGGATCTTTCAGCATACATGGCAGCTCTTTCTCTCCTCCTACTAAAATTGGGTATTCATTGATTATATAGCATTTCTTTCTGGTCCATCACAAAATACAGGGATATCAAACACTCCTGAACCTCTGGTGATCGGTCATTAAAATGAAATTTTACCTATGATTTAGATAAAGGATGGATAACAGTTTACTAGAAAAAAACCCTAAAATTCTTTAGTGTTCATCCCATCAATAACTTTTGAAGACTGGTAACCAGGAAACCAGCCTACCAGCTTTGATATAAGCAGTGTGTCACCAGTAAATCCCTTGAGAGCCAGCTAGTCACTGGAATAGCAGGTGACTTCCATTAGCGGTTTTCAGTGGTTGAACCAAGTTTGCCAGTGTGCTTCTGACTGCTTTGAACTCCAACCTGACCATCTCTCTGAAAGACTTTTGTTCTCTGGCAACGTCTTTGTTTCACTTGCACCCGCTACACACTCCGCAAACCTCTGTATATTCCCCGGAGTTCCTCAAAGTCACACTCTTGTAAAAGAGCAGGGGAATTTCTCGGGGCCTCCGAAGGGTTTCCTAGCAAGGGGCTGGCACACATTAACCTGCTGCCTTTCATTATGTCAAGGCCAGTTTGAACCTTTAACAACCTGAGGTTTTAAAGTCTCATTTTTTATCTTTTTTTACAATCTAGTGACCACAACAGCATCAGTATAATTTTTGTAAGGACTTGCAACTCTTGATCAATCTTTCCTGTAACATGATGTTTTTTTCTGTCTGTGGGGTTTTCTTCTTTCAAGTAGGATGTTCATTATCATCATCACAAAAATATTTTCCCCTGTGTTCATTTTGGATATTTCTCTTTTCATCTCTTTTAACGCCAGTGTCTACATGGCAGTCCAACTGTAAAATTCAAAATATTTAAATGTAAGCTAATTTTGTGTCACTTGTACCCTTCTTGAGAAACCCAGCAGAGAAAGTCGAAAGTTTATTTTTTTTCTTCTGCCAGCACTTCCATAAAAAAAGCTCTGCTGGTGGCTTTATGAAAAACATTCCAGGGTGTCACCAGAATGGAAGAATAAACCAGCTGAGGGAGGAACATGAAAATAAACAAATAGATCATCCTCAGAAATCTGGAGGCCTTTTTGAGAGCCAAATATTTTAAAATATTTGTAATATCCAGCTATCTCCTATTCTTCCTGTCACTATTGTACCCCTAAATTTTTAACATGCTTGGGGTAAAAGAAAAGCATAATGCTGAACAACAGTGAGAGATGAGCGTTGGAGAGTTTTCTGCTAGGACCTTGAAAGGAAATTATCAGGAAAAATGGTAAAATAGATCCAATTTACTTTTCGTCCCATCCTTTTGAGGAGGCTGTTTAGGAGAACACCTGTCACTGATCCCAATTAAATATTATTTAAGGAGCAAAAACTTTATGAGTGATTTCTGAGATTTGGTATTGATGCCTGTGTATATAAACAGTGTATCTAGAACTTGTGCTGTCATTGATGAAGTTATTTCTTATAGTAAATACTCACATCCATTATTAATACATTTCAGTCCATAAGGAAAATTCATGCAAATAACAAGATGAGTCTACTTCTGCAGCTGAATTTAGTGAGGCAGAGTGCACAGAAGAAAAGGAAGATCTAAAGGGAAAAAATTTAAAAGACAGATTAGAATTCAAAAAATATATTCACTGAATTTCTTTTTCTTAGAAGCACATAATTCCCTCAATCAAACACGACCCGTTACTCCATGTTATTCTGGATAGGGATGGAACTGCACACAAAAAATTCTAAGAGAAACAAATTGTAGGGCTAAGTTTTGAGCCCAACAACATGAAGGATGAAACTCCTAGTGATTCCCTTGAGCCAGATATTCACTTCAGAAGAAACTGCACAAAGTGAAACGACAATAAAGAGGCAGGTACAAATTCTGCTGTGATAAGTGACTCTCCAACACAAAAAACCCCCATTTTTCAACTGAAATGTAATGGAGACATTGACAAATAAGACATAAAGGTTTAGGTGCAGTATTTAGGGAAAAAAAGTCAGTAATAGCACTCTAGCAGTGATTATGTGTAAGTAATATTGAGAGTTGGCAGAAGTGTTGAAAATAAAATGCCCAAACAATTACTGAGAGAAACCCAAACAATAATAATAAGTTTAGTTTTCCCACACACAACACTATAGGCAGCTTAAGAGCAAAGAAGAAACAAAGAATAAACAGACCACAAAAAAACTGAGTAGGGGAAAGGCTTTTCACTTGATTGTATTAAGTTTGAAGCCGTTGCACATCTGTGAATCTGATAATTGCAATTCTTGGCTGCCAGAGAGAAGAGCAAATGGACAGTGTGAGCCACTTATTTGTACAGTCTAATGAAGTACAAGGGTTTTGTGGTTAGAGCAAAGCTGTTTGCTCTTCAGAACACTTGTTAACAATAACCTGTGCTTGAGATATTTTCTTTTTTCCCATCTTCAAAAGCATAGTAATAATTTTGATCAGCTGCCAATTAGGAAAAATGTAACTAACACACTGCTGGCCAAATCCAGCAATCCAGATTTCACTGAAAAAGAGAGAAATCTAACAGTTGCTGTGGATTTTTCTGGTGCTTATCTCACTCATTCCTTCTGCATTTTGATTATTTGTGAAAAGACTGATGATTTACACACACATGCCTAAGTGTGGCTTCCTTCTGCATCTGAATATTAGAGAGGCAAATGTTCTGTCGTGCAAAGTTAAAATGAGTTCTCTCCATGGATAGATAATTTTAAATCGGAGGGTACTTATGTTATACATGTGGTCATTCATCTGGAAGCATCTGCCTTATCTTGCAAGTGCAAGTGGGGTGGAAAATATAAGAAAAGTGTCTCCCACGGTGCTGGAATTTTAACTTCTCACAAATTCCTAACCCAGCTTAATTTCAGCGTCTGATTTCTTGCCAGCTCCAACCCTAGCAAAATAAAGTTTTAGAATGTGCTTTAACACCAAGGTCTCATATCAGCTCTTCAGTGTCTCTTCACTTCTGAAAGCTCAGATGTTAATAGAGGAGGTGACTTTCATGCAATCAAGTTCCTTAGGATCTCAAAGCAGGTATTTTATCTTTGTCATTGTCTGACACATTCTCTCTCTTTTCTTCCCTCCTGTTTCAATCTCCTCTTCTTGTCAAGAATAAGTGGTGCAATGCTACTGGAAGCAAACTGAAAATAGAGAGCTGTTCTTCAGTGCATCTAATAAAGGCTCATCTGGAAAAGACCAGCAGCAGATTACTTTTTTAACCATTCAGTTGAGATCAGTGAAGAGTGATATCACTATTACCAACCACTATTCTGTGGATTTGTTTTCCCAAGGAAAATTTTTTTGAAATTTCTTCCCTATGCTAAGGAAATTTTTTCGACCTGCACATAAATTCTATCGATGTTTATAGCTACGGCTCATTACTGGCCCATTTGCAATTATACTCCAAAAAATATCTGTCTCCCGAGTCTTGGTGAAACCAAAGCCACATACAAAATTAATTATGTAACAAGCSATGGAGGAAACTTAGTTGTGGAGTGGCAACTGGCATTATAATAAGAATTTCTTCCACTCATTGACATTCATTGACACCCTTCTCTATCAGCTACGAATTGGCCTTGAGTCCAAGTAGCATAAAGTGGAAGAACACACAATCAGCCCAGAACAGGCTGGTTTGGGATGCCAAGAAACAGAGATATCAGCAGGAGACATTTGTAATTCAAAAAGAACATTTCTATGAAGTTTGGGTGTCAGCCTAGRTATCAGTACAATACAGTAATATTTTGTCACCAAAATACAGCCTCAGACTGGTCTGGAAGCATTGAAGGAACTCAGTCCCAGCATGGTCACTTCACTTAGATTTAAAAACCTACTCCCAAACTCCTTGAATGCTGCAAAATTCCAGGTATTCTCTCTACTCCCAAAGAAACACCTGGTTTTGACCCATACCATGTGTCAGTGCTCCCTCCTTCTCTTGACATGTTATAGACTCAGCAGTGAGATATCAATGGTAATTATCATGTTTCTGGTGATAAAATGGCAATGAGAGGAGCATACAAATTGCCACATTGAAGCACAGACAAGTTCAATTGTGCTATTTATCTCTGACATGGGTCAGCATCAAATTTAGGGAGGTACTTGGAAAAACAGCAGTGTACAAGTCTAGAAGTAATTTTCTGGCTGCTGTCATCTGTTATTTTATTTATGCCCGAAAACATGCAGATCAATATTTCTCACGTGTGGCTTATGTCTGTGACTTGACAATATCTTTCTACTCATATAAGCTTCTCATCTTTTTTTTTCAATTTTGCTCTTGGTCCCGAAGATGCTGGGTAGCAATTCCCCAGAGGAGCAATGCCCAGGTAATTGCTACACCATTGTGTAAGACCAATAGCAGGCAAACGATGCCATTGTRCAGCAGATGTTTGATGTGGGACATGGTAGTAAACATGATTGCTTTTTATTTCCATTCTGCTCATCTTAGGCTCTGAAATTTCCATGCAGGAAATGATGCAAGTAGGCTGACAGCACTGTTGATTTTACTACTCTTATTTATGTGGAAGATTCCCTTGTCAGCCCGTTATTACTGTCGTTATCCTTGACTAGGACTTAATCACTCAAGATATGACAGTGACTTGTCACCTTTCCAGCCACTGTGTACAATTTTGAGTGGAAATGAGGGAGTCCAATTCGAAGCACTCAGCATAATTTTAATCAATCAGGAGCTGCCAGCCTTCTAAACACGAGGGTGTCCCTGGGTCAGCAGATGGACAAATACTTCAGTAGCTATCAGTGCATTGTGCTGTGCTGTTCATTTGTCAGGGAGCTCTGCCCTTAGCAAAACAGTCTGAATATTCAAACACTGCAATACATCACAGCAAAGAACTGTAGGCTGGATTTTTTCACAGCGCTTGGTCCCTAAAGTAGCAGGAAAGTTATTGCAACAATTGCTTTTTGATTAAAATTTGTCACATGGATGCACAGATCTGGCTTCTGAGGGTCTCAGATCATGACTGTGAAAAATCTGGTGACATTTGTTAATTCTGCTTTGGTTTGTGTACAGGTACACACACATACACACATGCCCCCGCAACGCACATAATGTGTGTGAATTATTATTATTATTATTATAAGGCTTGCCTGTGCAGCATAGAGTGTGTGTGTGTGTGTGTGTGTGTGTGTGTGTGTGTGTGTGTGTTTAAACTGCAGACATAACTTGACTCCCACCTCTAAAACTAACCTCTTATTCCTGGTAATACATAAATTCTCTGTACAGGCTGAATAAAACTAAAGCTCCTGCAGAACTCTCTAGTTTTTCCAGAATTTTGTATTCTATAAAAGCACGAAACCAAAACATTTCATAGTGTTTTGCTTAAAAAAGGCARATCAGAAAGTGGTGACAGTGACAAATGCACCTTTCTTTCATACTAAACAGAAATTTTGTCCTTGAACTGAGATATTTTTCCCAAATTTTTTACTGGAATATACATTTCTACCATACAATTTTGGTTCTAATAGATTTGCATCCAACCCCTATCATTTCCAGGGAGAAATATTTTTCTTGGAGTATGTTTGCACTTAAGGGGCTGAGACTTTCTGAAACAAAATAAGAATTTAACAGGGATGTTTGATTAAGTAGGTAGTGAAGAATTTGTCCCCACCAGCATTTAARACCAATTTGCRTTTTCAGGTGCTAATTTTCTGAAACATCTCACTATTCACTTCTGCATATTCTAGTCATACATGGATGATAATTGTAATTACATACTTGGAAATGAACCTTAAAATCATGGTGAAAATKCAGGAAATATGTGTTAAACCATTTTACTGATGACCGCTTAATTTAAGATGTAAAAAAGGGTCCTTAAATTTTGTAGGAATGGTTGTCTAAAACCTAGTCCAAGCTCTTCAGAAGAGATGGGCACTTCAATTGTCAGTGTGTCAACCCTCCACGTGTCAACTTCTTCATGTTTGTCCAGCATCCTTCCACTTATTTTAAACTCACGCCCCCTCATTTTTAGGATTTATTATGGTAAGCATTTAGTTCAGTTGGCTCTGCTATCATAATCGAAATTCCRCAGATTAGGTGCATGTCGCCCAAGAAATCATCTTTATCTTGTACTTTCCTTTTAAACTCGACAGCTGGGCCATCCCCTACTACCTAAGGACAGGTCTGTGGTTGTATTTGACACTCCTATATTTGTCCCCCTTTCTGCTCTTGATGTTTTCCACACACTGTCTCGTCAACATCTGTATTTGCCTTTCAGCTTTTTGTGAACCATTTACTCGCCTTCCACATTCATGGCACCAACTTTTCCAAGCAAAGAACTGAAGTAGAAAAGGGAAAAATGGCTCAAATAGTCTTCTTTCACAGAGACTAGGAGAGAAGTTTCCCAGACAATTGTGTGAAACCATTTAAATGTAAAGATTTTTCAATTTTAAAGTCACAACCTAAATTTTTGAAGTAAATTAAACCTGTCACATTCTAGTCTTTCTTCAGGAGAGCAAGCATGAATTGGAGTAACATAAGAGAAGCTGATGTTTCAGCATGACAAAAGCAAGGAAGCACTGGAAATTGAGAAGACAGACTATTGTTTCTGAAACTAATTGTAAAAATYCAGCACGTTGTATATTTGAGCTCTGCAGAAACATCTGAGCTTCTGAGAACTGACAAGAACAAGAAATGATCTCTGAACCTGCAGGGGATCCTAATGAGATTCAGCTCGTATTAATAATCTTTTTCAGTATCATCTAATCTTTTTTTTTCCTTTGCTACATCAGCAAATTGGACAGAAGTCGTTGTATTTCACACAAAATCCTCCTTTTGCTGTTGCCTCTTAGCTGTGTCCTGCCTTCTGCAGCATCCAGAAGCTTCATGGACGCTTTCAGTGCAAAAATGTGGGGTTTGGATTCCCACTGAAGTTTGACAGCACTTCCATAGTCAAATTTACCACCATAGAGACAGACATTCGACTCACCAGACCAGCTATTAACAGCAACAACTTGGCATTCTGCTGAATTGGTACCAAATGGCCCCAAAGGTTTGTTGGAAAAGCTGCAGCTCTAAAGAAATTGTAAAGCAGCAGTACCACAAATCCTTCATTTCTCTGCAGAAATGAAGAGCAGCAGGAGAGAGGTGACGGGAGGTTGAAGGGCACCCAGAGARGCTCAGCATACCAGATGCACCATGAGGGAAGAGAGAGCACAGATAACATCTCAAGCCAAGTTTTGAGGATGGATCAYAGATTCCATACGAATGAGGTTGTATAGATGGTGAGATTTTGGTGAAATACATCTTTATGAAATGAAAAATAAGGCCTTTACAAAGGCAGTTCAACCTTTGCCCCATTTCTCTTCATGAAGCCTCACCTTAATCTTGTCTCTTCTCAGGTTCATCAAAGGCCATTCAAGACCTGCTGACATCACAATACATTTTGCCATGGATTTTTTAGCACTTGGATTTAACGGGCTGTTCATTTGCTGTGTGCTGCTTGAACAATGACCTTCCACCAATGCTTCTTCCACTCTTAGGAGCAGAARGGACTCTGGCTCACTCCCTCAGTCATTCACTCACTTGTGTCATCAGGCAAGGGTGGCCTAGAAAATCATCTGTTTCCTTTAGGTAAAAAAAAAATTACCATTTCATACATGGATATACTGGCAACTTTGCTTTCATTTCCTAGTGACTTTAGTTTGTGCTAATATTTGCTTCACACTCAAGTTTTCTGAAATTAGAATAATTTTGCCCTAGAACGCCCCAGAGAGACACTGCAGAACTCTGTTGTTTACCTCAGGTAATTAAAGAACTCTTGCCACTCTGGGCACTTGCATCTATGACAGATCACAAGGTGCTCATGATGGATGTGGTAYAAAAAATAAGCAGATAAATTCTCCTTTACAATTAACTGTGCAGTTATTATATGTTAGGCAAAGTTTTTCCAAGATAAACAGTTGTATGCTTTAATCTCCTTTACATATATTTTCAGGCACCTGCAAAACTCCAGTCTGGATGTTAATACCTCCAGTTTTTTCATGTTGTATTTTTTTACAGTGAACTTTTCAGTGTTCAGGGGTATTTCTGTGTCTTGCATGTGTTTTACAGCTGGGACTTGCAACGAAATTTTTAAAAAAATCAAGTACACACACATATATATGTGTGTGTGTGTGTGTATAAATGTGTGTGTATATATATATATATATATATATATATAAAAAAAAAGGTAGAGAAGAGCATGATTTTTTTTCCTCACTTAGGTTCTTCCAAAACAGGACAGACCTACATTTGTTTAAAATAATTTTTTCACATAATTAACTTACTCATCGTAACCAAGACTCAGACTCTTTTCTGTTCAAACCTTCCTTTTTAGAGCAGCCCCATGTTTGTGAATCACAATAAAAAGTAGAGAAGGGAATAGTGCTTATTTTACATTCAGATAAAATCCTGGGAAAGAATTTCACTGTAAAAAGTGAAGAGAATGAACAGTCAATGCTACTTCATTAAAACAAGATGCCGTTTGCAAAGGAAGTCAGGTTATTCCAGGAACATAACACGTTCCTGGTCATTACTGGTTCACAACCATTAAAGATTTTCTCCAATCTCCAGATGTCAAGGCTGTCTCATTAAGAACTGCAAGGGCAAAAATGCCTTGATTTTTTCCTCTCAACACAAAAAASTGACAGGCATGAAAGGGCTAACTCCAAAAATGAATTTTCAACCAAATGGAACTATTTCCCAAGTTAAAACCTGTGTGACAATCAAAAGCCATTCTGTATTTAGGAAAACAAAAAATTTTTTATTCTAACCTTTTTAACTTAGTTAACATCACTGCTCCTACCAAACTTTTATTGAAATTAAGGAAAATTGATCTGATCCATCAAAAGTTTCCGCTWTGATGTTAAGAGTTGTTCTTCCAGCTTGGTGGGACTCAGTATTCCGAGTGATCTGGTGGGATGTTGTCAGTTTATCTTCAGTTTCCTGCGCCTTCTGTTTTCACCTTTTTTACTTTTGTTGCATGTGAAACTGTCATTGCTGCTCTACGTTTTATGCCAAGGAGAATGCGTCGGTCTAAAAAAAATACAGAACATCTTTAGTAATTTTTGAGCAGATTGTTGTGAAACAAGCTATGAAACTCAGATCCCAGCTTACTGGAACACAGGGGAATTTACTGTTGGAAGCTTTCATTTAGCAATGTTTATTTTATTCTTCAAAGATATGTGTTCCTTCGTCTTAGATGAAATGTGTGATATGTCGACTGAGTCTGAGAAATGGAAATTCTTTTATTTAGTAGCTTTGAAAGGATAATGTTTCCCACAACATATTGTAATGCTTATTTATTTTATACTGYCTTTTTATTCTTTTTTTAATAGATAAAGCATGCTTTGCAAGGAACTTGAAATGCAGTGTCATGTATGTATAGACAGCTGCAGATCCAAATATTTTTTCAAACAAATATGAAGTTGTGACAAACTTTTACAAATTTGTGGCTTGAAATTCATTTTCTCTTGGCCTTCAGCATTTTTGTGGTTTGTTTCTGATGTGGTGACTTTTATTGTTGTCTTTTTCTTTTTGGGGCTTTATTCTGATGATAGATTGCTTAAAACATTCCTTGTTTCATCCAGGATCTCATGGCCCTATTCTTTGCTTTTCTGAACATAAGTTAGAATATTAAGTTAAAGATAATATCACTTAAGAAATCTTAATTCATCTAGTAAAAAGAAAAAGAAAAGAAAAGTTTAAGATGAAATATTAAAACCAAATTTTGAATTTGCACACTAAGAGAAACGAGCTGGAGAAGTTTTGTAGATATCCAGATTATACTCAGCCCTACGACCTAATCTGACAGAGGTATCATACAAGGAGCAAAACTACATGAAAAAAGATGTCACTCACCCCAGATTCATGATTCTTCAGGTGTTAGCCAACTGCCAGCTCATAAATGAAAAGCTCAAGTTTGAAATTTTTCATTAAAAGTTGTGAGGTCACAGATCCAAGACAATCAAGGGGATTTTCCTCCTATAAAAGTCCGGGGGAGTCATGATGACTGCCTTGGGTCTTGCCAGGAGTTCTGGTGTCTCCTGCAAGCCACACAAGTGACTGACAGGGTGCCAGGAGGACAAGCTGACTGAAACATCACCACCACCCGATTTTGTCTGAAATGAGTTGATCTGCATCAAACATGACAGCTTGGATAAATCATCAAATTCCAATGAAGAATTTCACTAGGAATTTTTTCTTTCAAACCAGCTGTAATAAGGAACTTCTGAAAATACTAGGGTACAGTGAAAAATGCAGAAACACAGTAGAAAAAGAGTAGAAATTTGGAAGAGAATATCAGGAGACTGTAACAGAGAAGGTTAATTCATGCCTTCAGTGGGTGTGAACATGGATCACGGTGGTGTTTCCCTTCACACTAGCATGTATATCTACACATATAAACACATTTTTACCTGAGACTATACATAAAGTTGTTTCTTTATGTGTATGCAGACATGCAGATGTAAGTTTTAAGGTTCAGCACTTCTCTTCAATCTACCCTTCCTCCCAATATTTACATGTGTTTTAAAATTTCAGATGATCAAAAGACTTGGATGTTTCTGTAAAGAAAATTTGAGGAAAACATTTTACATGATGTGCAAGTCACTGAATGGAGGTTTCTAGCATGTGTTCTGAGTTCAGGCTATGCAGTCAGAGTGGCACTTTCTGGCCTGGAAAACCACTGAAATTATCTGGCTAGCATTTCCCAAGCGAATTGATTAGAGGTTGGATATCTATCATATTTTTTGAATTAATTGTCACTCTGAAATTCAAAGAAGTTACCAGAATATTTCCTGCAATCATAGTGGACTCTTCAGCCTCATTACAGAGCTGACACTAAGGAATTTCCTCGATGAGTTTTTAAATAATTGAAAAGATGTGTATAGGTCAGATACAACAGAAAATTGAGGGAGAACAGAGGATACTTTCAGAACATTACTGGACAATTTGGCAATGACATATACTTAGAATTACACTACTTAGAGAAATTCAGTTCCCTGAAGAATGCCCAAGTGTGTATTTCAGATATTACTTATGACCTCAGATGAACTGACTACACTTAACTATCCTACATTGTTGAAATCTGTGGTCAGAAGGATATGACTTGGAATGAGCAAGTTGATAYGCTTCCCGTTTCCTTGGTGCACATAGATGTCCTTTTAAAAAGCCATTCTAAACAAAACTAACTCAAAATAATATGGAGTAGAGCCATTTCAAATGGGCTTTGCCACAGTCTTGCATAAAGGAAAGTATTCTTCTTGCATAAAGTATTTGGATAGATTTTTATTCATGATAAGAAGTGAATACTGGAACTAGACTGAAACCACAGCCAGAGGTACAGTCATCACAGTATTTTGGACACTACTAAAATCAACAGGGAGTTAAAAGAAATTTAATAAAGCTTAAATTCTTGGTCAAAAGTAGATTTAAGACAAACAGGATGTAAATCATCCAGTGTCAGTACCTGAGGATATAAGAGGAATATTTTTAATTTGGCATATTTTTTGAATTAACATTTATTGAAAGCTTAACAAAGAAAGCATCACACTCGAATTTCACATCTATGACATGTGAAGGCAATATTCCCTGTTCAAAAAATAACCTTCCTCCATTATCACCATCTTCAGAAAAGAGGGAAGTCTTCAAGATCAGTCGGTGATTAGAGAGTTTGTTCAGGTCTAGACACAAACCTGAGCAGAGACAAGACAATATCCTGCATTACTAATAGCAGAATAGTTGCAGATACATTTTTGCCATCTCTTCCCCACAAAAAACTCTCTACTTCCAACACATTCAAATCCAATTTTCCTGCTTTTAAAAAACTTTTGAAAAAGGTTCCTTGCATTGAATGACTACGCCTTCTAATGAAGTCTTTCTTGTCTTTAGCACATTTGGGGTTTAGAGCGTAGAAAACATTTATTTTGCATAACAGGCCATAATGTCACTCGTTTTTCCCTGTTTTTGCTAACACAATTCTGGGGTCTGGACATGGAAAAATCACTGCTGGAACTACCTCAGCTGATGTCTTTGGTGGTTTTTTTCCAAATCTTTAGCAATTTTGTCACATCAGTTTTTCCAGAATTTCTCTGTATCCAATGGCTAAAGTAACAACAAACACAACAGTCAASTCTTCATGTCAAAGTAAGTTTCCCAACACCTCCTAAACATGGAAAACAAGGCTTCAGGACAGCATCAGTTGGCGCTGTGGTCCTTATAAACACCCCATAGAATTGGTCATCATACCAAACTACAACAAAAAAAAAATTACAATATGCCAGCATGGAGTCTAATTTACTGTTGTGTCTCCCCAAAGCTGAAAACAGAAARAAAAACATTTGTGTGAACCAATGGCACCTTTGAGAGCAATCTGCTTTAATGAAAAGATACAGACGAGCGCTCAGCCAGCTCTCGACAGAGACAGTGTTTGTCTTGCAGCCATGCAGGTATTTAGGGATTTAAGCTCTACCTAGGTTTTTCTTTTAGCCCCATCCTTAAATTAAGCTTGCAGCTGATTGAAGATGACAGGTTGTCAAACAGCAGTGATCTCTCTTGGTCCCAACGAGAGCTGTCAAGAGATGACAGCCAGGTCCCTGCCAGCCTTGCTGATAGAGACAAAGGTGCCACTTGTAAAAAGGCTGCCTACCTGTCCCACCACATGTTTGAGAGTCACTTCTGAGCCAGTGTGGCTGGAAGGTAAATAAAAGGATCAACAGGATTCTGTGTGGAAGTGTGAAACAGAGGCACAGGCTCTGAGCAAAACTGGCAGGGATAACAAAACTTGACTCCATGTCTTGCATAGGCTCCAGGTGAATCCCTGTACGGCAAGAACATATGAATATTTTTTCTTTCCAACTGACAGCCTGAAATGGGGAAGAAAGAAGGAGAGAAATGAAAGAAGAAACTTATGAACAGCAAAAGATTAGGAAGAGGAGGAAGCCAAGAGGAGTTTGTAGACATGAAAAATKACTTTTGCAGAAAAACTTCACTTTGACACTGGTCTGGTGAACCAAATGGTAGACAGGCTTGCAACTTCTGTTCCAAGCAAAGTTCAGAAATGCTCTTTGTCCTGTGGTAGTGGCTTTGCAGCAGACACTCTCCGCACYTTTCTAGGCAAAGCAGCTCCTGCACTGGGAATTTTACATCACTCTCTGATCTCCAGATTGATGGAATCATTGATTCATATTGGAAAAGCCTGAAGAGGTACTTGGAAAGCATACCAGAGCTCCTGGCTTCCTTCTAATCTCTGAGATTTTGCTGTGAAAAATTCTTAACCTGGGCATTCAAAGGCAAAGCAGTCATGCTGTTCCTTTTACCACAGAATAATGGTAATAATAACAATTGGTGTCATAGTGTAGTAATAATAGATGTCCCAYTGCCTCTAAAACCACAGGATTCAGAAGGCAGCAATTACAGTATCTCTTTTGAGACTTTACTGGTAGTTCTAAGCAGCAGAAATATCCTTAAGGGAACAAAAATTCTGGCAGCTGAATAAGGATTATTTAAATTTGAGATGCCTTGGATCTGAGCATTTCTGATTTGTTCATGCTTATGTATTTCCTTTCATGCATGTGTGCATCCCCTCCTGAGCTTTAAAAAAGCAACACATGAATATGGAGTGGGAAGAAAAGCCTCTGGAAGGAAATGAAAACACAAGTCTACCTTGAACAGGAATACCAGCTCAATTATACTTTACTGTATTTTYGCAATTAATTATACAAAATTCAGTACAAAGATTCAAACAGAAAGAGAATAAATGAAGTGCTGTCTCCATTTGATTATTAAATAGAAATGACTGTGAGGCATTTCCATTTAAAAAAATATCACCTCAGGAGGCATCTTCTTGAGCTCATCATCTCAGCAYCCTTGAATAGCAGAGATTTGTGACAATTTTTCAGCTGAAGCTTCTTTTAATTGACAGAACTTTGTTGCCACTACTGAAAAATAGTTCTGTGAGCTGTAGGATATGAATGCAGTGACTGGTGCATATGGGCCCTCTTCCAGTTTCCATCCAAACTCTGTTCAAACAAAATCCCTCAGACGTGGCAGCTGCCATTTCTCACTGTGAATCGGGCTATGGTGAGGGATCTTTAACTTTGGAACACAAGCTGCTTTTGTCAGTGTTTTGCATTTTCAGGTTACCTTTCCCTGAAATTTCAGCTCCATTACTGTTTGCTGCCTTGCTAACAAGAAAGCTTTCCTTAACTCTCAGTGTTTCATATGGGTGACAACTGAGYACATGAAAAAAAGAAGGAACCTTGGAAATGGTCATATAAATCCATACCTGAAGAAGATCCCAGTATTTCAAACATACTTGTGGCACTGCACACCTCGGTGACTTTACTGGGAGCAGCACAGCTGGGAAATTAATCCACTCATTCAGATACCTGCAAAAAAATTAGGAATGCTGTTGAAAATAATTCTGTCTCATGAGGAATTCTAATATTTCACTGATCCATGTCTGAGAGGAAGATCTTGAAAATGCAAGAATATTTAGAGAGAAAAAGGCCTGTGGATCTGACCTGCAGCCTGGGATATTCCAAAAACATTGAACTTAACACTAGTCTATGCCTTCACAAGYAGCTAGCTCAGGACAGAAAAGAAACCTAAAAAGTAGAAAAACAGAAGAACTTTGTTACATTACAAGCATTTCTTTCTTGATTTTATAAAACAGCACTTATTCAAAAGACCTTGAAGTATCAAACTAGATTCCAAATGATTTGTGGGTTTTGTAACAGAATAGATTAGTGGTAAAAAACGTTGTGCTTCCAGAAATCATAGTGCTCGGTTCTACAAAGTCTTAATAAGTGGATGCTATGATGGGCATTAATACCGATTATTTTGGTGAATTAAAATTTGGAGCTGATTTTGTAGCAAACAACCTGTGGAAATGTTCTATCAAGCATGATACATATTTTTTTGGACATACAATATAGGTCTCATTAATTTTTGCGTCTTTTCTCTGTTAGGGTTTCTCTCTAATGAGTGACATTATTTGTGAGTCCCCTTACAGGTGGCTTTAGTCAAAAGGCTGATGTTGCTCTGCCCTGGAATCAGTGAAAATCATGGGTGTCAAAGGCTTGTTCTTGATCCTCATTGATTGCACCACCCAGATTCTACAATTCTGAAATAATTTTTAATCAGGAGAACAGATTTAAAAAAAAAACAACTAACATAAAAATAAATGTATTTGACTGTGTCAATGACTAAAAATTACAGGTGTTTGTTCAAAATAAATAGATACCTTTACATGTTTGGGATACTCCAGGAATTTAATGTTCTTAAGAGTCTAACTTTTAGACTTTACACCTTTCATGGGCTTAAGGATGAAAGAAGATAATTGTCTAATAGTCTTTCATGATGAGTGAAGATATGGTACCCATTTTTGTAACAGAAATGTGTAAAAAACATTAATATAATCTATGAATCTCAGTAGGTGTTTATAAGCACTACATTTAAGACAATTCCCATCTGCCAAACAGAGTCCAAGTCCTGGGGTTTTAACACACAGATTCTTAAGTAATCCAGATAGAGCCACGATAGATGCCACATGAAGAGTTACCAGGAGCTTCTTCTCTTCTGATGTTTTCAAAATGGGTTCCAGTGATCCCTGTTTGCCTTCTACGAAAACCCTTCCCTTACTTGTCCTTGTACCACTGGTCCAGGTACTCCTGTGACAGCCCCAGAGCCTTGACTGGATCCACACTTTACTCTTTGACTCAGCTCAGTATCTCTTTTTGGTTCCTTTGGAGTGGTCAGAGAGTCACGTCTGCCTTACTCTTTTACCGAATCAATTAAATTATTTGTTTCCAAACTAAACTGATTACATTTAATTAATTAATTATATTTAAGTGAGTTTAATAGTCCAAGCTGACATATTTCCATTCTCAATATACCTCTGTTTCAACTGCCTTCATGGCAACAAATTAGACCATAGGTATGAAGTCACTGGATCTCCACAGTTATAAAATCTCCATTATAACAGAAAGAAGCTTCCAAAAATATGTCTACATTCAAAATGCTGAAAATTAGTAATTTTTGTCTCCCTTTGAGGTGAAACAAAGATACRCAGGTTTTCTCCTATTGGTTATGTATTCAAATTGAAAATGCCACTGCTCTGCAACTCGGGTCTTAAAAGTGCTGCTGGAATGGAAACAGAAAAATGCAGAACATTATTTGAGAGAGCCACAAAATATATAATATATTCATAAATATATATATATTATACATGTATATATAGACTATAAACAGTAGGACTTGCAATAGTAAAAATGTGGTTTTGCAGCCTCTTGAAAAATGCTCACAGTTAAGTAAACCTGGAGTATGAGACGCATGAGWGCTTACTGCCTTCCAGAGACTGGCTGTTCCACTCTCATATATTTTACTCCACAGAAGATAAGGAAAATTTTTCCTCTAATACAGCAATTTTTTGAGAAGTGAGTTAGTTGGTGAACTGAAGCACCAGTATGCAAAGAATGAAAGACTTCTGGAAAAGTTTGTGGAACTCYGTAGGCATTTGTTTCTTTACATAATTTATTGCCAAACAACTACAAGTAAATGGATTCACTCCTAGTTTGAAAAATCTGTTGATAGGTAGTACCCAGTGATTTGCTATTAAATGAGTTAAGTCCTGAATTTTTAGAGGCCATGTAATATTTCTAATTAAATCAAAACTGGGAATAGAAACCTGTAGAACACTGTGTCATGAGGTACATATTGAAGCCTGGTACCTTACCAAACTCACTTTCCAAGAAATAAGGGTTAGTAAGATGTACTGCTTGTATTGCCTTCTTCTRGGATCAGCATTAGTCACCTGCACAGTGAATTTTGGTATTTCTCCAAGAGCTCCCAGATGCTCCCAGATGTTCCTCTTAATTTATGATTCAGGCATGGAGACYACCCCCTCCCACGGGCTTGTTTATTTGATCTCTTGCATCATGGAAACATGATATTACTGGATTTGAGGGGCTACATATGAGTACAAAGCTTGTTTTGGATTTCTCCAGGGGTTGCTGGGGCTTATGAGGCACCATAGAAAASCTTACATTTTTCTTTTGGAAGATTATTGTTTTAAAAAGTAGATAGTGTCAACTGCATCTGACTGGGTTGTGTGTTAGGGAGGTGACTATGTTATTTTTATCCTATACCATCTGTTAGATGGAAGTAACAAAAGTTTTAACTCTACCTAAAATTTATTTTGAAATAATTCATTTATATCAGGCACACTTAAGCCTTTCAATGCACGATTTGAATTCACTTGTGGTTTCTCACCGTAGCAAATTCTTTTCAGATCTATTGATTGATCACCCTATTATAGCCCCGCTTCAATAAGCAGCTGCCTGACAGACACCATATGTTGTTTAACCTAGATCTGGTACTGTGTTGTTTAAAATCCTCTCTTGCTGCTTGTTTACTCATTTTTTGTCACATCTTTTCATTAGGTGATTTAGTTTTAAGTGGGTCACGGTGTTATCTCCTTTTTACAGTAGGTTTTAACCATGTCATGCCTTGTTCCACTCCATGCATCTCTTCTGTTTCTGTGTGCGTTATCTCAGTGAGAATCTTTATCAGGAGCATCATGATTACATTTTGCAGACCTCTACAAATGTTTCAGTGAGCACTCATGTATTAACAGTTTACTTTATTCCTCTAGTAGCACATTAACTGAATTTTCTGCCAGCTGTTTCAGAGCCTTGTGATTTTTTCCCTATCCGGGCATTTTTAAGGGGAGGGAGGATTTTACTGCAACACTTTTTGCCATATAAAAATGTATCTTTTTCCTACTCCTGAATTCTATTATCACCTGAAAGTTTTCTGCATCTGACTTTAAGGGATTGCCTCTTCACTACTCTGTGGATAACCATTTGCATCATTCTGCAAATATTTTTCTAATCTTATGTAAATGCCATAATGACAGAAAACTTTGACCTGTAATCATTAAAAAGGTACATTTGAATAACACATTTATTTTAAAATCTTAAATAGCTTTACAAGGAGAATGCATGCCTAGACACTGCAGTGATGTCATGGCTTAGCTCCCTGGGGAAGACTCAGCAAGAACCACATCTGAAAGGACTCAGGGAAAGTGTCAAAGGAACTGAAAGTCCCACCATGGGCCCATGAGAGTCAAGGTACCAGCAGAGTTATGCTTAGGCATAAGACACAACAACTGGATAAAACTCTTCCCAGAGATAATCACTTTTTTAAAAAACCCATAGAGTTCCAAGAAATGATGTCTCCTTTTTAATATGTAGTGTCTGAGGACAGTATAAAACTGCTTTCTTGCTTTGGGGAAAGTAATCTAAAATAAAGGAAGAAACCTCAAGGGTTTTTTTTTTTTCCAGAATGATAAGCTGCATCCCTATTTCAAAGCAAAAAATGCTTTTAGGCAGTGGTCAGTACATATGGAAATCTATGAGGATGTTAATGCCCATGTTCTGCTTTCTTTTTTGCACCAGTCAGCAATATCTTGACAAAGAGAGAATTATAGATATGCCAAGATGCTCATCTCAGCTCTATGATTCTCATTGCAGTTGCCTTTTGTTCCAAAATATTCTATTTTAGCCATTCATTTCCACAAAAATTTCCTATATTATCATATAGCAGTTCGTGCCATTGAGCTATATTTGTTGCCTTTCTTTTGTGGTCATATTTTGCTTTCTCTCCTCAGATCCAAGGGCTGAGTAGCTGSAGAAGCTGACAGAATTCATAATGGTAGACTGAACATGAGACTGATATAAATTCCTATTCCTCTCTGTGTCCAGACATAGATTTTAAAAAGGTTATGTGTTCCCTCAGTAAGAAATCTCAGAAAGAAGAAAAAATATAAACATGGAGATTTAGGTGTAGGAGCAGAGAAGGAGAGAGCAATATAAAGGAATGCAGTATAAACCCAAGTCAAATTCTAAAAAAGGCTTGTGTTTTACAGTGAAAAGAAAGTTGTGCTGTATCCCAGCACAGTCATTGTGGTGAGTGATAAAGTGAGAGTATAATGTGCAATAATTTTAAATTATCATGAGAATTACCCAACAGTATCTCCACGCTTCAGTATCTTTGCTGTCACAAACCAATGAGAGGAATCACAGTGTCTGCTTTTTTTTACACCTAATGTTGTGGAGCTTCTGCTTAACCTATCACTTACCAATGAAAATGTATCTGATTTTATTCCTAAAGCTTTGAGAAGTGAAAATTATACCCTGTGTATTAAATTTAACTGAATGTAATATATAACAGCATAAATCAAATTTAATTGGTGTACTATTCCATACAAAAAGTGACAAGATACTTCTTCAGCTGTGGAAAAGATAAAGTGTGATTGATGGCAGAAATTAATAATTGAGGAGTGTAATTCACTGCAATAGATACAATCTACAGAGCAGTTTTCAAAATGGTTAGGCAGGGCTAATAAGTGGGAAAAGTTTGGCACAGCTCTTGTTTGAGAAGCACAAGGTTTTGAGACAAATAAACAAATCAGTTAGAAGGTTCTTAAAGGCAAAGAGAGCCAAACTCCAACACCTTTTTAAACAGAACTCCCACATCCTCTGTGTGCACAAGAAAATGACAGAGCTGGGGAGTCCCCAGTGCCAAGGACTGTGAATGCCTCAGCCCCAGGGCACAGCACCCGCTTTGCAGCCCACTCTGATAGTGCAGAAAAGGGGGATGCAGAAAATATTTTTGAAACAGAGTTTTGACAATCTGAGAGATCCTGTTTTAAAGTCAGATTCCTGCCTGCCTGCACCACTTGACAAGAAATGAGTCTTCAGTGTTTCCTGCTTGGGTTTTATGGTGGAGTCCTGTGCCAAAGACACACATTAAAACACCTGATCCTGGTCCTGTGCCTTGCTGTAACCAGCCTTTCCCTCCATTCTGGGAACAGAGGACCATGTCCCCTCTTCCTCACATGTGCCCAAGATTGAAATGTCCTATACTTGGACAGGTTACTAGGGCCATACCTGGAACAGAGGGAGGAGAGGAAAAGAGGAGACTGGGACAGAGGTGCTGGGTAGCCACAGCAGCATTAGCTGTTGAAGACTGATTCTTGTGATACTTAAATATAGTCTACTCATCACCAGCCCCTTCTCTTTACACCTGGCTCGATGAACTTCAATAAAAATAGAAGAGAAAAAATGTCTGTAAAGAAGGTAAAAAATCTGGTTACTTAGAAGCTTTGTAAATTGCCCTTTGGGCTGCATAAGAATTCAGATTTTAATTCTTATACGAGTCAGGGAAAAGCATAACTCTGCCCTCTTCTGCTTTCCCCAGTTGTGGGGGACCTTCATGCCTTCTTCCTTGTGCAATCACCCATCAAAGAGTGTCCACACTAAGGACTGGCTAAAGAGCTCAGAAAGGCAGAAATTCCATCTGTCCCAGGCAGCCTTTCCTTCCTCCTATGCTAATGACTCCTAGGCACTGTTTTACATTTATACGATCAATAAAGTGCTTCCAGTTGACAGCCAGAGGACTGGAGGGTTGTGCTGGATTTGGTTTGCAATCACTGTTTCCAGTTGTCATGACAAACAGGGCACTCAGCTTATTATTACTTATTGTGCATCAGTGTCACAGCCACATGATTTACATTATTCCCATGGAGCTGATCCCTCAACCTCTGCTTCCTCTACCTGCACTTGCTGGGGCTCCTGCTACTCCCAGCCTGAAGAGCCAGGAAGAGGTGGTGGGACCCTGACAAGATGCATGGAGTCCTCCAGAGACCAGGTTCAGGTGTGCAACCCCTTTCCAGTACCACCTCTTTGTGTTAGACTTCCAAGGTGAAAGGTATTAGAAACAAAAATTTTAAGATCTGCTGAATGAGCAGGGCAGGAGACGTACCCTGAGCCAGGCCCAAATTCAGCAGAGCATCACTTTGCAGGACAGATCTGTTTGATGTTACCAAGCCACAAACTTGAAGGCAAATGCACACTCCAGGGCCTGGAGCCCTTGATAGATGGAGTGGTATTTTCCATCTTTCAGGCAGTGTGTAGTTTATGTTGGCATTGAAAAAGTCTTTTTTTTAAGTGAATATATTAGAGAAATCATTCAAGAACTGCTCGTCCTTTATAAACATCAAAATGACTGAACTGAACATTTTCAACTGAGTGTGAATAAAATTTGAGATGCAGGTGCAGAGATTAGTAACTAAATTTTTGTTTTGAATTCAACATCAAGTAGACTATTTTTTTCCCTAATGATCACTGTCACTGTTTAATATGCCACTGCAAATTAGACAAAATACAATTATTATCTGGATTGCAATTTATTATTGAAATAAGTACCTAATTGATCTCTTATTGAGCTGTTTTGTTTTAGAAAAAGGTAATATTTTTTAGAGTTAGGGTGAACAAAGCAGGCAAAGTGCTAAGACCGAGGGCACTGCTTGCTGTGCCACACACAGTTAGGATACAGCCACAGCTGCCCTGTGCCCAGCAAGGAGCATTTTCACCCTGGGCCCAGACTTCTGCCTCTACATAACCTTGTGTTAAAAAGAGTCATGGACTGTCAGTTAAAGCCTGCTCTCTTTCAGCTTGTGTGGAAAACCCCACACAAACCACCCTGAGATGTTTGCTCTTTGCCATTGAAGGTCCTGGTCTGAAACCTTGCTGGTGGGCATGCATGGAGAGCCTTCTAGGAGAAGAGTTAATAAGGCAGTACAAAAAACGCATTTTCAGATAAGATGTAGGCCAGGAAACAAAAGAGAATTTTGCCATTGGTTCAGTTGTTCTTTCCATATCAATATTTTTTTGCCCCTTGCCTCTCTCGCTCTGTCATTCTTGCTTCTCTTGTGGTTTTCTCCTTTTATTCTACTTTCATCTTCTTCCTTCCCTCTATAACTATTTTTTTTTAGTTACAGAAAGCAACAGTGAGTCCTCTTACAATCACACGTCTAGCCTGAGGTACTGGTGCTAATTCTCAGACAGTCATCAATGCCTGTTGCTGCTCATGTTAAGTCTGTGGTACTTACCCACACAACTGCTGCTGCGGCTCCTCAAGGCGTGATCTTGCTTGTTTTTCACCTATTTTAAATTTTCTCAGTGTCATGTAAAGGTAATTTTCCCCTATCAGCTGGAACGCTTCCCAGACTTCTCTCAGAGAGGGCCAGATTCCAGCACCTTTATTGTGGGCACTCCAGGAGTCATCCCAGTGAAACCAGTGAGGCCTCTTAAGAAGTAAAAAATTATCCCATTTCAGAAAGAACGTCTTACTGAGGCAACTCTATCTGTTCTCCTGCACTTGAGAGTTTATTTCGACTGTCATGTGTTGGCTTGTGGAGAGTTCATTTAATTTTCTAAGTTCAATTTGTTATAAATATTTTGCAGATACCCTGTCCCTACCAAAGGCTGCATTTCACAGAGTGSCTGTGACTGGATTATTTCCCTTTAGTACAACAGCTGGCTCTCCTTTTGCAAAGCACCTCTGTAAGTGTTATCTTGCTGTTGAGCCTGAGGGATCAGCTTCTCTTTCCGAGAGAAGAACCAGTTACAAGCATAAAAATGTTCTGAGGTTCATACCCAGTTCTGCACAGTTTCACTTTCAGGTATGAAAAAATCCCACACTGATTAGCAAACTTAGATAATCACTGTGTTTTATCTTATTACACACTTAAAAGCCAGAGTTTCATGATGCTCATGGAAAAGCATAATTTGGTAGTATTCGTATAATAATGACACCTGGATTCCCCACAGGCAGAGGCAGAAACTCTTTCTGAAACAACTGGCATCACTGGAAAATACAGGCAAATATTTACACACAGAGACACTTCTTCAGGTCACYTGCACCCATAGCAAATATACACTTATGAAAAAAAGGTCAGAGAGTTATAAAGACACCTGACACCTTTTATTACAAACTGCAGCTGCGTGTTAAGTGATACRTGTGTAGCTGGAGCAGGGGCTGCTCCTACTATCCTCAGGTTAAAGAAGGACTCTCAGTCATTCCAGCACCATTCCCCAACCAGAATATATACTTCAATAACAATAAAACTCCAGTTATACTGAACCTGCAATTTTCCAAGGAAAAGACATAATTTTAGCTCAGTAAAATGGGGATATTATATAGATTTTTTTCCTGGTTTTCAGTCTTCTTTTTATTCAAGCCAGTGCTGTATAATAGAGCTGAAATAGCAGTTTTCAAGAGTGGAAGGAGCATCCTTGTAATAGGTCACAGAAAAAAGAAAGAGTTTTAGTCATTAGAGTGCCCACCAACCAAACTAACTGCACTGTAAATATCCTGTTAGAAAGTCAGAAAATAGCCTGTGAGAAGCCTTCTGCGTTCTTTTTTGTCCTATCTCCTGTAAAATGATCTTTTAGCTGTGTTCAGACACAGAGTGCCACGATGTCTGTAGCAACCAGACAATCCAACGCCTGCAGTGAGATTAATCATTTGAGTTCATTAATGCATGCACTCCTTCTTAATAGTGCTACTCATTTGCACAGCCCCTCCATGTACCCGGGCACTGGCACTACAAGGAAAAAGCCTCTCTCTTGAGGAAATGAGGCTCATCTGATTTACACTCTAAAAGAGGACTTGAGACTTAGGAAGCAGTCCCAGGCTTTGCAATGACTTCTTCAGAGTTAACTTACAGAGTTAAGCTGGGGTCTTTCCTGGGTCAACAACACGGTCAAATGATGTTAGGTACCTGAACTTCTGCACATGTCACCTGGCTGCCACCATCTGCCGTCCACAAGAGGTGATAGGGTTATAAACAAGGAAATGAAAACAGACCTGGAGAACTGCCCTGTTGCAAGAACWGCATGGAACCAGACGGGAAGGGTGAGATCCCAAAGAGCTCATCTAAGTCAGGCCATTGCCCTGCCCCTGGTGTGCAGGGGTGCCTTGGTCAGCTTTCCYGTTGCTGGGTCTTTCCGTAGAGCCTTGTGACAGAAAGGTGGGGAAGAGGGAGGTATCTGTTAGAACACGTGAGGAATAAAGTCAGAGCATTACAGAGCAGCTTAGGTTGAAAAGGACCTCTGCATCCTGCAGCCCAGCATTCTGCACAGTTCGAAGTTAGATCAACAGCCTGGCCACCCTGAGTCTTGAATACACAGCAGTTCCACAGACTCTCTAGCATATATTCAAGGGTGATTAGGATTTCTTCTCATGTATGCATTAGAATGCCTTTATTGTAGCATAGGACAATTGTGCACCCCTGAGAAGAGCCTGGCTCCTTCTCCTTAGAGCTCCTCATCAGTGAGGTGCCACATTCTCCACTGCCCCCCTCAGCCCTCCTTTCTCCAGGATGCACAATCCCAGAGTCCCATCTCTCCTCACACATCATGTGCCCCAGCTCCCCAGACATCTCAGAGACCTTCTGCTGGACTTGCTTTGACTTCCTTATCCCTCTCTTGCATGGGAGAGCCCAAAAATATTCCAGACTGCAATACTATTAAGAAGAAAAAATGGGATGACGGAAACCTGGGTTGATACAGACATGTGAGAGCTGTGTTGGTTTGCATAAATGAGACTTCAGATGTTAAGGTGTTTATTCAAACCAGTCCCCTAAAACTTGTGAAGTCCTTCCATCCCTAAATAATAAGAGTATTTTCAWGATGTTTCTGTTTTCCTCCATCTGTTCTTATTTCCTTGGGAATTTGTTTTACTGAGAGAAAATGATGGTCTTTTTTTACTTTCTGTGAGCACCACTGACACATTGCTATGGAAACTGGAAGTTCAATATCTTAGTCTTATAATTTCAGGAAAAACATGCAGGTACAGCCAAGCCCATTCAAATTTATTTGCATAAGTTTTTTTTTTTTTTATTTGCTGTTGTTTCCGGTTAAATTTGGCTTTCATCTGTACTAATACTGTTTTTCAGATCTTGGTCTGTTGGCACATAATTCATGAAGATGAAATGTGGGTTTTCTCCTGCATGGTAACTGCTTATTGGCTTTCACAGAAATTGATTTATCAGCTTCAGTTTGTTCGGATGGACCTAGACATGTGTGCTCAGGGTTCAGACTTTGTGGAGACTGGGCACAAATGATTTTGACAAACTTGAATTTTGGTTGTCCCATCTGAAAYAATAAATTGACTCAGCATATTCTGCAAATCCTGCCTACCAGGCAACCTAACTGCTAGGAAACTCCCTGAAAGGAAGACAGGTGGGGGTCAGTCTCTTCTCCCAAGTTGTGATAGGGCAAGAGCAAATCACCTCAAGYAGTACTAGGAGTGGTTTAGATTGCATATTAGGAAAAAATTCTTCGCTGAAAGGATGGTCAGGTATTGGAACAGGATGCCCAGGGAAGTGGTGGAATTACTGTTCCCAGAAGTGTTCAGGAAACATGTAGATGTAGAGTCATAGAACTTTAGATATGATATGGTGCTTAGTAACGTGGTTCAGGGGTGGGACTGCCAGTGCTGGGTTAATGGTTGGACTAGATGATCTTACAGGTCTTTTCCAGCTTTTATGATTCTATGATTAGCTGCCATGACTGGTAGTTAAAGACATTCTGGACAAAGAGCCATCCGTTTCCTGGGCACTCATCCTACTGACCAGCCACAAATTATGAGATGACGTACTGCTTGTATTCCCAGTAGAAACAACCTGATACACATTAAATKATTTTTTTACTAAAATCAAGTAATCTTTTTAACAAAAACCACTCATTTTCTCTGGCTTGTACAGAATAAAAGAGATGACAGATCACAGAGACCTTACCTGTGGGAACAGCTCCTGCGGTTACATCTCAAAGCACGTGGTTGGCCTTAACCCATCCAATGTACGTGTGCTCCTGTAAGCAATAATTGCAAATTAGATCTTTTCCAGAATACTGAGTGCTTGTTAACACTGAATTTACATCACTCCACTGTTACAGTATCAGCTGTCACAGAGTTATTAAACATCAGTTTTCCTAACCACCTTAAAAAATATAATCTGCCTTGAAGGACACTCAATGCCAAAACATTGTTGTTATCTAGTCAGCGAGCATTTCAAGTTGAATATTAATGTGTTGCAGGGTTAATTATCCTCATTAAACCATTAGCAAATCTTATGCCTTCTCTCACATGTGCATTTCTGCTATGCAGAACACTTGTGCTTATTACACAAACCTCCTGAGCTGTTATCAAGGCTGTCAGCAGGGCTCCTGCTGACACCATCACTCCTTGCTTTTTTCCAAGTGAGAGCAGCAGTTGCTTTGCCTTCCTCAGGGAGATTGCAAGTTTGGCTAGTCCTATGCCAGGAGAGAAGAAAAAAGCAAAGGGAGAAAGGTCTGCTCCCCAGCAGGTGAGGAGCTGGAGGTGTTTGTCTTCTGCTGAGGAGGAGAGTTATCGTGGAAAGTCCTGACTCCTTTTAAAATGTGTGCATTTTCCATTTATTTATACATAATTCATACTGCCTGGCTGAAGAAATCTGGGAGCGACTATCCATTATGTAAACCATTTCTCAAAAATACCATTTGTTATTTAAAAAGTAAAAAAAGACCGATGGCAGCAGCTGTGAAATAGAATCTGTGTTGCAATTAATTCTTTAGACTAAAAACAAATCTCCAGGGTGGAAGAGGATGGTTGTTTTACTTTAAATCTTCTTGTCATCAGTAAGTGTAGCTTAAGGGGGGAAATAAGCTRAAGCTGAGAAGTGATCAAACTCAAATGATTTGTTTCCTTTTTAATAAACATCATAATCCAATCCAGAGTGTGGCACTAATTCAACCTACCATGAAACAAACTGGAGAAACAAAGGAACACTTCGTATCAGGGCAGATGAGTGAGGTTGTACTCCTTGTAATAAGGCAAATGTTATTCAGAGAAGATATAAAACTGAGATTGTTCCTTTTTTTGTATTTCTAGCTGCTACATACTGTTGATTTAGAAAGGGTCACAATGGCAGGAACCCAGCCAATGTCAGTTTTAAACCCTTGCACCAGGAAAAGCTGCTGTGTATACTAGAAATCTGCCTAATGGGAAGCACATGATAATAAAAAAACTAGCATTTAATCATGCAAAAAATGATTMATCTGTATCATACACTCAATTAAATGTGAAAATTACCCCAAGGACATTTTAAGTATTAAAAAGAAATTGGTACATTAATATTAGGGGAAAATTATGACTTTGCTATTAGTTATAGGCCATGTGCTCATGAGGTTACACTGACAGTATAGGGAGGTTTGGGTTTTCTTTGCTCTCTAGACTACCCAAAAAGGTAATATCTGTTAAGAATCTTTTCAGCAAGGGGTCCCCAGAACATCAGCTTATGCATTGTAACYCATGAGGAACACACAAGAGTCCCCAGGTTGTTGACAAATGTAGTCAGGAACAGAAGTCTGCAAGCTATGAAGTCCAAAAGGGCTTGTAGGTCTAAGAGCAGCWGGGAATAAGTGGATCTTAATCAGAAAATTATTCTTAAAATTCAGTTTAGTGTAAAMATTTGGACTGTGAAAAATACACAGTTCAGATAATTACACAAAGTTTGGAGTCAGTCAGAATTAGTTGGTGCCTCTCCCCTATGCTRTGTAGACTGCAATAAAGTTTGCACCAGTGGCCATCAATTCATTCCAAAGACCACTTAGTTGTACAGCTCTTGCTTACTTATTTTTTTTTCAATTCAAGATGTTTAATTGTGCGTAGAGGTTGAAGCTGAAATTGTGTTCCTTGCCCCCAGTGTCACTTTGCTACTCCAGCCATGTACTTCTTTATTAATACATTGAAAGTTCTCACAAAACTTGCCTAAAGACTAAGATCTAAAAACTTTATTTGTCAAATTTGCAGSCTTTCTTTAAACAACAGCTCTTTCATTTTGAAATGCCAAAAATATTCTTGTTTGTTTTGAGAATTACTTTGCCTTTGTTGCTGTTCTCAGCCATACCAATAAGGGGAAATGATAGAAAGTGATGACTTGTCAGTAGAGAACAAAATGCTACCGGAAAAACAGAAGGTCTGTGTTGTAATTTTGAACACTTCTTTTCAAATGGAAAATAAAAAATCAGGGAGTTATAGGCAAATTGTTGCATATCTACTGTATCTAAATTGCTATGTATCTACTCCCACAATCAGTCCTTCTGTCATAAATGTTCCTAGTGATTTCARTGACTTTCTATTGAAGCTGTAAGATATTATATATTTAGAGAAAATATGCAGACGTTCTTTCAAGTATATGATTTATACTCCTAAAATCTAATCTGTTTTCCCCAAAGAAACTTAAGACCACAAAATTTTTCTGTATAAAAAGTAAGCACATATAACCTCATGCCAGTGTTTCTGCAGTTCACGAGAGCATGTTTTAGGAGTAGAATAATTGCAGTAGAATTGACAGCAACAGCAGTATAAAATATGTTGGCAACTTTAGATCTTTTTGAGGGAGCCCATATTTATGTTAGAAACCCAGGAGCTACCCAGACCCAAGCTGTGGTTACCTTCTCAAGTACTAGCTGTCCTTGTAGCAACTGATGTCACTTCCTTGCAGAAAAATGACCATTTGCCTACAAATAAAGCAGATAAAATGTCCGAAGTTTGAAGTCTATCTAATGATGCAATCTCCCTTGTGAAAACTGAGGACTCCAGTTGCAAGATAAACTTTATAATGTGAATTTACAGCACATCCAAATTAAAATACACATTTTATAGGGAGAGGTCATATCTTTCATTAGATCCACTACAGTAGCTGGGAAAAAATCACAGGCTTTTGTGCATAAATTCTTTCTTTGCATCCAAAACAAGTTGGAAAGTTCAAATGTAAATTCAGACTGAGAACAACAGCTCTGAATTTAACTACAAGTGTTAATCAGTCTGACCATATGAAATTAAATGTTATTGGTATTCATAAAGTAGAAGAAGAGGTGGAAAGCTGGTTTTGTCTTGAGAATAAAAGAGCCACACCATTTATTACTTGCAGAACACTGAAGAGCTTGTGAGAGAAAGTGATAATAATATTCCARGAAAAAACTAGCTTTCTAAGGTACCTGGGTTCGCTACTCAGTAGGATTAGGAACTATAATTCCTAGAAGTGAAAAGTCAAAGGAGAAGAGTCTTTATTAAGGTAATACTGGTAATGAATGTTTCCATCCTTTGATTGTTGTCTGTATGTGCCCCACTTATGTTGATACTCTTACCTGAAGTGTGATACAACAACAGAAACCAAAGCTGTTGTAATGCAGAAAAATGTCAGTCTGCAGCTAGGTCAGTGTTGGTACGTTTCTGGAAACAATAGTCATGCCGTGATTATTTGTTGCCTTTGTTTCTGGCTTCGGAAAGGAGTGCAGACCCTCCACCAAGACAGGGTGTGAAAACCTGGCCAGTGAAACAAACTGCCTCTCCTGCCCACTCCCACCTCCACTTCCCAGGCATCTATTTGTTTACAAAATAAAACAACCCTAATCTTTAAAGGTGTTTAGGGTGCATATCTCCTCCTCAAATTGCTAGTTTGTTGTTTATTAAACTTCAGTATCTATGTCTCTTCTCTCTGTGTTCTCAGAGATCCAGCACCAGGATGAGCCTTGCACACAGCACGGTCCCAACCAGCCCTAGGGACAGGAACTGGGGTGGCCCTAGGGTCTAAAAGGGGCCCAGCTGAGATGACTGGAGAGAGGGAGGTGGTTAGGAGTGTCCTAAAGCACTGCTTTCCTGCAGTCTAGGTGCAGCTGACCTAGTCTGACCCCCCATGCCAACCACAGCCACACCTGAGTACATCCTTCGGCACAAAGGCTTCCTTATGCTCCTTCCTGCAATACAATTAAATAGACYAAGCCAATATTCATATTTCCTTTCGAAAAGAAGCTGATACTCTGTCTAGATGATTCCCAGAGTATTATGGGTCCTACAGTCCACGGATGCACATGGCATCTAACAGAGCCTGTGCAGTATTCATAAAACTCTTTTGTGCTTCCCTAATTGGTGCTGTGAGTGGACATGTGGAAAACAAAAAAATCTTTTTCCAGGTCTAACCTGAGTGTCACAATTGAGGTTTTTCTAGTTTTCATCATTTCATCATTGTCTTTCATCTGTTGAACCACAAGCACCTGGTATGATCCTGTGAGCTTTTCCTCTCTCACTCACATTCTACCATTTTATCAGTACAAAACTTTCTAAAAAGACCTGAAGATGTGAATAGAAAATATTCTTCCATCTCTGAGATTTCCTTAAGCTTTCTGCATAGAATACTATATTTCTCTCTTAAGTRAGTTTGCAAAATAACTCCATGTTGCCATAGCTCCATGAAATACATAATTTTCTAATTTTATAATACTGAAGGTAACTTAGATATGGAAGAGCTGAAGATATTTTAGGAACAGCTGAGATCAGCATAGTACTCCACTCTGATCTCCTTTGTCTTACAGGCCACAGAATCACAATCACAAGCATCTTTATCAAGCCCCAAACCCTTGAGGAGAGATACCTAGCCTTGATCAAAGGCTCTGAGGGGTAGAGTCCAGTGTGTATCCAGTAAATTTTCCCAATGAGTGTTCACCCTCACTGCTAAAAATGTTTCACATTTCTAGTGGCATATTATTGAATTTTTGTTTAATGCTACTAATCATTATATTAGGATATACACTCAGAAATTGTTGCAACATTTACTCACTCTTTTTATACCATATTGATGATTGCTGTTTTTCTAGTCAGTCTTGGATCAGTTAATGACATTCCCTGAAATAAGCTTTGATGTCTCTGCATTGACCAATGTTATATTAAAGTGCATTTAGACAAAAAGGTTAAAACCCTTTCTGTAATGCAATTAGAGAAAACATCCTTTAACATCCATCAGATGTGAAATCCATTCCACAAAATCTATTGTACATTATGGATTTCAGCTAAAAAGCTCTGATTTTGCTGTCTCTTGTTAAGCCCAAGGTTTACCAACTGAGGCAGATATTTAGAGTTATATTGCACACTTAAGGCTAAAATGTGTCCACCGTTGAGAATAAAGAGAAAGCTGCTGATCATAATCACAAGGTGCGAATAGTTTCACTGAAATCAGTGACAACTGGGTTCAAAAAATTAGCTCAGAGTCTAATCTGTGTTTTTAACTCATTACAGACCAGCTTCTGCCCCTCTTGTTAGTGTTAAGTAATCCTGTTCACAGTCACATGCTGTAGAAAAATGACCACATCATAAAATTTACTTGTTCCTGGGCTAATGGTCAGAAGGGTATGAAGTACCCAAATAACAATATCAAAGTTATGTAGATCTCTGTGCTGTTCCACTTCTCTACTGAAAGGCCAAAGTATCTATTTGAAGTGCTCTGATGGCAAATCAGCTTTTTCCAGCCTTTCTGTTTCGGCCACAGATTAGAGACATAAAACCTTTGATAAATTTCATGGAATGGGATATTTGCCTCATTTGACTTTCTAATTTTAATTTTTGTAGGTTGCTGCCGTTTTAAAAAATAGCCCAGTTATATTTTATTGCTAGAAATAAACTGGAGCCTGTGGTTTCCTTCCCACTTCAGTGGCTATATTAAAAATTTAATTTTAATTTAAAGGTAAATAATACAATATACATTTCGCCACATGCTAGGCAGTATGGACCCGATCCTGCTTGCTATCCCAATTGTTGGTGTGGTTCTGAAGATTGCTGAGCAAAGAGTAACCACAGCCTCTTAGTCCTACTGCTGCTGTTAGGAAGCAGAGGGCACATTTGCATAGAAAAATAAGCATGTTTCAAATTATTTCTTCAATTACAGCCACTTCTGAGAAATAAATTCATTTAAGTGCAAGAGTAAAACAAGAATTTGAAATCTTTTCTATTCTAAATAGAATACATCATTTTAAAGTGTAGAGCCTAAATCCTAAATTTTATAGATTTGGGSATTTTGTGATTTAAAATCAGGGAGGCAAAAATGATCATTCAACTGACCTTCTACATAAAACAGGCCATTGAATGCCACTGATAATTTCTACAGTGAACACAGCTTTATAACATTCCTAGAACATATTTTGGAAGGAATTGAATCAAGCAAAAGATTTGTGGTGGGTTTACTACCTCCATTAGCAAGTATTTCATTGGTTAATTGGGCATKAAGGGAAAAACATTGCACTTTGAATTTTGACACTTTAGTATTTGACCATTGGATTGAAATCAGATTTACAGGAAGTTTTGTAACATTTGCTTTATAAACAGCAAACTGCAACCCTGATATGTATGATGAGGATGCTGAATCCTACTAGATTGCAGCTAAGTAGCATCTCTTAGCTGAGACGATATCTTAATTTGCTTTTCATGTGACTTGCTTTAGCTTCCTCTTCTTTTGAAGGTTACCCTCTCTGGCAGTCTCCAGACTTTATATCCATCTGCCCTTTGAGCAAGGTTACAAGATTGTTTTCAGGTCTGGGGTCAAGTCTTGGAAGAACTATTCTGCAGAAATCAAGGAAATGTCCTTTTTAGGTTACTCCTAATATTTTTTGTAACTTTTATTCCCCAACATCTCACTGGAAGAACATATTGAGGTTATCTACCATTAACCTTAAGGTCTTTTCAGAATTGGTGCTTCTTGAGCACAGTTTCAGAGTCTGAACTTGCCCTTCTCAATTTGGATGTTTCTGACCACTCTGAAAGCATGATGCCTTATAAGTAAATCTACTCTGGTAATTTTTGGAGGCAGCTTTTTTGTTTTTTGGGKTTTTTTTCCATTATGCATTTATACTTCACATACTAAAAGGCACAGAGACTCTTATTTGACCTGGGATGCTCAATGGTCCCTAGCATTTCTCTCAGGTCAAGTTAGATATTTGTCTGTTCAAAACTCACAGCTCAAAAGAATAAATCCACATCAAGGGCTCTTTGTTCCTAAGTCTCCTTAATTGTCCCTTTGTCCAGGCAGGTACTGTCTTAAGTGTCCACTTGAAAACACATTAATGATTCCACTATGATTTTGTTTGACCTTTTATTAAAGCTTTTCTCTGCTGAGCCGCCAACTTCTAATACTCCCTCGGGTGGATGTTCAACAAAGGCTTAAGGAGGCAACGTTAAAGCTGACAACTCCTGATTCTTTTTTGGTAACATTTTGAGATAAGAATTAGAAAATCCTTTCAGTAAAATGTTYGAAACGAGACTCCAGAATGCCATAAAATATTAGTTTTCTGAATAAGAGAAATGTTGGTGAGATCCAGAGTTTCCTAAAGTGCTGAACTAGCCTTGGAGGAGGAGGAGGGGAAGAAGTAAGGACTTAATATATTCCTCTAAAAYAAGATCTTAAATTCATTTTGAAATCAATGGAAAGCATTGCTGGGATATCTCTGAATGTCAGGAGCAGCACTAGCAGTTTCCTAAAATAATCATTGTTCCCTTCCACTGACTGTCCAGGGAACTGATAGGAATCAGTAGGAGTTATAGAGAATTACAACCCAGTACTTCCCATCCCTGTCCTGAGCAACGAATGCCCAGGTAGCAAAGCCTTTAAAAGTTAGTAGCACTGACACCAGTTGCCCACTAATCTCCATGGACACACAGTTCATACAAAGCTGAACACTAATGCAGGTGGCATGGGAAGGGCTTCAGCCAGTCCCAGGGCTGTACCTAACCCACAACAGTGAATGCAGTAATGTGCTCTTTCCCTCTCCTGAGTCTCTATTTATTTAACTATGAGAAAAGAAAAGGACTCTCATTTGGGAAAGGGCAGGAGAAAGAAAATAAATTCGATCTGAAGTCCTATCAGTATTTTTACAGCTGTTTACTCTATAAGAAACTACAACTATTTTTTTATATATAAATGTAAGAAGGAATCTAGCTGGCTTTATAGCACTTTGTTCTGTTAGAAACTAAAACTATTTGGTCATATAAACATACAAAGAAAGCCATTTGTGACTGATTCTTGTCCTACAAGTTAGGTTATTTGTTCTTTAGGGAAAAAGGCAGATGTCTTTTCCCAACATAATTTGGACTACCTTCACCAGGACATTTAGAATCACGGTTTTTTTATGTCCATCCCTTATAAGTGTGCAAGCAAGTGAAAAATCCATATGGATAGAGAAAATTCATAAATTAATGCATAAACTTATAAATCAGAAACAGATTTGCTTAAGTGATGGGATTTGTCAGCTTTCACGTTCTTGCCTAAAACACTATAAAATGGCAATAATTCAATAGGSTGATGAATCAGAAACAGGATACTGACCCATACATTGATTCTGTCATGCTGATGATACTCAAATATTTCAGACTTCAGTACTGTTGATTGTCATATGACCAAAACACTGTTATAGTCACAAAAACCCACTGATACTGGGAAGGGAGGGATTTTGTGTTCAAACAGGAAGTTCAAACAGGAACCTCCTATTTTGCTCTCGTACCAGAACTGGTATGTCAACACTTTTAGAAACTATTGATATGACATGTTTTTACTCTTGACCACTGTCGATTTTGTAGGATCAGGAATATGTTCTTTAGGGTAAGAGGGACCTCAGGAGGTTTCTAGTCCAGCCTTCTACTCAAAGTTGGATCAGCTCTGAGGTCAGCCCAGTCTGCTAAGGACTTTGTTCAGTTTGAGCTTGAAAATCTCCAGAGACGAAGACTGCACCATCTCCCCAGCAGCCTGTCCCACTGCTTCATTGTCCTCTCAGGGAAAAAGGTTTTTGTTTATATTCAGTCTGAACCTCTCTTGTCTTTACCTTGATCCCATTGTCTCTTGTCTTCCCATGAGGCACCACTGTGAAGAGCCTGCCTCTGTCTTCTCTTCCTTGTAGGATGGCTGGCTGTTGCTTAGTCCCCTGAAGTTTTCTCTTCTGGGGTCTGAAGAAACCCAAGTCCTTCAGTCTCCTCTCCCAGGGCTTCAGCCCCATTTATTGACAATCTTTTGCTGAACTTGCTTTAGTTTGTAAATGTCTTGTTCTGGGAGGCCAAAGATGGATGCAGTGTGGTCTAACAAGTGCTGAGTAGAGGTGGATAATCCCTTCAATCCATTGACTCTGCTTCTGCTCTTGCAACCCAGGAGCTGTTGRCACCTCTGCTGCTAGGGCTGGCTCGTGCTCACCTTGCTGCTCACCAGGACCCCTAGGGCCTCTACAGCAGAGCTGCTCCCACCAGTCAGTGTCCTCCTCCACAGGGGCAAGGCTTTGCATGTCTCTCTGTGGAATTTCACCAGGTTCCTGTTGTCTCATTCCATGTKCAAATGCTGCAAATAGCCCTTATCCACGATATTTTGGTCAGGCCATTTTTTATTTTAGTCACAGATCACTGATGATTCCCCATCTCCATTCCACTTGGGCTTACTCTGTGAAATGGCCAAATTTTCCTAGGGGTAAACCTGTTACCTCTGGTATTTATGCACTTCTGGGACCTGTTTTACTGAAGTAAACCTCAGCAGAGCTGTCTCAGAAAATGCAAACAGCATAAAGGTGCAGGAGAGTAGCACTTCTGCTGAGCAGAAAGTTACTTCCCGGGTAAGAAGTGTGATGTTTTAAAGGCTGTGCTGTGGAGCGTGGGATTAGTCACTTGCCAAGATAATAGGTCTGACTCTCCATGGTGCTACTCCAGCAGTGAATCAGGATGGAAACTTTAAGAAAATAAGAAATGGAGGTGTGGTGGGAGGTTAATTTCCCTCCTACAATAATCTGCAGCAGTGAAAGCAACAAAACTACCTTTTTTCTTTTTATTTTAATGGAAAGAAATGTAATCTAGCTCTCGATTCACCACACAAAGCAGGAGTGTTCTGGTTCAACAGCTGCTTGTAAAAAAGTCCCTGGTTTGTAGCATAGAATGCTTTCTTCTGACTTATTTTCAATGACAATTATCACTGATGAAATATGCAAAGGGGGAAAGTAAGAGAAGAAAAATAGGGGAAATAATAATGAAAGCACATACTTCAAAACACCCAGAATTAAAAAAAATCAGACCTACAATTTGCTGTATAGCTGTACACTATAGAATAATTCATCTTATTATTCCTAAATTAATGTGACACCATTGCTATTCAAGGAGATGGAACACAGTCCTAGGAGTTGCAGTTCTGTGGTGTGACAAATCAGATCTCATCTATTCCATTTAAAATAAGTAAGCTGTTGTTTCAGGGATTTCTACTGCTGCTGAAGAAAAAGAAAAAACAAGTTTTAAGGAAGTTCTTATCTTACTTTCTTTTGCTTAATATTTTTTTTTTTCCTAACCGTGATCTTTATAATAAATACAAGACAATGTGACAGTAAACAGCTGACATTAAAGTTAGACATTTCTAGCAAAATATTCATGCTAATCCATAGGGAATATGCTGAACTACTGACAAGCTTCTCTTGGGTTTCTGAATACATTGAAGGAAGATCATGATCAGAAGGCTTTTATTCTTAGCCATTTAGTTCAGAAGAAATGGGCTTGTACGTTAGCAGATCTATTTGATATTATTTATGGAGTTATAACTTCTCTACATTTCCAGAACTTTATGCTCAATAATAATCTAGAACAGTACTAATTTCTGTGCTGCATTGGCAAGTTATCCCGTCTTAGCAACAAGAAATGCAGTATGAAATGATGAAAAAAGCTGCATAATAGTTTGATTTCTGTATAATTGAGTTTCCCAAATCTGCCCTCAGATGTTAAAGCACAGCTCTGTCTAATTTGCAAGAGCAAGAYGGAGACACACATATCTGAACAAAAATCAGCACATACTGTTTAATTCCTTCACAAATCTGTTTAGTACATTGACATCATTATTCTATTACTCTATTATTACTCTGTGCTGGGGCAATTTCCCTGATACAACTTTCCCCTAGAGGGTTTAGCTTTCCTGATATAAAAAGGACTCCAGACTCAATATGTAATTTTGATCTTTAGTTCTGTGTTTTGCAAGAGAAAATGGGATTGTGGCAGCAATACCAGCAGCAAAAGAGTGAACTGTCTGTGATCTGCCTTCCAGCAGTAAAGCAAACCTGTTCCTTTGCTTATATCATTAGCAGTCAGATTTATCATTGTTGTGTTTAATGCCATCCAAGAAAACGTCCCCAGAGTGCTTTATGGACATGAATTGAAGGTGGTCACTGCCCCAGAGAATTTTCATTTAAAATCATTCAGATGGAAAATAGGAGAAGAGCTATCTGCAAGCAGAGTCAAGCAATACTACAGCTGATGAGGATTTGGGGGAGGAGGAGGCAGAGAAAGGGAATGCAAAGTGGTTTAAGCAGGGAATTAGCTTAGGGAAAAATAAGAGAGGGCTGATTAGGAGGACTTTTCCATGGAGAAAAAGTAAAAGGAGCACAGAGAGACTGAAACTCAGATAATAGAGGGTGCAAGCCATCCCCCACGACAGCAGGGCGGAGTGGGGACTACCGGTGCTAGGGAACACCTGGAACCTCCTAATGGCTGATTCCTTGTCGCACCAGCTGGATTCTCTCACCAGTTATTCTGCATTTTCTGGTCATCTTCTAGAGTTCTGTCATTCAAGGCACATCCCTTAAACCAACCCCCTCAGAGCAGGTATCGAGAATAGAGCAGACTCAACAAGATCAGGAGTGTACTATATGGGCAAGGCCAGCTGAGCACACCATCAGGGCAAGCCTTCCAGAGCCGAGGAGAATGAGTCAGAAGTGGAAAAAAAGAAGTGTGCCTTCTCATTCATTGCAGCACCGGGTTTGAAAAGCCCAAGCAAGCTGGACCAAACACATTTAATGCTTTTTGTGCCAGGCATGAGGTCCCCCAGGAAAGGAACATCCTCTACAAAGTGAGCAAATTCAGCAGATCAGACTGCATCACTCACTAACACAAAAAAATGCTTCTAAAAGCTCAATCAATTCTTCCATAGGATTGTTAGGGAATTATTCTGAAAGGCCAGAAAATAGCGATCCCAAAGCATACTTAAGGATTTCTTTTTGGTTTATGCACATAGGTTTATTTAAAGAATAAACCTTTCTGTGAGACAATATAAATAGCAAGTCCCAGAGCTTATATTACTATACATTTTACATGTTACTTAAATGATGCAAATCAACTTGTCAGTCTCTGATCATGCATATTAGAAAGAAGCTGCAGCTGCTCATAGCCTGCGTCATTGTCAACACAAATCTGTCACTGGCAATGATAATATGGATGAAGTATTTTTCTGACAATCATCAAAATAAATGAACGTATTGCATAGCCACACTGTATCGTATGTTTTTTATCGGGATCCACACTAATACCTTAACAAGGATTTGGTTTTAAAACCATTTGCTGGTACCAAAGTCTGACTCAAACTGTACTAGTGCCATTGAAAATTACTTGTGGCATGGAGACTTCCACCTGTAATGGGAGTAAAGGGAAGCCAATGCATGAATGGTGCTGAGGAGTGCTGCTATCTCATCTCGTGCTTCTCATTAACCCTGACCCTCAGAGAATATCCCAAGCAGCTCATTGACTACTTACTTCTGCAAAAAGAAAAAAAAAGGAATTATGGATCAGGAATTACATTCTTCCCATGTCAGCTGAGCACGCAGAGTAGAACTTTTGAAAAGCTCTCCCACCAACGGACACTGCCTTTGTGTCAGTGCAGTGCTGTAACCAGACTAATGACAAGACCACATCAGCTTTTCTACCAATTATGTCTGCCTTCAAATGCTTAATCAATTTACTTTATACAAACTGACTGATTGAGGCTACGGTAGAAACCTTTTTCATACTCATTTCACGCCTCTTTGGTGAATAAAGTTGTCTCCTCCTCAAGCATCACCCATCAGCTCCCTTTGTATTGTGCTTTGTAGATGCTTAATTAGCTCATCTCAGACAGCCTGGGAGAATTCAGAAGTTGCTGTGGCACTGAGCTCCTTCGACTGTGCTCCTTGAGGAACAGCCCTTGGAGATGAAGCTGGGGATGTTACTATGGAGACAAGCGGAGTCAGAGTTCCCTCATGTCCCACACACACAGAGTGGCATTTCTGTACCTCCATAACAGAATAACTTGGGGTTTAGTGATGAACACAGCTATGCTTCCTTAACGGTTGCACTTCATGATCTTAGAGGTCTTTTCCAACTTCATGATTCTATGATTCTCTAACAGAGGAGTTTCTTGGTCTGTCTGCACACCCGCAGCGTGGAAGAGCAGCCCCCAAGGACTGAGATGCAGAGAGTGGTTCAGATGACTGTAGTTTGATTGCTCATACACCTGAATTAATGGCTGCTTTCTCTTGGCTCATAGCACAATATTTCTGGTCCTAGATAGCACCCTGAAATATGGAATAGAAAGTGATATTTGAGTTCCAATGAAAGATATGACAGAAGTTATGAAAATTTATGGTTTAGGAAAACATGGGTTTACAAAATTAAACTACAYGTATTGCAGACTACAGACTTGCCTCAGTCCTTCCATATTTTCTTGTATTTGGTATTTTTGCACTGTGTGTTTTTAYAGTGACTGGTCAGTTCTGAAGGAGTTGACTTTGATTTACACCAGGCATTTAACAAAACTAATGTCGTCCATTTTTTCTTTTACTATGAATTGTGATTCTTAAAAAACTGTAATGGAACTCTAAGGATTTTGAGAAATGCTTAAATCAGAGAACTGTTAACAGTTGTTACACCGTAAACATTGGAAGTTGTTAYGCAGGCAAAGAGGCTGAATATTTGTCACTGCAGCCAGGAATTACAGCTGGTTCTCACTCTCACTTTGAAAACGTAAGATGCTTCCTGCAATTACAGGTAACTGTAAAATTCCTGGTGAATACAATTGCTTCAGTGTAATGGAGGGTTGCATGGAGACAGTTGCACCCAAAGATGGAAATCTTGTGTCATCAATTAGCATATCTATTATTTGCATAACCTATGTAATCACAGAGCAAGCTGAAATCCTAAGGAGTGTTATCTTCTGGGTCCTTCTTTAGTTTTTTGGTAGAATCAGTTTTGGAACAGTATAGAAAGGAATACAGAATAATTTATACTTACAGTTACAATGAGAATTTCTGATCCTTTCTGTGGCAAGATGACATATTAAGTTAAGATTCTGATAGTGGTGTTTTGCTAACGTTTTTTTGTCTCTCCTTAACAGACATTCAGAGGTCCAGGTCTCATTACTAACTGCTCTAATGGCGGCAGCCCCTTAGCTCCACTTGCTCTCAGTTCACCTTCCCAAACATCTGACCAAAATTTCCAAATCATATTTATCTGTGTGATAAAAAGGACTGGGACAGAGAGCACTAAGCAGCCAGAAAAAAAAAAAGAAAACCAGGGAAAATTTCCAGAGTTCTGAAATGAACCTCTGAGCATCTGGGCAGTGTTTTCAAAAAGATGCTATGATTGCTCACAGARTATGGAAATGAAAGGGGCAGCAACAACAAGGTGCTTATCACTCAAGTGTCAAGTGAAAGAGTAAAGCAAATCACAAGATCAAAAGGTGAGCTGATACTCAGTAAAGTACAATTAAAACAGAAAGTCATMTAAAAAGTCAGTAAAAAACAGGCAAAAAGACATGACAGAAAGCACACAAGTTTTTGTGCAAGGGCAATATTTTTGTGGAGTTTGTCACATTGGCTTTTGCACTGTGAGCCGGGAGCATGATCCACCTGTAAGAGGATTTGGGTTAGAGAGTTTCTTATCAAACATTCTTCTAAGGCTGTGGGAAATAAGGGCATTGACTAAACTTCCTCCTCGGATAAAGCAGGGAGATGCAGATTCAGCAAGGCAACTGGGCAAAGGTGGGAGCTGCTACTTGTCCAGAATTCACAGGACTCGCCTGGTCACACGCAGGGGATAGAAGAAGCAGAGAATACAATGTTTTCTTCTTTATGCTAAAAAGCCACAGAACTGCCAGCAGGACCGTTTGAGTGTTGTCATCTGGTTTATGGTCATCCAGCAGATAATAAAAACAAGACCTGAAAGAAGAAAACGTTAAAAGAATCGAAGCTTGGGGCTCTGTTTCTTTTTTCTGGCTGATAAAATTGCCAGCTGACAGGCAGTAACCCACAGCAACCAAGAAAATTTATTGAAGATACAAGTTAATAATTACAGTGGTGCATTGTGCCTGTAGTTCTGGGACAGACTGATGTGCTTTCTTTCTGTCCTTTTCAAGACAGACTATAGAAATCCACATCCTGCAGTTATGTCCAGGGCCTTATTCAACCAGATACTCACTGAATGAAGCAGATCTCTGACTCAGGTTGAGGACTCTGCCTTGCCCTCCATGATTTCACCCTGAGACTGTGCAGGGAGAGAGTTGCATTTCTGCCTTGAAAGATTTCTGTCCCTCATATGAATATTTTTCAGTTCAAGATGGAATACCATATTTTCATGTAAGATGTACTTCTTAATAACATAACTTTCTGTGCTGCTATTAGGATCATCACATCCCTAAATCTCTTTCCAGCTTCTTAGGCTCTGAAACTCCTATTTTTTCACGATTTGTTTCAAAAGGGGTATTTTTCAGTCTATCACTTAACTTGATTAATGTCTCATTTTTCTTTGACAGCACGATATGTGTTATCATTATGATTTTCATGATGTACTTAGGAACTCAGAGCAGTTAATTTTTCTTCTGCTCTCACAAGTACTCTTCTTTGCAAAAGCCCAGATGAATTAGGCCTAAATTAGGAACTTAGTCACTACTAGAGATTGATGCAGCCCACCTCACACCTAAACTGACCCTTCAAAATACCGTTAAGTATGGAGGGAACCTAAAGAGATCAGCCTGATGGTGTAGGTGTATCAGTTATGTGTAGAGAGGTAAGTGGGAAGGACCATAGTCTTTCTCTTCTTGTGGAAAATCTTAAGTCTTTGCTCTTGTTCATAATGACAGTTAATTTACTTTGTCTTCAATGACAGTTAATTCCATTTGCCTTCTTTTTATAAAATATACCCCAAATAGCACACTGTTCAACATGCAGGTTTGGAAATCTAATATCAACAATTCAATCTGAAATTATGGTTTGCATTACCAGATCCTATAAGGCAAAAGCTTGCAATATGTTTAATTTAATTCATGTGTACTAGCACAGAATTAGCAAGAGGTGGAAAATATCTAACTTAACGAATAAGTGTGTACAGAGTTTGCAAAGGTGCAGTGATATCTAATGACCTCTGGCTTCCATATATAAAATGCCCAGTTTTTACTTTACTCTTTGTTTACTTCTTGTTTAGCAGTATCTCATTGTGTTTTGACAGATAAATAACTAAAAATAAGGTAACAACATACTTGTTTTCAGATCTGTAACACATCTAATAAGCACACTCTTGCCCAATGGTAAATGCTTTGACTATGCTTCTAATCCTGACCCCTCACTAGTGCTTGACAAAGTCAGCCCTAGCTCTGCTCTTTTTCTTTCCGCTGCTCTGATCTTTGTTTGATGTTAAAAATTGCCTGAATTATGTCTGGGTTTTCTGAGCACTAAGGCATCAGAGTGGCATAACGGGCTCATTTCAAAATCTGCAGTAAGGTGAGTCACACTCCAGTCACTGCAGAGCACAACCAGTCTTGTTTGGAGGGGATGAATTCTGAGAGCAGGAGAGATGCAGCTTTCCTACAGACCAACACCAGGAGAAATCTCCTTTAGTTGTATAGGTGCAGTAAATATCTCCTTGCTTTTTGTTTAACATTTCCTTTGAACCTTTCCAGTTCCTTACACAACCGATTTAAAATAGGTTTCATTTGGAATGAGGAAAGTTTCGGTTTTTCCCTATTTTGCTTGCCCCACACCATCAATCCTCTTTCATGCTACCAACAAACCTGGCAGTCCTTCATGGATTTACTGTGAAAAAAATTTTCATGTCCTTTCCTTGGGATTAAAAGTAAGCAGGAATCCAAAGTCTCATGAAAGAATGAATGGAATGAAATGGAACATAATTCCCCCCTGTCCCCTAGTAAAACCCTATAAATCAGACCATGTTCCTTACAAGGAACTTTCTCCTTTCCTGATGATTTTATTTCACCCCAAATAATTGGCCAGTGTGACCTACTAAACTATGACAATGGAAAAGAAATTTCTACAGCCAGTGAATGAAGTCAAACCACCTCAAAGGCAAGGTGCCAAAGAGTGTGTGTTTTGTTCTACAATACACACGTAATCCGACTTTTCCTATGTATTGGGGTGAGGAAAAAACTCCACAACGTCTCATTATTGACAAACAAAACTACCCTGGAATGGAGACACTCCAGAAGATATGAGGTGCCTGGAGCCCCCATTATTTCCTCATGCTCCTTTGCCAACATGATCAGCTTGTTCTTGCTCTTGCATAAGTAACTTCTGAATCAGAGATGCTGCATGTCTCTGTCTCCCCAGCTCTAGTTTAGCCAGTGGCAGTTGCACCTACTCTGTGGGCTGATGGAGGAGGAGAGGAACCACAGCAGTTACACACCATGTGCACATGCTGGCCCACTCTCACATTTAGCCCAAAAATGGAGCTGGGAAAGAAGCACATTCATATGCCCTGATATTAGTGAAAAGAGGGATATATGTCACCACAAGCTTATTCACTGCCAATGACTTGAAAGGGATGAACAGTGAAATCTTCAGACTTGGAGGAGGTACAAAGCTCTTCTGAGCAGAAAGTTTTGTCCTGATAGTGAGTAAGTCCAGAAGGACCTCACAAAAGTGAGTGAGTGAGTGAGTGAGTGACTGACTGACTGACTGACTGACTGACTGAAAAAGGTGGAAGGTGAGTTTCACTCTAGATTACCCTAAGACAAATTGTGTAGTGAAAAGTAATCAAAAAGATGCCAGTATTATGCTGGTTTTGAACTGACAATGGCAATTTAGGAAAAGTATTACGATATCATCAGTGGCAGTTCTCTGAAACCATGGAGTCATTGTGCAGTGGTAGATAAATGCCCCAAAAAGTGTTAGGTATTGCCAAGAATGGTATTGAGAAGAAGTCTTGGTGTAATGACATCATGAGTACTATGTGTCCTTTTGGTTTTCCTATCACAAGTTGGACTAGTGATGATAGAACAAGCACATGGGAGAGCAAGCAAAATGGTTAAAGCAATGTAGAATCAACTATAYGAAGAACAATTAAGAAGTCTGGGATCTCCAGTTTCAGAGGAAAAGGATGAAGCAGATATTGCTGAAATTTACAAAATCTTGAAAGTGGTTGATTTACCAACCAATTGATAAAGTGATTGATATACCAACTCTCTGAGAAGTAGAGAACTCTCTTAGAACATCAATTGAAGTTGACTGGAAGTCAACTTAAAGCACATAAAGTGTTGTTTACACAGTAGTTAAGGAACTTCTGGAGCTTGTTGCAAGATGAGGCTTGGTGACAGATGGCATCAACAGCTCCTAAAGGGATTAGACAAATTCRCTCTCTAATGCTTAAGGGAATAAATAAAGATGTACCCTTTTAACTTTCCTAATCCTGAATGCTGGGAGAAGCATGGAAAGCTTGGTCTGTCAATAAAGAGAAGACTCTAATACTCTCCTTAAACAGTATGGCCTAGTGCCATTTTCAGAGATAGAGTACAGGAGTAGCTGCAACTCCTAYCAAGCCAGTTAAGGCATTTCTTATGTACCTAAAACTAATTGAAGACCTGCTCAAACATGTCAGTCCCTCATGTACTCCTAATACTCTCTGTGCCTCTGAGGCCCTCRTTCACCTCCAAGGAGGTACCACCTCAATGGCTCAGATCCTCACCTCAGTGAGGTGATATCCGTGTTGTGGGCAGGCACCCTACAGTGTAGAGGGACCAGCCAGTCATGTTCAATGTGTGTACCATGCATCTTCAAACATGTGCTAAGCTGGTTTTCATTGTGTGAAGAATGTTGCTGAGGCATTCTGCCACAACAAACTGCAGTTTGTGTTTAGGGCCTTGAACAGCCCAGAGACAAGGACATTAACAACTATTGCAGACAGTCATTTTGTACAGATATTTACTATTGTGTGTTAAAACTCCAGCTACCACAAGCTAACAACCCTCTCCCCTCTTCTTTAAGCAATACAATTTCAGACTGTTAAAAACCTATGAAGTGTGCTAGGTAAGTGACAGAGAAGGCAAAGATTACTAGTTCTTTCTGCAAATTGCCMCCTCTGAGACAGAGAATAAGACATTAGAGTCCACCTTAATCAAAGAGCTAGCAGGCAGTCCAGGTATGCTGTTTGACACAACCAATCTGAAGGCAAACTCTGTGGGTTTATCATCCTCCTGCCTTTTCCTCTCTAATGCATTTTGCCTTCTGTAATTTGCCTTATATTGTATTGACTAAGCAAGCTGCAAAAAAAATCAAATTCTTTTAAATTACATGTGTTTCTCTTACATTCTCTATTTCCTGTTTTATTACACTTGCAAGAATGGAAAGTACTTGAATAAAATGCAATCCCTTGTGTAACTGTAGGAATTGTCGTCACAAACGAGAGACAGTAAAATAACATTAGATTTATACTTGAAACATCAAGAGGAAATAAAAGTTATGTACCTATAGGAAACACTTCAAATGCCAGCTCCACTAAACAGCAATATTTACTTCTGTGAAGAGAATCTTTTGGCGCTGGGTTAATCAGGACCTCAAACACTTGGAAGAACACATCTCAGGATCCTAGATCATCCTGCATGGAGACAGCATAACCTAGACCTATGACAAAACATACCTCTGTCTGCGGTCCATCTGGAGCCAGCATGGATATCCACACAGACCCTTGGAGTTTCTGCTCTCGAACCCATCATACGACATAATTCTTTTGGAATCTCTTCATCCAATATTTTCTAGCCAATAATGGCAGCAGAGAATGTCTACAATAACAGATAGTCTGTGTGTGGCTATTTATTTTATTGTTATTTTAATAGTATGTAGTCCTAGAACAAGATGGAAGCTTAGTGTACATAGCACAAGATCAAAGATATTGCCTGACTGGAGACACGATCAGTATATAAAGAGCGGAGTAAACAAGGTAGAATAACAAACACCCTGGAAGAACAAAATGCAGTGCCCAGATTCATGATTTGTCATTGCTTTTCTTTTTTCCTGTTTCTGAAAAAAAAATTCATCATGAATGGACCAATTCTGGCAGAGAATTATTCTTCTATACTGCAGCATGCATAATAGTACATAACTCTCTATGTTCATATTCATCTTTCATGAAAAGTTTCTTAAAGCTGCCCATTAAAATTGTTCGGTACTATTCTCTCTCAAATCCAGCTTTAGCAAGGGTCATATACCAAAACAAAGTTTTACTAGTTAGTACTTCAGGTACTGTAAACTGCTGGAAGCTGGAAGCATTTTTCACTCTGATTGAAATCTGCCATAATATTTTTTATTACATTGCACAAGTGTACACTCCTGAAGCAATCCCAGAGGTCTCATTCCTTTTACAGAAGTTATTTGTAGACATAGACTCAGTTTTCATGAGAAAGGTGGGCATTGTCTCTTCATAAAAAACAGTGTTCAGATACTCTTTCCCTTGTTAAAGGCAGCATCTTCCTTCCCCTCATTGTCCCATCAATCTCAACTAAACTGCACCCATGAGGGACATGAACAATGGTAGATTTTAGCCCTTTGCTAGCAAAGCACTCTATACTTCCAGAATTGCATAAATAGGTTATTTTAAAATTACAAATGTTAAATAAATTGAGTGGGCTTTCAGCAATGGAGTAGAATCAGAAGAGTTTGGGAGGAATTGTCTTTATACTAAAGGAATAATATCAAAAACCAGAGAATATTGATGTTTACAAACACTTGCTGGCTTTCAAATCTGAAGATTGAGTGGTTCTTGTAGAACCAGAGTTTAAAATCAGCTGTATTTCTTCCCCCCATTCCAGGATGTAACAGGTTTGAGGGAGAAGGCAATCCATGATTAAACCCGATCCACAAAAATTTCAATTAAAAGCTTCTTCAAATCACCATGTGGTTTCTTACATTAAGGTTTGAGTCTGTAATATTAATGACTCTACTGAAGCTTCTGCATATGAAGAAAATTAGAAGAGTTTTCAGCTTTTTCAGCTTTATAACTTGAAACAAGTATACCTGTATATCTGTGCAGTGGAATGAACCACTGCATGGATACAGCTGTGGCAGTATAAACCACTTTGCACTTTTGCACATTTCTGTAGCTACTTTTTACCATGAAACCACTTTCAACCCCACTTGGTCACATCATTGATAAAAAATTAGTAACACAGAGAAAAGCTGATCTGTGGTATCTCTTGTGCAGCTGCCCTACAAGACACAAACTATATTCAGAAAGATTCAGACCAATATTTAATCCAATAAACAGGTCTTTTCCTTGTGCATCTATACATAAAATATGTATATGTTTGTCTATCTGTGGAAAATCTGATTTTCTCTGTAAATTACAGTATTATTTATGTSCATGTATCCTGGCAGAACTCAGTGCACTTCTCTACTTTGAATAGAAAGAAAGAAACTKGTTAAACAATACACTGATTATTTTGGGAAAGTGCTGTGTGCAGACAAAGAATTTTCAAGGTAATATAAAGTCAAATTAGATCATCATCTGCTCATATCCTGGTAGTTAACTATCGAATGCTGAAATTCTAATTAAACTCTTTGTGGGTTCTCTATACTTATCAGCCAGTCTAATATGATTTGCTTCAACGTTTTTGTTGATAATTTAAATCAGCTTTTGTAGAATTTATGCACTTTTCTGAAACACTAATATTTGCTGTGTCTTAATGAAATAATTCAACAAAATATCAGTGGTACTCCTGAAAAAGGTTGATTTCTCTAGAAAGAAAAGATATTGAATAAATTGCACACCTACTAATGCATTTATTTTGAAACACGACTACAAAGAGAAAATCAAGTGTGCAGTACTTGTAAGGTCTTTAATGGACTGGGTTTTGTCTTCATTTTTTTGAGTTGATGAATGATTTACAAGAAAACATTTACTCATCACTACTAAGATTTGCACAGGATACCTACATGAGGGAAGTGCTAAACAATGAAGAGACCAGGCTAGATGATGAGAAGTTATTCTAGAGAATATTCATAGGATTAATATTAATGACTGTGATGACTTTTTGCTAGTGCTTTAGAAATATTAAAATAATTTTGAATTCCTAAAAAAAAGGGCACCGGAAGTGCAAAGTTAAAAGTTGTAGAGACATAGATTATCCAAACTTGCTTTTTTGGGGCACATTTTGAAGTTTTTTTTACATATTCAATAGATTAGAGAGGTCCACGAGCAGTATTTTAGATCCAAATACACGTAGGAACACATTTTCCATACAGATCTAGCTGTCCCAGAGGTCCCTAAATATAAACGAGATTGCCAGGCACCGGAGCAGAACAAAAACAGCAGGACAAAACATTTCATAGTGTGAACTGCAATTAAATAAATTTGTAGTAGAGAGAGAATGGCTTTCACATGGAAGTATAAAAAGTCCCCTGTAGTTCCTCGAGTGGATTAAAAAAATAACTCTTTGATGAGTATCATTATATGTTGTGGTTCTATAATCAAAATTGCCCTGGATCTGCAAGAGGCTTTTCTGCAATACTGGAATAGCTATTTCATCCAAYGTTTTGAATACTATATACCTCCATTTTCTGAACGAGGTGTTTTCAGGCAGAATAAATTGAATAAAAAACGTTTTGACTGTGAGATTGCTGCACTATAATTCTTTCATCTACGCAACACGGAAACTTAAAAGTTGTTAATTTTAAACAGTTGCAACTGAAAGGAGCAGATTAGATCTTTGGCTGGAATAAATTGATGTAGCCACAWGAAATCGATGAGGCTAAGCCTTCTTCTTGTATGAAAAAGATCTGTCTCTGTATCTCAACATGCAAGAAGTTCAGATTATGCACACAATTTCAGCAAACTCCTATTCAGATGCAAATTACYCGTGGGAAGAGGGAGAAGGGTAGGAGAGAGGCATTTCACTCTCACCTCCGCTCCCATCCCCACATGTTAGTGCATTGAGGCATGCAGCTCCCCGTCCCAATCGCAGCCCTGCAGCTCTGGCATTCAGTCAGGAAACATGGAAACACAGTGACTTTTGTCTCTCTTCTCGGTTCCTGAAGTCTTGGGGCACCCACTCCTTTAACAAGCACACCCCAACGTTTGTAGCCCTCCTGAGTTGTGGAAAAGATTCTCATTTTCTCTGTGCACGATGGTGGCATTCTCACAACTACTGCAACCCAGMAGGCACAGAATCACCAGCTGGGACAGGGAGGGGATTGTCCCATCCTTGCTCGGCACTGGGGCGGCCTCATCTCAAGTTCTGGGGGCAGTTTTGGGCACTGCAATATAAGAAAGACATTAAACTGTTAGAGAGTGTCCAAAGGAGGACAGTGAGGATGGCGAAGGCCTTGAAGGGCAGCCGTATGAGGAGCAGCTGAGGGCACTTGGTCCGTCCAGCCTGGAGAAGAAGAGACTGAGGGGAGACGTCATCGCAGTTACAGCTTCCTCATGAGGGGAAGAGGAGGGGCAGGCACTGATCTCCTGTCTGTGGTGACAGTGACAGGATCTAAGAGAATGGCCTGAAGTTGCGTCAGGGGACGTTCAGGTTGGATAATAGAGAACGGTTCTTCACCCAGAGAGTGGTTGAGCACTGGAACAGGCTCACCAGGGCAGTGGTCAGAGCACCAAGCCTGGCAGAGTTCAAGCAGCGTTTGGACAACACTTTCAGGCACATGGTGGGACTTTTGGGGATGGTCCTGTGCAGGCCCAGGAACTCGACTTCATGATCCTTGTGGGTCCCTTCCAACTCAGCATATTCTGTGATTCTGTGAAGCCTTGTGCAAAGGAAGGCAGAAGGACCTCATCCCTTGCCTGCCCTCTGTGACCATCCCACAGCCAAATGGATGCAGAGGGCTGGACACCAGGAAGGTGRGTACTGGCCAGGCCCTGGAAAAACTGCAAACTGCCAAGTGCACAGCATGACAATAGGGAACAGAGAGTAAAGCTGAGGATGGCTTGGAGCTGGGAGTAGTGAGGGCAGGTTTAGGACACAGAGAGGGGATATGGAAGTGAGGAAAACACCGGACCATCAAGTTATTAAGTGTTGGGTATTTCCATAGTGAAGAAAGGTTAGCCTTACAGCAGGGAAGTGGATTTATCACCTGAGTGTTTAGGACACTGAGCTTCATTAATTCTTCTCCTCATGAAGGGAGGAACTTGTTTTACAACATTTCTAATAGCTCTTATCCAGTGGAGGAGTGGCAGGTAACAAGTACTTCTTGAAGTTGTTTTCATTATCTTTCTTTGAGGTAAGCAAGTAATTCCTTCAAGCTTATCCTCTGCCAGGATTAATTTGGCTATCTAGACTGGTGGCCTGGTACCAGGAGCAGATGCAAAACCGTACAGAGTAAAATGAAATGATAACCATTACGTACAGGGGAGAACTGYGTTTGAAGCGACCTGAATGAATACCGAATTCTTTTCTTTCCCTGCAACATGAAGAACACCACACATGGGGATTATATAGAGAGTGATTCCTTTAAAAAAATAAGATCAACCCATTTGATAATGTCTTCTTGTTTCACGGTATTTAGGTTTTTATCACAGTTAGTTCTTAGTGGCTTGRAGTGTTTGTCTTCACACCAAGGCTGAATCACAAATAAGGGGATTAGAAGTCCTCAGTACCGCGAAGGATTTCCATTGACAGRAGACGCATAAAGGATGAAGCAAGCTGCGCAGCTGAATCACCAGGCAGTGCAGCAGCAGTGTGCCTCCATTGACACGTGGGTGCTCACTGACTCGCACCGAGRAGCCTGCTCTGCTCGGCACCGAAACTCCTGCACACCACAGGCTGCCACAGACAGAGCTCCACACCACTTGGCACTAGGTAWATACACACAGACTCGAAAGATGGGTGAAAATATAGGACAAGTCCAGTATTCCTAATATTTCAGCACCATCTGCAAGTTCAAAATTTATTGGGATTGATTCAGAAATATAAATTTTGCTTAGGCCTTCTGTAAACAGCAATGTCAGTGAAGGTAAATTTTACACAGATTTGGGTGTGGAAGTTGAGTGCTTCCCTGTCTAATGGTGGATGAAAACATTCAGCAGTGTTCTCTTCGGCATAAGCATAGGTATGATTTCCTCCACAGAGGCTGATCTTCATGTAACTTTTAGGAATTTCATATCTTTGAGAGCTCTTGTCCTCTATGRTTAATATTGACCAGCAATTTAAACAGCCAGTCACAGGTCCCATAGAGAGGTGGAGGCATAAACTCATTCACCAGTGCAATGTTACTGAAGCTCCATTTCCTTATGATTTTGACAAAATTGGATCCTTGCACCGTTGGTGTTTGCCACCATGCTGAACCCCCACAAGCCAGCATATGGTGTGGTGATTACTTTGTTAACGTGGTAGCAGGAGCAGTGAGAGTTTCAGAACAATGTGCCCAAGGACAGTAAAAACAGAACCGTGGCTGATTCATGCCAAAGAGCAACCGCAGCTTCCTCTGTGCAAAGACTATTTCAAAGGACTCCAGCCAAAACCCTGAGCATTGGCTCTTTCTGGCTTGGTCCCCATTTGCCTAACAGTTTGTGTGAAGAGCACCCCTTCTGCTCAGCTGGCAGAAGCCTCTAGAAAGGAAAAAATGGGCAAAAGGCCGCTGTTRTATCTGCTTTTCTCTATCCCTGCTAATACAAGTGTCAGACATGTCCTCAGAGGAGCAATCATCTCCTCTGAGCTCACCCTCTTCCTCTGAGCTCACCTGGCTGTGAAACAGGAGGAAGTTTGTCTCCAGAAATGCGTTAAGAGCAGTTGATCTTTCCAGCTCCCTTTGGGTGACATACCAGCATCTTTGCTATTRTTTGTTTTGCATTGCAGGACACTTTAAAGTCTCCAGTTGTTTTCAGTGATCCGACGACATTTTCTGCAGCTAGTAAAAGATTTTGTAGAAAGACAGCTTCTTCCTATGAAGCAGCAGAAGACTGTAGTTTGAAGTTTACTCTCAAGTGTAATCTATACATAGCTAAGGCATAGCGGGAGGAAGCCCATTATTATTAGGAGCAGAAACCTTCTAACAAGGTGGCATCAAGTTGCAGTTCAGCTTGGTTTTGGTAACAAATTGTTGAGACAGCAAGGGAAAAAATAAACTCTCATCTATTCAGGAAAGAAAGGATACAAAATGACATTAAGGTGAGCCCTCCAATTCAGGCTTCCCTAAAAATGGAAATACCAGCTTTGTATTTGCAATTTTACAATATGCAGGTCCAAAGAAGAACACCAGTTACAGTCAAGCAGAAGGTGATGCCTGTGATTTGTGCACCCTACATAACACTGCACTGTGTCACTTTGACCAACAGTAGGAGACARTATACACTGATAATGTCCTGTGTTTAAAATGAGCTATCAGAAATYTCTATAGTCAGCTCAAAAGTAATAAGATGCATATCAATGCTTGGTATTTAAAAAAAAAATCTGAAAACCATTAAACTGCAAGAAGCTAAATTTAGGGGTAAGAGTGAAAACTATAAAAATTAACAGCTATACTATTACTATTATTTAATTGTAGTTCCTCAAGTGCTAACAGAAAACGTTCTCYGTAGGTATTAAAAAGAATTTACCTCTTATTTTGGGACAACGTCAGAAATCCTGGTTCAAAGTATAAGAAGATTTAAAGTCTAAAAGTTGAAGCAATCAAATATAAAATTTTGTGAAGGGGGCTTATGTTGTTGTGAAACAGATAAATAGTTTATATTTACACCTTTCAGTACTGAAAATGTAAAACTTGAAGAAAGTTTCATGTGACCAAACACTCACGTAATATTTACCCAATACCAAGTCTAGACCTTAAACAACTTGTTTGTGTGCCAGTCTAGTACCAGGCCCGGGGCTAATTTCACTGCTTAATAATTATGAGCTTGGCAAGAAGCTTGGTGTTAGAAAAAAGCACAGATGATTTTAACTTTCATTTCAGCAGTTTCCCTGCTGACATTTGTTGCCATTAGTCACTTCAGAGTTGATTTCAACTCCTATCAACTTAAACCTTCAAAACAGACTTAAAACACCCTGTAAAAAATAGAAAATCCTTCAGAAAGATGCGCTTATGCAGTGAGAGTGTCTGAACTTGACCAATGGCTCAGCAACAAAAAAAACATTAGTTTTACTGTACCACAGGAATGGAAGCTGCTGTTGCACTGAACCATCCATGCAGCTCCTCACCACACGCACCTGAAAGAGCAGTGCATTGGAAAATTAGGAATTGCTTGAGAAACATTAACTTGCTTAGTATGAATTTGCTTTGTTTATTTTATCCCTTTTGGGGCCACAGGACTCCTTCCCTTCACAGCTGAGAGGAGGGATCTGGTGACCAAGCAGCTCTCTTGGTTTGTTCTCATTGCTCAGAGGGTGGCCTTATGCTTGGTCTATTGTGTGCAATTAAAATACCATTTACATTGAGAATTATTAAAGTTCCTGTGACATTTTCTACAGTACTCATTTTTATAGTGTCTGATTGCCTTACAAGACACCAGATAATTTAACCCTTACCTTAATTTTGCAGGTAAGGAGCTGACAAAAAATACAAAAATTTACTGCTGTGTTGGGAGCTCTGTTTACAGCAGCTGTAATCCTTCCAGAGGAAGGCATATTGATTGTATTTTCTCATTAAACCTGTCAAAGGTGCTTTTATAATTTAATTTCCATCAGTATACATAGAGACTGTCTGTTTTACAGACCAAATTCACAAGAAGATCTCATTTGGATCAGGATATGTGTCTTCTGACCCACTTTCCTTACCCCCAACAGAGTCAAACTTAGGCACAGGCTCAACTCCTCACAGGGGGCAATGCACTATGAAACATAAGACTTTATAGCCAGACTACTTCCAGAAACAAAATTGTTACTATAATCTTCAGCATAAATCTGATATTTACCTATTTTATTTAAGAAGTCTAAAATCTAAACACTTTTTTTGTTTGTTATGTAGAAAGGGAACTGACTTTGTAAGTGCTTTGCAAGTAGGATGTCTATAAAGAAAGCAAAAAATTGCCAAGCCTTGCAAGAGGCTAAAGCAATAAGGAGGGATTGCAGGATTTCATCATGCCTTGTGAAGTAAGAACAGGTTACCAGTATTCTAGGTCTTTTAAGAGTGATTTCAGTTCCTGACTATACAGCAGAAAGAAGCCTGAAAAAAGCAGCCTTAAATCTAAACAGCCAAACCAAAATATTTTTATTTCCCTTCCTAGACTTAGGTACTTTAAACTCTGTATTCAGATCAGCCAGAACACTAAAGAGCAGTAAATTTCAAACAGGAAATCATAGAGAAGCTCGTAATTCACACAGCTGAAACTGAGAGCCTTAAATCCAATTTCAGCACCAGGATATAGAGGACAATACAGGACTCCTAACTGTCCATTAYAATGCATGCCTTGAAGTCTGTCACACACAGAAATTGTTTCCTTTCATAATCATTACAAATATATGCTAAAAGCAGCATTTCACACCTTTGGCTGGGTTGCTTTGTAGCTCACTGAAGGACCATTTATTGGTCTGGTTCTTTGAGTTAAGGTATGTGAAAAGTAAACCATCRTTTGGGCATTCTGCCACAAAAAGTGGCAGTTTGTTTCAGAAAGGTTTAAACCTGCTTTTTGGGAATCATTCAACCCGTGTCATGTTTAAACTCTCAAGAGTGGTTAYCCACATTCACTAGTCATGTTAGAAAATTTTCTTTTGGAACAATTATGCTGTGGGTTTCTCTCTTCTTGCAACTAGCACTTTGTAAAGACTCACCTTGAGCCATGGAATTCCTGAATGCAAGTAGTGTGACACCAGTACTCCAAGACTCAACTTTTTTCCCGATGCTGAATTTTTCACACACAGTGCTTTGGCACTGACTTTTGTTTTGCAAGTGGAAATAAATTTCAAGTCACCATGTTTTATGAAAACCATATGGCTTAACTCACAGTTCTTCAGCTTGGCAAGATTTGCTTGTGGAAGCAAACATGATATGAATAGCTGAATTGCCTCTGCATTTAAATATGTTCTTGGAGATGGCCTTGACTGATACTGAAAACAAGCTATATTTGATTTAAAGTGATGAGCATACGATTTAATTCCATATATTATAAAAATGAAATTAGAAATAAATAGCACAAAGAGACAAGAACTAAATGGAGATTAACACAGTCCGAAAGAGAGATGTAAAATAAGTAGGTTAAACTGTAGCATTTGATGGAATCACTCCAATGACTGTAGAAAGTCTGTTAAGTTTAATGCTGCCTCAGGACTAGTTTTTGAGACTTCTTATGAATTATGTGGCACAAGATGCTTTTTACAAGCCTTCATTAAGTAAATGAAGTAAAAATAAGAGGGGAAAAACAGGAGAATCCCATTTTTGGAGATATTACAAACATAAATTCAGGTAAGATACRCCTTCAATTGACAGTGGAATGAATCAGGATACTAAAACCTCTGAATATATCAACTTCAGACTAGCAGGAGAGCAAAAAACTGGGTTTATTAAATTTTGCTTCAGTTTGGTAATTTCTACTGTTACAAGAATTTATGCACAGGGACAGTTACATCATCTACTGGTGGGGCTCAAAGGTGGAAGGGGCAGGGCTTGGTTTGGTGCTGCCTGTTGCTGCTCAAAGACAAGGTGCTCACAGTGCATTTGAAGTGACAGTGAAGTTTGTACCCCTTGCCTGTCTTGGGTGCACTGCTCTTGTGAGGACAGAGCTGAGCACTGCACCACCTTKCAGGTGGAGGAAGTTACACTTGGAGGTGGCTTTCCTCCCTCCTAGATCCAGCCCCGGCTCCACCCAGGAGGGAAACCTTGTTCAGAAAGCACATCAGTGCTCAGATGTGAACAACCAGACTTCAGGTATGGATGCACACCAAATTTGCACCAAAAAGGACTCACCTAGAGCTCTAAATTGCTAACATAGACACATCCATAAGATCCTTTTCCCTGCTCATACACACACACAAAATGCACGAAAATCTCAGTGTTTGTAYGAAACAAATGCAGGGACAATTATTTTTATTTTATTCCCATTAGCAGGGTCTTATATGTTAACATTCTTTTCTTCAACTTTTTTAAACCCTAGCAAAACCCAGTCCTAATGGAACTGCTCATGTAAGACACTAGTTGCATGAGAATGCAGGTTTATAAAGTCACATTTCTATCRTGAGATACAGCCTTGCACTGTGGAGTTGGAGTAACTCCAGTGACATCAATGGATAGCACCAGTTATACATAATTTGAACCAAGATTAATGTTAATTATCAGTAACCACACCCCAGCAAACTTATCCTCCTCCAAAACCCTTTGCCAAGGAAATAGAATCAGTTCCTCTGCATTTACTGCCTTCTACATCCACTGCAGTACAGATGACTGGGACAACCAACAGTTTGAGCAGCATTTGGAGTAGGTTGTTATGCCAGTCAGAAATCTTCTTGTCTTTGCATTATCTTCACATTTTGTTAGCTCAAGATCTTCTTGCTCCTTTCTCACCATTTCCAGCTAAAACTGAGCTTGATAAGTCATTGTCATACATGGCTGAAGCTATGACTGCAGTGTAAAGCTGGGGCAAGGTCAGAGGTGTGTTTTATAAAATATCCTTAGGAAAACCAAAATGTTTTGGTATTACTCACCTGATACTCGGTGTAGTACGGAGAAGACACACCATGCTCATCACTTCTGTGAAATTCAGGCTTAATTAATGATATTTTGCCTCACTCAAATCCCAGAGTCATCTTTACCAAAGGAAAAAACCAAGCCCTTGCTTTGATGGGTAAGAAGAAGATTGAAATATTAGTGAGACAGAAAAACAAATCTATTTAGTAAAAATCATTTTTCCCCAGATCTTCAAGACAATTCACATTAAAATAATGAATARGGTGTGTCTCTAATGACTCAGGTTTCCATTTTTCTCACCTGTCAGTATATTTGGTAGTCATTCATTTTTCTACTGCAATTGCTTTTTTCCTTCTTAACTAACTACCTTGAAGTTCCTTAAAATTTGTATCATGACACCAGACTCTATTTCAGGTGATGCAGGCACTCGTAGTYATCTTCGAGAATTACTTTCTCTATTTCAGACCTGAAAAAGAACTTATGTACCTGAGCACTGGTGTTTTTCTTCCAACAGTATCAGTTGGTCTAACAAAAACTACTACCTCTTCTCATCTTGTTTATATGCCTTGATCTTAACAGTGAAAGCAGCCCTACCACTACAATAAAAATTAGGCAGTCCAGAAGGCCCTGAGCATGGGAAGAGTAATAATAAAYCCTCTGAAGAGAATACTCTCCCTCTATTTTATGAAGGCCACATTTCATCAGTTTTTTTTCAAATATAGGTGTTTCAGTCAGTTTCGGATTCATAMCAGGCTTCCGTACACATGACCTGGATACAGCAGTGACACAAGCACTGCAGAGGGGAGCCATCAGCTGCCTGCTACGGCTTTGCTGCTCAGTCTCATCACATGGATGTCTCTGCTGACGGGCTATTCCGCCCCGCCATCTCATTTTCAAGGTCTTCATTCAAAAAAGATGAAATCTGTGTCACTTTTGTTTATTATGTATCTTACTTTTCCTTTTGTTACCCRTTTCATGTATCCAATTTTTCAAGCTTCTGCACTGTTTATTTGAAATAAAATAGGATTCTTTTTTTACCATGGGAAGCAATCTGTGCTCTACCTTTTACTGCTGCTCTTTTCTTAGATAACCTGTGCAACATTGCTTGCTATGGTCACTTTATCTCAGGTGTGTGTTCATTACAGCCTTTGTCTTAAATCAGTTTTAGGATTATTGCATTAGTTCATATATTATTTTGGAATTGCTCTACTAAGAAGCTTCTGGGTGTGTTCATCATGTCCCACCCTCAGAAGACTTTGATGACCTTTAATAAATCCTTAAACAATCTTTATTTTCTTTACAGGCTATTCTCCCATTTGTACAGGCTCTCTCATACAAACCTGGCTGCTTTGGGGTTTTTTATGATACACTTCAATGCAGGCAATTCCTTCACAAGGGCAAAACATCAAGGAATAAATCAGTAAGTATTTTATTATTCCACATTYCTGCTTCAAGCTCCTTCAAAACCTYCACTGAGTATATTGCATAAATTGTCAATTTTTAGTCATATCTATTTTCCACAGCATTCTAGAACATTATATTTAAAATATGTCCCTTAAAGCAAAGGAAAAGGTGTGTACATCAGCAGCACTATCACGATTGCCAATCTGAAGTATATAGCCAGGGTCTAGGAACTATGAACATTAGATATCTTCATCTAAGAGCCACCTTCAGGACACCCTATTTGCTATTTGATATGAAACTTTGTTGGAATAATTTCCATCCTTTTGTTTGTACATTTATCCCTGTTTGGCTATAGGACTTTGGAGATGGAGTTCTGAAGAGTATAGGTTTTTTTTTAATTTAAGGACTTGAAGTATTTGTTTTATTAGTTTGATTCATCCTTTGCTTGTCTTTAATTTCCTATTGCTTCAGATGAACCAGCACATTTTTAATTCATTTTCTTAACTGATTTTCACTCAAATGCTGTCATTCTGTCCATCRAAAATAATAACATTTGAAATTCTTCATCAGAAACTTAGAGCAGTTGTCAGACAACAGGTTAAAATTCTGAAGGATGCTTCTTGGGAAAGAGACAATCCTCTAGGATTCCTCTAATGTAATTAGAGTGAGAAAAGACTTTTTAAAGGGTCTCTTGAAATCTTTGAAAATAAAAGGAACTGAGACACAGCTCAGTTACTTCCTGAAAGAGTAGATTCTTGTCAAGGAGAGGAATTGAGATCACTAATTGCCAGCATTTAGAAGATCTTCAGAGGAGACAGCAAATCTGTCTCTGAAAAAAATGATCCAGGTCATTGGACAAGACAAGGRAGTCCATTTTCATCATGTCCTTTTATTATGATTGCCTCTGCAAGAATGCTTTTCAGAGATTTAAAGACTGAAATAATAATATTCYAGCAAAAGGATGAAAAAGTGCATGAAAATAAATAATGATCCAATCTGAAGAAGAGTCAGAAATCTGACTTCTCTATWGAGAATGAATTAATTTTGGAGGTGCCAAGATGAATTTTGGAGACATAAGCAAATGGTTTCCCCAGTTTGAAGGAACTGTAGAAAGTGGATCTCAGTGGATGGGAGGATGAGATCACAGGTTCTTGCAGGAAGAGGAGGACTTGGCCCATGCGGGTGTTTTGTTGCCCACAGCCTGTTCACGTTACAATTCAGGTGCAAAAACAGCCCAGACAAGCTCTTTGGTGCTAYCTATAACTCATCCAACTTGGGCAGCAACAGTAGACAGGATATTGCAGGTACAGAGAGCAGCCCACACCGCAGATCCCCAGAGCCCCTGGCAGGCTGCTGCAGTGTGGGAATTGGGGGACAGATATCTAAAATCAGAAACTGTTTGTAGTTTGTCATACCAGTCCTGTGTTTCCCTTCAGGAATGGGAATGATGGAAAGCAAACTTTAACAGAGCCGAGGACATATAGCAGGCATGGAGCAGTAACGGTGAAGGTAAAACACAAACAAACACACAGGGTAGGTAAGAGGCAAGAGAGTTGTGTTTAAATTGAACAGGTAGGGTCTTGGAAAGATAAAACCAAGAATTAAATTAACAAATCTACTGCAAAGGAGTTTCGATTCAGTGAAGACCTTGTTTATGTGGCACAATAACCACCCTGAGAAAACACCTCGCTGCCACCCTGACAGTAAAGGCTTCTCTCCCCTTCTCTCTCTTAGAGGCTGGCAGCTGCATCATTCCTTCCCTCACTAGCAATCCCATTTGCTCCACAAGAACTCACCTCTGCTTCTCTCAAATTGTCTCATTCATTCAAGAACACAATTTAAAGTTTCAGCAAATCCCCTCAAACTGTATTACATTTTTAATTTTCCTGAGGAAAGCACAGGCCTGGGCCTAAGGAGATCCCACTTCTTCAAAGCATGGAACTGAATATAAGATTATTTCTCCCTAAAATCGTTGATTCTTTTATCTTCTCTGACCACAGCCAGGACTGGTTAACACATAGGAAACTGTGATTCTAAAGTAATAGTGTCTCTGTGTGTGTACATATACAAGGAAATGGAAAAGTTCAGGCTTACGGAGATACAAACATGTCGGGACAGCACCAAATCTAAATTACAAATATTGCTAAAATTCTTTTGTGTCTTATAACCTCTTGTAGCTTTTAAGGGCTGAGAAYTGAGCCTGTGAGAATCGTCCTGCCCTCATCCCCTTACCCAGGTACACAGGGACACACACAGCTTTAGAATCTCTCTGTACTTATAAGCCAATTTAGCTTCAATGCAAAGACTGTTAACGTTGTCTTGCACACAGGTGGGCTTTGTATGTCTGAAATGTGTATTTGGCTGACCATGATACTGCGTGATTTTCACTATGATACTGAATTGCAAGAGCTTTGAAGCTTCCAAGCATGTACTTACAGGGTTGAAATGGGAACTCAGAAGTGGGGGTACAAGCATTCCAAAGCCAGTATGGAAACTTTGGCATCCTCCCACACTCTTTTCTGCTGTTTCCTCTCTGAAAAATGCTGGAAAGCCTCTCTCAAGGCCCATCCTTGTCTGCCMGCATACACTGGCTTACTTTAAGCACTGGATGTGCCACCTGTACAGATTTTAGCTGTGAACACATGAAGCTTACACAGGTTTGTGAATGATACCATTTTCATAAATGATACAGGATGTTTTTGGAAAATATTCACACATCATGTGCTTTCTGGAAGTATCATTTAGATTTGCAAGATCAAAGAAATTAAGATCACAGTTCTTGACTGTGATAGAGCCAACCAGGCAGTCTCCAAATAAGATTTGRAGTCCACTCAAAAAGTTAGMAAATCCCAGCAGTGTCCAGGTATGGAAGGAATGGTACTGAAAACACTCCCAAAATTGGATGCAGCAACTTTCCTGGCATCAGACCCAGGGTTAATTCGTTTTGTTGAATGCTGTGTGTGCTTTCTGACTTGCTATGTAGTACCTATGATATCTTGACTCTTTCTGATWGCCCCTCTGTATTGGGTGGATTTGTATGGCAGAAGTTCACTGGATTCTTTTCACTGACCTGCCTGCATGGAGCCTGTTTCGGAAGAATCACATATACTTTCAGGRAAAGTACATTTAATCCTGCGCATTCTCTCACAACTTTTGCTCAAAATGAAGTCTGATCTTACTGAAAGTACACAGTTCTTGAGTGCGTTTGCTAATAAAGGCAGYGATTCTTCAGTGTGAAGATGGTACTATCTTCTTTTAGTGTCTCTTGTCCCTTTTTAATGAGGCTATCTGCATATTTGATAATAAAACACGTCTGTTGACGGAGACAAAAATCTGTCACAGAAGACAGAGAAATACAAAGTCTGAATGGTGTTGTTAGGATCCATAAAGAGTAGGAATGTAAAAATAAGTTTGTTTAAGTTGACATTTTTTCACAGTATATAAAAAAATAAGGCTTTTCTTGGAGAACACAGCATCACTTAGCATTTCATAGAGCATTTTGGTTTTGTTGTGGCTGGGAGGCAGAAGTAATCAGCTTCTCAGAAACTAAGAGAGAGAGACAATACTAAGCATACTTTTTACAGTATAGTAGAGCAACACTGGAAAATTGCCAAAAGCACTTTTTACATCAAGAAGGATTAAAAACAGGTGTCTACCAATAAACTATAGCAGAAAGCCCCTATATGCAAATAATCAAAAGCATCTACTGCCTTAAGGAAAAAAAAAAGCACTTCTTTAAAGAATCTTGACATGTAAATACTACTGGGATATGCTATAAATCCTCAGAAATAGAAATGCAAGGAGGAGAAKGTTGATGCAGCCAGAGGTTTTTCACTCAGACTGAATTTCCCAGTGTCAAACACTGCTTTATTAGCCATGACACCAAGACAGAAACATGATGTGGTTGCTGCCTTCTGTCAGTCTGCTTGCTAGTCACYGCAGCCATCAAAATGCCAGAAAGAAGCTTCAGAAATAATGTACATATTGRATGGAGTCTATCTTTTTTTTAAGTATCCCTGCAAGAATTGTACTTGTTTTGTTCATTTCTGAGAATGTTTGTTTCTGATATTTATGGCTGAACATCTGTTTTATAATCTCTGGAGAAAGTTCTGCAGGATAAACTCACTGTCATTAAATACAGAGCAATGTTGAATTATTCTGCTTMCCAGTTCAGAACACTGCTGTTATTTCAGGGCTTGAAATGTTTCTCTTCATGGCTAATTGATCATGATCCATGTGACAGCTTCTCCTCTACAAATAGGAAATATCACTAAGGGATTCTTTGCCTTTCTCAAAGTGTGTGTCTTTATTTYAAAAGTTGTCTGTTCTCAGCTGGGCTGTTGTTTTGATGGAGTTAAGGGTGAGGTGGAACCGGGATTAAAACACAGCCTGGACTGCCCTGACAACCCAGAAAGTTGACRTCAGGCATCATTCAACCTGCCATAAAAGCCAGCGACTAAGAAGCCAAACTTCCCTAATCAGATTTGAGAAGTSAAAGTATCCACTCAAGGGAGAATTTGGCTTCTGCAACCCCCATGGAGGGACAGTCAGGCACGTGGCTTCTGGTGGGAGAGCATGTGAAGCACCCACGATGTCACATTCACTGCTGCATGGCTTCCCAGCTGGCTCTTGGAAAACCAATTAGCACCTCCATTTGGCAGTTAGCAGCCCCCTTAGAAATGCACTGGTGAAAAAGCATCTCTCAGCCTGACATGTCATTGCTAGTTACTTCCCATGGCACGTTGCTGCTTGTATGKGATGCTTTTACATGGTCTCCCTCTGTGTCTGTCTCCCTCAGCTCCTGCCTCCCAGCAGTCAGCCTGTCAAAGCTGCCAGGCTTTGCTTTTTTTCCATTATTCAAAAGAGCACCACGGACAACCTCTTTTAAATTGCTTTGGTCCTTTCGCTCTCAAGGCCAGATCCTACTCCTCATTCCTGTGCCCCACATCTTCCCGTGGGCTCTGCTTGCCTCTGTGATTAGAATTATCTGGCAATATCCCAGTGCTGATCATGGCTGATCACAGCGGCCAGGCATGAGGTTGCCGGGAGGTAACAACTTCACAAGACCCAGAGAACAAAAAAAAAAAAAAAAAAAAAAAAGAGAAAGCAGCTAGGATTTTTAGAAATAACTGAGCATCCTGTTTTTCATTAAATTTTAATGGGCATGAAGGTCATACACGGAGCTCATGATCCCACTTGTGCCTGGGAGAAAGAATACAAACTGAAAACACTATGATTATATCTTTACTTATTCTTTCTTTCTTATCAGTTACAGTAACTGCATTCTCTGGCATGGTAGATTGGCATTTGATTTTTAACATTTTTGAACTTAGTACTATTTATTTTATACTGAGTAGAAATTATTTTCTGAACAATGTTTTAAAAAGCAACTGCACAAGAACTAAAAATCAAAGGTTGGAACAGAAAACAAAGTTGTCAGGTTTTGGAAGAAGAAGCCTGAACTGTCACACTGGTTCACCTTTCACCTCAGAATTCTTATCAGTGACCACCCTAAAATATGTTTACAGTTTTGGGGCCCTAAGCTTTGAAAAAGCGATATCTGATTCTTCCAAAGTATATTTCCCATTAATTTGCCCTGAATGTGTTCTGCCAGAAGCAAGACAAACTGTATGTCTGAAAATACTGTCCAAAATTTCATTTGRTGAAAAATTAAAAATTGAATGTAGCCTCAGTTTTTCTCTATCACCAATGACAAGGATAAAAGAGAGGCCATAACACAATACTTTGCTGCTTAAGGGGGCCTCTCATTTGGAAGTTAATAGCTATTTGAGTTAAAATTATTACAGACAAACTAGCATGCATACTRGAAAGATAAACAAGGAGTCTGTAAATAAAACAAATTTATTTCCTTTTTAAATTGCATCCTGCAATTGTTTTCAGCACTAAGATTTATTGCCTACAGAGGGGTTTCTCAAAGAGCTGCCTGGGTACTGGGTGTGTGATTCCTCCTTCCTATTCAGCACTACTGCAGGAAGGAAAACTAATTGAGGAAATTAATATGCAGTGCTCAAGGCTGAGGAGATCAGATAAATTTCTACTGCTTCAGTGCAAGCTGAGACCTACTCAGAAGTTCATTGTGGCTCTACAGTGACACTTTTTATCAATGTTTTCCTACTCTAATGAAACTGCTTCCTGGGTGAACCTCAGAATTGAGAGGCTAATTCACTTTCTTTCGAGTCTATAACCTGCAGAGGCTATGACCAGCCTTTCTGAGAGGACTAACAATGGGGAAAAAGCCAGGGACAGCTCCAAACTGATGGTTGACATCTTAATAGCSACTTTTCTCCCAACATCTTCCCATTTTGTCTGTACTTGCCGAATCAAGCACACAATTAACAAGTGCTGAAGAAACAGGACAGAACTACTCCTAAATTACACATTTGGTTTGTGTTGCATCATCTTGTCCCTTAAYTTGTGAACAATAACTTCATGCTTTTTCAACATCTTAATTCCAACGTACTCCTTTCTTCATTTATTCTTCAAAAAATCTAAATGTATATTATACGCTTCGAGATTTTCCTCCATAGCATTATCTCCCTTCTCTCTCCCCTCAGATCTTTTCTTTTGCACTCGTAGCTAGCATGGATTCCAAAGGCACAATTTGAGGGATGTCTTGGTGGATGCAAAGTGGAATAAGTGCCATGGAAAGCAGGAGGCAAAGTGGGGTCAAAAAAAAATTTAAAAAGAAAAACAAAGGAAAAAACACCCTAAACAAAGCAAAACCAAACAACTTAAAATGGAGAGGTTTAGGCTACCTAGTCTTTATCTTGGTAAAAGCCCTTGCTCACCCCCTTTCCAAGGAAAGAGATGTACAGAAAAGGAGAAAAGAGAAGTGCAGCAAGAACCCCAGTCATCAGAAGCAGGTCAGTCCCCAAACAACCTGAACTTTTAAACRTGCTTACACATCTGCAGGAACTTTGCTCTGTGGGTATAGACATCCTTTTTCAGCTGGTGCTGTAAGAAGTTTGGAAGGTCACAAGAGCCAGACCAAGAAGAAATGGTCACAGCAGTTAAATGAGGTGCTGCTTGGTTTTGCCTTGGTTCTGAGAGGCACACTTTGCCTTCAAATCCTCTGGACACCCTTTGATGAAGTCAGGCATGTCAGTGCAAAGTTATTTTCTGGTGCTTTATTGTCCTTTTAAGTCTTTCATCCATACCTGTTTCTGCAAGTTAAAAGCTTTCTCGGTTAGCAGCTGGCATTTCCCTCAGATCTGGAGCGTGGTGCTTGCCCGAAGCCATCTTCTACCAGAAGGGAAGAAAGCAGGGAAACTCACATATTGAAGTTTTTTCCCTTCATACCTTCACCTTTATTTTATACTGCCTGGGCATAGACAATCACCTCTTTTTCTCATCTCTAAATGACCCCAAAGCAGACAACAAATCAAGRAACAGGGGAGCATTTCTATTTTGTTTTGAATGACTCTTTGGCCCACTGATTTCATCTTGGTTTCTTTATTTATAAAAATGTAATGCTATCTGATATACCACATGTGCAAACGCCTTCAAAGCTCATGCCTCAAAGTTTGGAAAATAGCAAATAAAGAACTGCTTACTTGGCCCTCGAATGTTATCCACATCYCAGCAGGACCTCTAATGGATTTTCCACATCATTTGATATCTTGCAGGATATAACAACACATTGTGTCATTTTTCAGAAGCAATTAAGCTACAGTTATGATTTGAGGGAAACCGCCTGCTACTTCATCAGAAAGCAATATGTTTCCCTTGCCAAAGTTTAGCCTTCACAAAGGGGACCAATACAACAACTCTAAATAAAACGAAGCTCAGGATCTGCAGACTTTTGTAGAATAGCTCCTTTAAGTGGCCAATGTTACCTGCATTGATGAAAACTGATCCTGGATTTCCCCTATTTGGCAGTACAAGCTGTGTGGGCATAACCAGGCTCATGCATAACCAGCATAGCTCATGCATAAAGAAACACCTAATCCAGTCACTCTGCCTTGTTGATTAKCTCAGATGAGGCACTAACACAACAGCACAGCTCCCAGGGCTGCCACATGGCCATCCAGGATGAACAAGAAGAGGAGGATGCAAAGTTCCTCTGAACCTACCCATAGAGACAAACCCTGTGCCCATTCAGCCTCTGGGAGAAGCTGTGTGGATCTGAGCCCACATCAAMAAGTTTTTGTGGTTATCGCTAACAGTTTGATTGCAGCAAGGTGGTGGTTGGGACAGCCAAAGCAACATGGGAAACAAAGGAAAGCAAGACCATGGCCAAGCTCCAAAGGATAAAGAATAGCCAGAAGTGGAGCAAAGATAAATAGCAGGAGATGCCTGGAAATCACTGCTTAAAGACCTCCAAAAGTCTCTATGAAATATCTTTAAATGGACATACAAACTGCATGCATGTGCTGAGCCAACTCACTGATCTATAGACAGCAGCTATTGGGCACACTAGAGGTAAAGTTTCATTTTAGTCAATTTTTAATAGCTTATAATATCCTAATTCATTTTAATCTCATGTGTTTTTTATGCTTTCCTCCATGCCAAAGCTGAAATATTTTGTTAAAGTTGAATGGAAATCAACTTACAACTTCTGGTCTGACTTTAAAACACAAGCAATTTTGCAAACCTAATTATACACATTCAGAAAAAGCTTAGAGGCTGGTTAGAAACTGTTCTTGCCCTGGAGACCTTTCAAACTTATGAAAATCTGAAGATCAACAAAGGGCAGAACCGTCATGCTCATTTTGCACATTTCATTAGATGTAAAGAACAAGCCAAATGTGTGGTGAGGAGGAATAGGGCAGGGTAGGAGGTCTGGCTCATAGCCTTACAGTTATATGCATTTGCAATGCAAATTTCTCACATGCAGTAAAGTTGCTATTACAGTTTGATCAAGAGATGGTTTTAAAATATACGAACTGAACAGTTTATGAGTAACCTCCTTTCACAGCTTGTAATTGGTTCCGGTTCCAGTTCCAGTCCAAAGAGCAAGAAAAGTAATCTCAGAATTTTGCATTAGGTCCAGATGGGATATCAACCCTCCTGCTTCAAAGCACAACATAACCTGGAAGTGCAAGAATTTCAAAGAAACTTCCCAAAACATGGAGGGGTTTGGCACTTATCTGGGACTCTGTTTTTCCACATAGTGTAAGACAGAGTGCTAGGTGCTCCAAGGAAGGGGAACTGAATTAACATCCATTGGGCAATACTTCAATACTCTCTTTCCTATGCACCTGTCCAATCTTCAGATCAGGTACTTATAATCCTAGCAGAGTGTTCAGATATATGTCATTTCTTTATACTTGTCATGAGGGATGTGGTCTTGCATGGCAAAAGAGATACATCAGCCAATCTTACTCATCCTAACTTGAGTCTAGAATTTTTTTCTTTTGAATAAAGTGTTACTTTGACTACTGTCATTAGTTAAAAAACGACAAGTTGAATAGATCTGTTACCTTTAAATTTCCTGTAATGATTTAATAAGGCTTTTTTAACTCTTTCAAATATATATATTTTAATTCCAGAGTGAGATCAACTCCATGTGATAATGGCAGTTGCAGACATAAAAAGGACAAGGCATTTTGTAGCTATTTATTTCCATTTTGCAAAAAACCCCACTATTTTTGCAAAAGCAAAATGGAATCCGATAATAAGGTGTCTTACAGTCTATTGTTTTACAAAGAACTACACATGACCCTGTTCACTAAATGAAAAGGGAAACATGCATGTTTTTAGGCACAGACAAGAAAAAAACACAACCTTTAAGTTTGCTGTGATCGGAGTGGAAACTCACTGGCAAAAATCATGAACACTTGGCATTGTGAGACAAAAAGATTGAAATCCTCCCTAATTTTTAGGCATCTTAAGAGACAACATACTGCTCAGGATGCAAGTGTGGCACCTTAATACCAGCAGTGAGTACATCTTTTGCAACTTGTTCATGGCAACTCAAAAATCGGTTTACAGTGACATCACCACATGGACTGGAGACTGTAAAACTCCTGTTTTGGAAATTAACTGAGAACAAAGTGAAGGGATGGACTTCACAAGCTGAGAAGCACCTGCTGCAGAGATTATGGTTATTACAATGAAATAAAATAGTTCTTTCCTAGCCCTAATTACCTTAGTTAATGTAAACCTCATTGCCATCCACTGCAAAGAACCCTTTCTTCCCCAACGAGGAAGTTGTAACTGCAGCAAGGTCTCCCCTCAGTCTCCGCCAGGCTGATCAGAGCAAGTGCCCTCAGCCACTCCTCACACGGCTTCCCCTCAAGGCCTTCACCATCTTTGTTGTTCTCCTTTGGACACTCTCTAATACCTTTATCTTTCTTATATTGTGGCATCCAAAACTGCACACAATATTCAACGTGAGGCCACCTCAGTGCAGAGCAGAGCAGGACAATCCCCTCCCTTGCCTGGCTGTTGATGCTGTGCCTGATGCCSCCCCAGGGCAGGGATGTCCCTCCTGGCTGCCAGGGCACTGCTGACTCACATTCAACTTGCCATTGACCAGGACCCTCAGGTCCCTTTCCACAGCGCTGGTTTCCAGCATCTAATTCCATCGTCTATACACACAACCAGGGTTGCCCCATCCCAGGTCTGAACAAAAAGCCTTGATTTCTATAACGAATATAACTACAATGTCAACACCATTCTACAATTCTTCTGTATCAAAATTAACTTACCAAAAGGCACAATCAACTTAAAACAGTCACCTGAAAAACTGMCATATTAATGAAATAGAGAAACTGGCATGAATTCTACAAAATTTAGTAAGTTAAAATTTATAGGTTACAACTYATAATCTATGTCCAGATCAGAATAACTTGGACTGGAAGAAGAATGTATTTTTTAAAAAAAAGTCAGAACACACCAGTTTTATAAATCTCAATGTTATTGTCCTCAGTCTGTCCTGCTTGATCATTCTGTTCCTCCTGTGCAAATGCCTTCTCCTCTTGGCTGTTCCCCCACAACTGAGCCTGTCACCTCCTCATCTGCCAGCTCCAAAAGTGCTAATTGCTCCTTTTTTCTCTCTTGTCATCTAGTGTATTAGTATAGTTAAATTAAAGTATGAGCAGTTGTTTCTAACTTTTGGTTAGCACCGAGTTTGTTGCTTCTTTGTCAGATACCATGAAAGTACTTGTGCCAGAAAGCTTTTTATATCAGCATCAGGCTGCTTAATAAAACCTGTTAAATCTCCCTACACTTGTTCTTTTATGTTCTTTGTACAGCTACAGTACAGAACAGCTGTCACTATATATATGTGGGGCAATTTCTAAGTTAATTGAGCCAATTAATTACTATAAAAATAAGTGGGATTTACCGCATTCTGTCTTGTTTAGACTTCTTTTCTGATTTATTAGGATTTCGTTTGATTCTATCCACTTTAAATAAATGACACATTTTAACAGTCATAATGGGCAAAGTTTAGCAAAGTTAGTGTCATGCATTGAGCCAAAATTCATTACAAGGACCTTCTGTGTTAGAAGGTCTGTAAATTTACTTTGCTTGAGTCAATTTTCTATTCAGAAAAGRAGCCAACAAGTAATTTTTTTTGTATCTGTTTGTTTTAGCTATGGGCTTTCTTTCACTTTTGAAACTTGGGGTAAATAACCTATATTTTAGGCTCTGCAAGAAAATTTCAAAGCTCTGAAAGAAAATTACAAACCCCTTAGGAGGTAGTCACACAGGGATATGTAGGAATATATGTACTAATGTAAGCGAAAATTGTTAAGAACTAATTTTCTCCTTGAAGTAGCTTGTTGTACTCCACACACAATATGTTCATTATTAAACATTTACATTTTGATTTCTCTGTCATAATCTTTTCTCTTGCTTTTTGGCAGCTGTCCGAATTTGTAGAAGGAATATGAAGAATTGAAGATCTGTAATATTTTTATGTTTGCTGTATGTCTTTGCATTCATCCGTAAAGTGCAGAAAGGCTTTTACAAATATTTTTTATSTAGGTTTATTCAGAAGAGTTTTCAATGAAACTCTGTCATTTATGTGCTGGAATGTAAGAGGAACTCATCAAATCTTCTGTACGTAAAGTGTGTCTTTTGAACACTTATTTCTGTAAAGACTCTTTGGTAATGGATAATGAGGGATTATTGTTATGGAAGTGAGAAAATATATAGAATAAATCCATGGAAAAGAAAAGGGATTAAATGGAAACTGGGTTCATAATTAACTGCCCTTTAAAAACCTGTCTTTAAGAAATACGTTGGTGATTCAGACTTCTATGCAATACTAGATCTCTGCAAGACTTTCACTCTTTCATCCCTCCTCCTCTTTGCTATTTTCCGCATTGRCTATATTTAATCTCTGATTAGATGTAAATGCTGAGAATCAGGCAGGGGTCACCTTGAGTTTGAACAGCACCTAGTTCACATGAGTCCTATTCTTAGTGGTACAGTTATTACTGGATGTCATAAGATCACCCTCAGAATAGTCCTCCAAGAAATCAGTTTCATGGGTCTCAGTCCTGCAAAGACTCTGCAGAATTAATTGGACCCTTGGAGAAGCATGAAATAAAATAAGTGCAAACAAGTCTTTGCAGAATCACAGATGCTCACTGGAGATTAAGAATATATTCTCAGCTGCATTTCAGAGGCAGAAGTCTAAGCATATGGAGCAGGGATGCTGAACTTCTGTTACTTAGCATTTATGGATTGAGCAACAGTGAAGATGCTGTGAAAATGCATGAAGGAGAGAACCAAACTTTTTCATCACATTTTCCACCAAAGAATCATTCAAGACAATGGAACTAATTTAGTACTAAAGATACAAGGTATGCTGYCTTTCTTTATTGAAAGTTTCAGCTGAGTGGAAAAAAAAAATTTTAAAAGCCCCACCACATTTACAGCTAGGGAAATTATTCTTGGATGTGGGTGTAGATAGAAAAATAAAAGTAGCACTTAAGATTAAACAAGGAGTAGGAGGAAATGTCTGTAGAGAGAAAAGTAGAATTTTATATCCTTAAAGTTCAAAGTCAAAAGACATCTGAAATACCATCAGAGATAACATCAATAAAGAGAATGCAAAATTAGGAAACATGCCTTGATCATTTGTCAATAGGGGTCAAATTCCATTTCAGTTTTCCTGCCAAAAATTGAGGCTTTTTACTTCTGACAGTGAAAAAAAGTTTCATTATCCTCAAATAAATCTGCTCTTGTTTGTTTGTTTGTATTTTGTTTTTTGGTTTTTTGAGCTTTATAAGCAAAACAGTTAAGAGAATCATTAAACTGCTGGAGGAGGAGTCATAGCCATCAGATGACTTTCAATAGCTCTCGGGATGTGTGTCGTCTAAATTCATTTCCTGCCTCCAAAGCTCAGAAGGCTCAAACCTACAATTCCTGCCTCCCAAGAGAAGGACCTCAGAAGCCCCCATATTTTTTTTTAAAAATGGAGCGATTCCAGCACTAATCTATTTGAAGCAAGATTTCTTTTCAACAAGTGGTGAGACTGTCTCCAAGGAATTAGGAAACCATTCAATCTCTTCAAATAGCTGGGCAGAACAAAATGTCCAAATATGACAAAATATGGTAATATGAAGGGACCTTTCAGGAACAGCTACACATTAACATAAACCCAAGGCAACGCAGCAGGATAATTCACCTACCACCATTTTTGGCTGTGGGTACCCAAAGCAGAAGTTCATGTAACCCTGCCGTGGGGAGTCAKATGGAGATGGCAGGGAGCACGGAAGCGGGAAGCAGCCTGCCCAGGAGGAAGGTCCTGGCACATCACATACTCCCACCTCCTCTTCTGGCCAGAGAGAGCTCTGACAGGGACTCTGTGCACTTGGAGCTGTTGCTCTTCACTTTTCCAGCTCCTGCTGTTGCAGGAACTCCTTTTCCCCTCCTTCCCGTGTTTCCACTGGTTTCTGGTATCTACAGAAGTTTTCCAGCTCGTCCCAGGGTTGGCTAAGCCCTGGGCCAAGACTTTTCTGGCTGTCTTTGACGCACCAAAGCCCCAAGTGCTTCCCAGAGGGGTATTTCAGCAAAGTTGTGCTGCAGCCAGACAAAGGARAGGTGAGAAGGAAAAACCAGCACATTAGTAGAGCCTCTGGAAGATCTGGAATTTTCTTGGGAAATTGTGAGCAAAAATAAAAAAATGTGATTCCTATTGGGTGTTTTGCCTCTGACTTCAACTTAAATAATATGAAAGGACATKAATTTTGTTACCCTGGGCACATAATTCCTGTCAGTAACCATCAGGATATTCACTCTCATGTCAGTCAGTGTGACATTTTCCATGTTATATACTCACAATCTTTGGCTCAATCTCTTGACTTCCCTAATGCAGACCCATAAAAACTTTCCAAGATTAGGATTAAAGTCTTTCTAATTTAGCCCAATAGCCACATCATAGCTATCCTCGCAGGACTCTTTCTGCCTTGCTCCAGAGAAGCCAGATGCTGSTCACCAAATAACCACCTTTCAATTTTCAGGGCCAAAGAAAGCACAAACACCTGTAAGTTCACTCCTTAGTGCAATACATTCACCTTTGAAGCAATCACTACACAACCCTTTCGACCAAGGCTACACCATGAGCAACTGTGCAGAGAAAGGCCATGAGTTAAGGACTCTGTTCCCAATGTTGTCAGGTTAATGCCTCTTTTAAAAGCAGTGCTAAATTAATGTATGATAACAGACAGCTCCATGCAGTGTCCTTCCCTCTATACACTACACAGCAGCACAAATCTGACAAATAATTCAGAAGGAATTATTTGTAACATTCATAATCATACTTACTCACAAATATGCCATCAAATGATCCCCGGCTGGCACTTTAATAGCTTTGTCTCTGATTACTGTTCCCATAAAAACCTCAGAGAAACAGAAGTGCCTGCATTTGGATGACAATATCACCAGCTATTTCAAAGACAACTAAAATTTTAAAACAATAAAGATGTTTTTATTGTTCCCTACAGTAACAGCATGACAGACTAAATAATACCAATACAAATTCAAGCAAAGACTCTCTTTAGCAGAAACTGAGACAGGAATCGTTGGCCTCAGGCGTTAGCTCAGTGAAGTATTCATAGCAATCTTCATAACAATTCTTATTTCAAAGTAAAACCAGCCCATGTTAAGATACGTTTGAGGCACTCTTTCGGTTTAATGTGTTTCTTCTTTCAGATATCAAAGGTGCTTGGCATAGGACTTTCAAAACAGTTTTCTACTCTGAGGGCATTCTCCACCCTGCACAGACACCATAATTATCAGTAAAACACATTCCCTGTCATGCAGCTTTCCTTTTATTCCAAAATCACAACTTTGACCTCTGTCCATTCCAGAGCTGGCCATTATTTGTCTTCCTGGGGAATATCACTACAGCATCTTGGTCTCCTACTTGGCCACACAGAAGGGAAGGAATCCCACTGAGCCGGTAGCAGAGCTCTGCTGTTCCAAATACATCCCCAGGGTTGGGCAGGAGGACACACTCCACATATGCAGCAATGGGACAGCCATGCACCATCACTGGAAATTACCTGCAGGGACCTGAGGAACAAGGTTGCTCCAGGGCAGTGCTGAGTTGTGGGATCTGGCTGTGGTTTTTGAGTCGTAAAAGCTGAGAAATGGTTCGGAGTTATGTGTCAGACTTGGTGTTTTCACCAGCTACAGCTCATTTTTCTGATGTTGAGTGCTGAGTTCCTTTCTCTAAAGGGAGTTTTTTACAACTGGGCTGGAGTTCTGGCAGCCCCAATATAGCCAGGAAAGAAACGGACACTTTCAGCATGCCTATGGCAATTTAGTTAAAACATCTGATTTTCTCTGTGGTTTATAAATGCAGTTACCTTGGCCATCTGCACTGCAGGCATGTGAAGGTATGGGAAAAAGGGGAGATTGATTCCCACCTTCATCAGCAGCACCATAGTTATAACACAATAAGTAGGACAAAAAGAAATTTAAAAAGGAGAGAGGGACTTCTAAAGCAGTTATTTTATAATCGCCATTCTTACTCCTCTTTAATTAGATGCCATTAGGCTGAGCAGAGAATTATTATTAACAAAGAATGAGGAAAAAACTTTTTTTTTCCTAAACAGGAAACCACAGTGATAGTGCACTAGGGTTACTTCTAAGAGGTCCTGACTGTTTGTCCTGTTATGACAGAGCCAAAACACAAACATGTCTATGGCCTCCACAATAATGGAAACTTCTTTGAACCTTTTTTTCTAGGCCAGTGAAATATCAATTATGATATTACTCCAGTATCTCTACAAGGCAATGCTATATCTGCAAATGGTATTATTCCTCCATTTTCAGTCCAAGATGTGTCAGGAAAGGTATGGCTTTCTGTCTCTGGAGTTGTATCTCCTCTGCCGACAATCTGAGATGTTCTCGCTGATAAGGTTTTACTTGTGGAGAGGAAACCATGATGCCTGGTGTGCTTTGGGCATAAAAAAAGGAAATATGGAAACAAATTATTGCAGTAAAAGGGCTTGGAAACAGAAATTTGTGTCCCATTGGAAATTTTAAAACTTGAAATGGTATTTGTTCTTCATTTAAGAAGAAAAAAAAGATACTTGCAAAAAGCTTTAAATTAGAATACACGGGGAAAGGCGATTTGCAAACAGCACAAAACTTTGTTTCAATAAGCTAAAAACACAGAAAATGGAAGTTAAAATGATAACTAGAAGAAACAAAATAGAAAATACATATTTTGCCAAAGGATGAAATGAGCTGGAAAGAATCCTTTCTATTGTCTTTTATATGGAATTTAATCAAAATAGATACACTCATATGAAGCTTTTCAGTTGCTAAAGCTGTCCTTTCTGGATTTGCTAAATGACATTTCTTGGCAGCAAAATTTGCTCTGCAGTTTTTTGAGCAGACCTATTTTGGGTGATTGTACAAAAACTGGTTAAAATCTCCCAGGAACTCCAGTATTGTCCAAGCCAGATCGATCTCAGAATGCAAACAGAGGAGATTTGTGGAGAGAGGCTGCAGGTTTCCAGAGGCCAACTGGGATAGCTACAAACACAGCTGAGGTATAAGGTGTTCTGAAGAGTGGAAGTAAAAGCAGCAATCTCCAAAGGTGCCTGCATTTGTTTACAAGTGCATTAGCTGAATTTAGGCCATTTGAGAGAAAACACACCTGGTAGGTCCAGACACACATGGAGACCTCAGAGACAAAGCAGCCAGGTCAGCAAGTTTTAGGGTTCATTACTGTTTGGTAAACAATTAAATAAGCAGGTTCAGCTAAAAAACAAGGCCAAGCCTTTTTTTTTCTGTCCCATTTGATGGATATTTGCACCAACTTCAGGTTAATGTTTCTGCTAAGGACCTGGATAATGAAATACAGATGTGCTTATACTCTTGCTCATCTTCTTAAACAGGGCTGCTGTGACCATGTGGGAGACACAGGTTTTGTTTCAATGTAAATGTGATAATCTGAAGAAGTAGTTTAAAATCTAAAATAGCAAATTTTGACAAGCATTTATTTAAGAAAAAGAAATCCAGGAGATGCATACAAAAATAGAGTAAAAATCTTGGGCAGTTTCTTGATAGGAAAAGAGCTAGAGGAGGTGGTACTGGGTCACAAACTGAGTAAAAGTTAATGGGGTACACTTGGTCTTCAGGAAGCCTCTGCATAAGAATTGGAAGAGAATCAGCGATGAAGTTGTATCCAGTTTTAAGCAACATACCTAAAGATGTAGCTGGGAAAATGGAAAACAAAAAGAATTATAGGAAGTTTGGAAAAAAAAATAAGTTGGAAGAATAATGGATGTTTGGAATCTAAACACTTTTATTAACATGAACCATCAAATTCTAGAATCATTTTGGTTGGGAAAGACCTCTATCAGGATCATCAGTCCAAATGCCAACTTAACACCACCACCATATTCGTCATTAAACCACGGCCTCAAGTGCCACATCCACACGTTTTTTGAACACTTCCAGAGTTGGCGACTCCACCACTTCCCTGGGCAGCCTGTTTGAATGCTTCCCATGAAGAAATCTTTCCTAATATCCAATTTAAACCCCTCCTGACTCAACTTGAGGCCATTTCCTCTCATCCTGTCACTTGTTACCTGGAACAGACTGACCCCCACCTGGCTACAACCTCCTTTCAGGTAGTTGTACGGAGTGATAAGGTCTCTCCTCAGCCTCCTTTTCTCCAACACAATATTTTTATTTATGTATATTAGACTCATCTTAATTGTCAAAGTATTGTGGATTACCAGCTTCCAGCTGATTGCACTGTGTTTGTTTAATCTGGGGATGGTTGGTTTGAAGCCTTGACCTGTGCTGAGGGAAGGATTATGTTAGTGGAAGAATTATGCCTAATGCTGTTGGCCTAGTAATGCATATAAAAAGTAAACAGAGAAAGAAGTTAATTTTAAAACAGGGATGTAATGAGGGAGCAGCTTCCAGTTTTCTGTATTTCTTCCTGAATTCAGAGATAAAGTAGTACCAGGCTTAGTTCCAGGTTGCAGAGGAAAAGGAATAGGGAAGCTAATTGTCTCGTTTCGAGTGTAAGACAAGAATTTCAGCAGTTTTATTTGTAACTTCTGACTGCAAGCTCCAGTGGCACGAGACTTTAGTCTGATGGTAATGCAACACTGATAAGTGAGCACTCTGACAGTGCTCAGTAAATTATTCTGCTTTGTACTAAGCCGTACACCAGTCAATGCAGCGATAAGATGGAGCTTTGCCAAGTGGACAAAACCACACAGCCTCTGACTTGCATCACTTCTTTTACATTTGAGGGGAAAAAGGATATAACAAAATGTATTTGTTGGCTAAATGGACCTTATCTCAGTTACATGGTTGTACCCTACAGCACCAAAGCTGAGTACAACTAACCTTGTTCCAGATATATGCTACCGAAATTGTCATCAGAAGCAATCCTGAAATTTGGGTCTATTCTGATGTATCATAAGACCACAATGAAAATCATCATCACTTTTCTAAATGACTGACTGAACCAGTCAATGATTGGGAACCCTTTCATTGTCAACTTCAAATTTATTTTTGACAACCATCCATCTTTTCAGAACAATAACCTTTAATTAGGGGCATATAGAGTTGTCTGTGAACTTTTGGTGCATGTTTACTTTAGCATTCTGCTGTTTGCGTCTCATAACCTTGTGTTAAATTGACAGTCACCACTGTATCCTCTGATGCTGAACTTTGGCAGCTTTGTCAGATGTTACCAGTGAACAGTGAAGAGGATGAGRTTGGAAGAAAGCCTGCACATGTCCAACATGCCATAGGGACCAGATGGAAGCACCTGAGTAATTTGGCACACTTCATGCKGACCTACATTACAAAATTTTGAGACCATCCATTTGTTAAGGAGACATATGAGACGACAATGTGAGAGTCAAAGCAAGCTCCAATATGTTTACATAATGTTCCACATTTTTGGAACATATCCTAAGCGACTCCTTCTCTAAAGGCTGAAAAGAATTTGGTCTGATATATAACAGAAACTGACAATTGTATTGCCAGTGTTTTTGCTACAGATTTGCTTTACTCTTTCRTGCTGAGAACAGAGATGCAGCAGGAGAGAAATCCACTTCACTCTAAACTGGCTGCACAGATAAACCCCTCACAAATATTTAATTAAATGAAATGAAAATATTTTGCTTGTAATTTGTGCAGGACAGTAACTTTCTGCAGCTCCTGTAATACATCTCCATAGAACATTTTTCATGTCTATGTCTCTATCAGCAAAGTCTGTGATGTTTAATGGCTTAGGATTGTCATGTACATTATACTCCACAATAAAGCTGGAATCTAAATCCTCGATCTTTTAGAAGCCAGGGAAATTTCTTTCAGCTCAGTCTCCTCAGCCGAAAAAGGTGGGATAGAAATGATTCTTCAGAGAGTCACCGTGGCATCGACTCATCAAGTATTCAGTGTTTTGTGCAAGACTCTCAGAGAGCTGTGGCTGGGTACTATTTGTAGCAGTGTCAAGCACCAGGCACATCACCAGGGGTAACCACAGGGCAGTCAGGAGGTAAAGCTTTAAAAACAGACTTCAAAAGAATAGTTATGTCTGTGGATACTGAAATTCCATTGCTTTGCAAGTAAAAGTTTAGGGCCCAGACAGCTTGCTCAGATATATTCAGAATTTAATTTTTAAAAAAACCCCATAAATATATGTTAATGCTGCAAATTCTGATGACTTAATTTAATTCTCCTGTCCCAACTGCATTATCTGTAACGTCCCGTGTTTCCTTCCACAGAACACTTCAACTTTTGGTCAATTATAAGTCTACTGACCATGTCTGTCACTAATACATTAAAGAGCAGATTTAATACACTAATAGCTCTAATACATTAAAGAGCAACATAATAGCACTAATACATTAAAGAGCAAAAGCTTGTTCTCCTCTACTCAACACATATGTGTCAGATCCTGTTATACCGCTTACCAACTTGTAATAATTTACTTTTCTTGAAGAACAAAAGAGAGAAAGGCTTTTTTTAAAGGGCTTAAAAAGACTGCAGAGCCTTAGCACAGTCTTTGCAGCAAACATAGCTTTGTCTTTTGCTGAGCTTGTCAATCTGCCTTTGCCTTCTAAAAGGGAATATGGGAAGCATCTAACATGAAAAGTTTTAATTTTTGCTTCTTAACAACTTAAGACAGCAGAAGACCAATCCCCAATGGTGTAATTTGCTATCAAATCCTAGTAATACAATTCCAAATTTAGAGTTTATATATCTATATTGAAATCCACGTAAGGTTTGTAGTATAAATTATTCCAATCGATTGCCATCATGTATATTTACACTGCACGAGTTATCCTACATCTAATAGCAATACTAAGAGAAGTCATGAGAATATCTAGAAAACTAAGCATTCAGCAGTCTGGAAGAAATGTTGTCTCTCTTATTGATTATCCTACAGAATGCAATTATAGGCTTATGTCATATATCCTTCCTGCAAACAAGGACTGAAGGTCTTAACTAGAGGATGCTTGGATGCCCAAAAATCCTGTCTGCTTCCATTCAAGCATTAGCAGAAATAAACTTAATTTCTCTGTGGATATATTAATGCTTAGTGACTCCARCACTAAGGATTGCTATTCTAATAGCTGGGATCAGTAGCCCCGAATACTGGAGAGCTCATATTTGAAGACAGAATTACAAGTAGAGAAATAAAGAAACAAATGTTATGGGCCTGGACATCATGCATGGGTCCCAACTGACAAAGTACCACSCATCTGAGTGTTACGCAAGTACCGAGGTTAAATGTACTCAGCAAGCAGGATCTGTATAATATCAAAAGAGTTCCTAATCAAGTCAGGTTTCTTTTTGATGGAAAGCTAACTTTCTTCCCATCTGCCATTAAGTTTCTTTTTATTACTCAATTGATACATCCTTCGTGGAGATTGTAAGAGATGAGTCCTTGGGGTCCTTCTCTTTATTCTTAAAAGTTTTCCCATACTTTGTATACCTTTGTTTGAAGGATTGCAACTGTGTTGTTTAATATTTTCCTTGCAAAACCAAGATAGTCTTGTCTCCTCTTGGATGGATCCTGACCTTTTCAGATTTACTGGGGAATGTGGCAACGCTCAGTTTCAGATGTGATCTCATTTCTTATATCTTCCAAACATCAAATAGCCTTAATTTTAAACTTCAATATATAATTCATAGCTATAATAAAGACTTGATCTTTTTCCTCAGTTAATATGAGCTTTTAGAAATTAGAAAATAATGTCACTCAAGTTGTATTTACCAAAAATTAGTCTGAGATAGAAATCAGTTTATTAATTGTCACTGCTGCAAGAGGGCACAGAAACTACCATGTTAACAGATTAGTGATTTTATACTAGATGGACATCATTTGATTTGAAAGCACTGACTGACTTAAGCAGTGGTTTCCAAGCAGAATAAATCAGCAGGTGTACTTCTGAGAGTAAATGCAAACACTGCTAATGTGCTTGCAGATTTAGATAAGAAGCATCAGCAATGTTTCCTATCATATCTATTTCATGGTCTAAATAGTATTTGGTGCCAATTTGAAAGCAAAAATATATTTTTGTTTTATTTTCCAGAACTCCGTTTGAATAAAATACACAATTCCAGGCTAAGGGAGCTAAAAACTTGTCTTAATGAGAAAAACATTTTTATCTTGACCTTTTTTGAGCCTGTAAGATCTTTGAAAGAGAAGTTCTTTCTTTGGGCTGTTCAGAACTGAGAATGCAGCTAATGCTTTGAAAATTATTAATAARTTGGGTGCTGCAGCAAAAAAAAACAAGCCATTTGGGGAAAACAATATCCATCACATAAGCAGAATATAAACGCTCAAACTCTACTTCAGCATTGATCCAACCTGCCAGAGGCATTCAAAGCTGACTGCCTGTACGATTTCAGCATAAAGCATAAATTTCACTGAATCCACATGCTTTCATACCATTGTACCTTTGTTGAGGCTCAGGCACTGCTGAGCRGAGTGCCCAAGGATGCTTCCTGCCTGCTTGCTTTGCAGCACCTTCTCCATGGGTTAGTTCCGTAATGGTTTTCTTGCAATTGGTCCTTGTTGRCTTATGTTGACTTTTATTAGCAGTAGGTAAGGCACCATCCTGCCCTGCACAGCAGCTTCAAGGAAGATSTCATCTGAATCAACCGGCTCAGTGCTACTTGTGATAGTCAGTTCCTATCATACCATGAATTACTGCAGAAAAGGATTTAGCATAGTAATTTAAATATAATTCRCAAAAATAATATTGTAGAAATAGATATTAGAAAATTATCTAATTTAAATTGTCATACCCATAAATTAAATTCTTTATTTCTTGTCCTAGTCTCCTGGGTRTGGAGAAAACTCATTATTATCTGATTTAAAAGGTTGTCCTGCTGAGAAACCAGAGTTCCCATTCTGCTTTCTCTTTGTCGTATTTGTTTGAGCCTTTGGCTACTAATCTGATACACCTCGTATGTAGCTCCAGAGGCTAACAGTGCTTCAGCATGAAAACATCTCCAAAGTGGGGTCTTTCCTTCCTCAAACAAACAAAGTACCTTCATGCTGGGAAAGGCAAAACATGATCAGTGAATTTACCCAGAAGCAAGTTTTCCTATCTGGGAAATGCAACTGGAAGAAACAGGAGCTGACTAATGGAGAGTCAGCTGAGAACACAAACGCTGAGAGCTAGGAGTGAATGTGTTCTTCACAGCAGGAGCCAGGGACCCCTAAATTGTTTCCAACTAACTGATAGGATTTCTAATAGCTGTCTTGAATAATAATTGCTGGTGCCTAGTCATGAGGTACAATGCATGCTGAGATCAAAGATTACAGATCTCAAGAGTACCATCAAGCTCATTGCACAAAATGATAAACTCATCCTATTAGGGAGGTTTCATCTAGAGGGAACTGTTATCTCATTTCTAACCTTTTGCTGCAGGCCAGCTGGCAAGCAAGTTTGCAAGCACAAGATGGTGCAGCTGCAGGCACAGTCCAAGATCTACAGTGTTGTTAAAAGCGTCATTACAGCTCAATGGTATGTTCATGATGTCAGAATTACATCGCCTGTGCAGGACACAGGTGGTTGGTCTAGGCCTCAGTCATGAGGATTCAGATGTCAAGTGAGTCACAGCCACTCAGAGATTAAATGTTGAATGATTTAAAATCGCATATGCCAAAAGGCAAGCCAAATCCAGCCTGTTGTTGCTCTTATTAAAAAAAATCTAATGCAAATAACTCCGTGATGTGCTGAGGCCTGAGCAGCAGGCCTCAGCCTGAGTTGACTTACAAGATGGATCCTGGGCAYTGCATGATTAACACCATCAGTATTATTTAGCTAAAAATAGATGACAAAGATGCTTATGCTTGCTGTTTAACACCAAACCAACACATAACTTTGTGTAGTTATCTGCAAGAAATGTATCATTTTAAGAAACTTTCCCAACTGAAATGAATAGAGGCTTGTTTATAGGGTATTTTAGGGGAAAACCCTCCCAGCCAAGGCCTGCGCTCTGGCCAAGCCCTGGCCCTGGCTGGTCAGGAAGTGTGCCATCGAATCCAGGTGGTCTGTGCTAAAAATATGATCAAGTCATTTTGACTTGCTGATTTGGAGCTATAAAAGCTGGACACCCTTTTGGGCAAACCTGATGCCTCACCTATGGGTGGATGCACGACGTAGGATTTTCCAGTTGCCGGGAAGGGYTCTCCAGGTCTTCGCTGCAAAATGGGGCTCCCCAGCGACTGTGGACTCTGGATGATGGTAACTATTTAGGCAATTGGTGATGTATCTTTCTAAATCACTATCCTTTCTCTAGYATAGTAATGATTAGGTGCATTACTGCCGCTCTGCCCTTGCCTGGGTCCAGCCGGACCTGCGGCTTCCTGGGTTCTTAGCCCACAAAAGCAGCAACTGATGAATTAACTGAGGTTTGCGTGCCTCAGTTTGTCTGGTCAGACAGCCTTTCACAGCAGGCAGTTCATAAGGCAGCAGCGAAAGTAAAAGAGGAAAGAGATGGACTTCTGCAGCTATATTCCAAGTTTTATTTTCTCTGCCCTGTGRGGCAGGGTACATATCTTGAAGGGGAGCTAGCAGAGAGACAGCTTCTCGCTCTGTCTCTGCCGCTTTAAGGGGTAGGGATAACAGAGCTTAACCAATCGGAGAGTAGGGATACATGAAAGAAAACCAATAAAACCATCTCAGGGGAGGAACAAATTTAAACTAACTAGTAACAATATAGCTGGAGGGAATTTTCAAATCACGCTATCCTGTTACAGAGCTTGAGGCTCTGTGACGGAGGAGAAAACGTACAGACTCCTCCTTTGATAACCTGGGCTGCACCATAGCAGCACATTACCTTGCTTATTTTTGCTTGTTGCTAAAGCTGAGCGCATAGTAAGCTCATCGTTTTGTTACATGTATCATTTTACTGCTGTGTTGCCTCATTTTTTCCAGTAAAATAAGACTTTCTACTGGTGTCTGTGTCCTTTTAAAGCATCCCSATCGATTAGCAAAACACTCTGGGACATGGGTCACAGTGTACAACATCATAGCAAAGGTGGATGGATGGTTTTACCAGATGGAAACATCTGCCCTGTTTTGATGAAGGTGAATATTCTARAGATGTATTACGTATAGCATGAAGTTAGCAGAAAAGCAAATTTCTTGCCAAACAGCCAAACATAAGTTCAAGCAAATCTTACTCTCTTCAGACACAAAGGTAGGCAAAAAATTCCCAAAAKATCAGCAGCAAGCTGTGCATGAGAAAAAATTCCAGTTCTTTTACAAAGGCTTATAAACTGCAGTTCTAAAGTTGGGGATGTCAATCCACTTCTCAGCAGTGAGAGTCAAATACAGTTGTTGGCTGAGGAAAAGTCTTGTGTGAACACTGTAGCAGTTTATTACACAGTCTGTCATCTTTGATGAATTGCTTTAAGAAGCCCCAAAGCAGCYACTAGAAAGTCCAGCAAATCTGTACTCTTAAAGCCACTAAATGATATCACTGGATGAGTCAATAAGCATTGCAGGTGCTCCTATAAAGTCATATGTGGATGGTGGACAGCAGATGGTCATGTTACTGGTTCAGGTAAGGATCAGTTCTCAGGAAGTTTAATGATGCAAACAATATCCCCCCTCAGCTTCAAAAGCCAGGGCAGTGACCATCCATATTCCACTGTTCTCAGCCTTGGGAGAGGAATGGGCAGCTGCCCACTTAAGGAGCCTGGTGGAAAACTGCTTCTGAAGGACGATTGAGCTCTCAACATGATTGAGACYTGACTGCAGCAATCCCTTCTTACAGTTGGGTAAGGTCAGGGGAAGTGTGCAGCAAAATAAAGACTTGCATACAGTCTGTGTCAGATGAAAGCCTTTGAGACTGTCAGTTATGCATGTCTTTGGAAGTCTTTGAAAAAGTCCTGAATGCCCAGATGATTTTATGAATGCTGCTCACTACCTTCATGGCCTAGAGATGAGGGTTCCTGAACACATCAGACTGCCCCAACGTTTCACTGTCACTGGTACTGAGACTGTATTTGCCTCCTGCTTCCCTTTCATCATCCTTCTGCAGTAATGTTTTTATCCAATCACAATGGAAGATCCATTTTAAATAACCAGATGGTAAACATGTTCCCAGTGCCCAAGCAATGAGGTGATTTACTGAATGTGCAGTACATCTTACACAGACATTCAAACCTGAGATGAAATATAAGGTCCTGTTGTAAACATGTAAATCACTGTACAAGACAGAGAACCAGAACTGACTCCTCTAGCTCCAATGAATAACCAGAATTTTGTACTCTGAGTGTCTGAGACTTGGAAATATCTGATATTTCAATAAAGTGATGTTCCAAAATCTTCATAGCAAAATACAAGTAAGTCTGAAAAAATGTTTGTATACAACCTGCAATCAACAAACAACATTAATTTTAAAACTTCTATATATTAACAGCGAACAACTACAGTATTTCAGAGCTATATTTCTGAGACTGCAAACTTGATTTACAGAAGAACAAGTAAGTAAATAGCCTGAAAAACCTCTATTCAATTGCCCAGTATAAGTGCCATTAATTTATTCATTATACTAGGAAGAAGGTACTTCCTCAAAGGACTGACATACTGCAAAAAATTAGAGGTTTCTACAATATCAAAATAGTTAAAGTAAATTCTGTGTTGGGGGAAAAATGTCTAAAGTTAGGTTTGTACAAGACTTTTCATCATTTCTCCTTGTGAGGTCAAACCTGCGTTCACACTGAAATGCCTGTTTCAATGAAGGTCGTTCTGCCCGAGGTGGTTCACCTTTGAAATAATTTTATATTTGTGATTAAGAAGTRCAATTCACAATGCCACTGGGTCTCATTACACATATTCAGGACTGCAACGTCAATCTGTACAACTAAGTTCAGTATAACTTTTGATTTTAGTTTAGTTTAAACATCTCCTCAAAACCTCCATAATGTGCTGATCAAATTTTCTCAAAGCAATTTACCATTAGAGTACTATTATATCAAAATTTTAAAAAGCAGGATATCAATTTATACAAAAATGTGTTTTGAAAACAGTGGAAAAAGCTCTTTGACAGTGTTAAAATGTCTTGTTTTGACATTTCCAGAATAAGAAAGAAGGATAGGGAGTTTGCTAAGCAGGAACAGTGTTAAATGACTCTGTACATTTCCCAAATCTCTATTTTGATAATGTCAAAGCTCTGTTTACAGTAGCTATTATTTATAGCAGATTTCTGCAGTGGGGAAGCTATTTCACTAGGAAATTGAAGTGTTTGGATAGGGACATTGAAAAAGGCCTGATCTTTACTCACCCATGCTTTAAAAAGATTTTTAGAAAAAATAGCAAATTACAAGTTATTGTCTGTCATTTTCTAACTCTCTTTTTAGACRAAGTGTAATTAACACCAGTTTATGTGCACTATCATCTGCACAAGTCACTGTAATAAAGGTTCACCTTCTGATTGTCCCACTCCCATTCCTGGACTACAGAAACCAATTTCATGTTGGATTTAGGATACCTGTTTGAGTTCAGCAAGATATTTCTGGTCAGAATAGCACCTCATCAGTTGAAATTCTGCCRGTTCAGTCACTTTGCTGATCTTCAATTTGCCTTGCAAAGAAAAATAAGGGTTTTTGGCAAACAAAATACAAGGTCCTGGAGTGAAATTTCAGGAAATAAGGCACTGTTCAAGAAGTAGCTGTGTACCTGTGCTGGCAATAAATCCAAATGCCAACCTGTAACTCAGACTAGATTTTAATCCAGACTTTGTGAATACTGTTACGAACAGGCTAAAGTCTCAGGCAATTGGATAAGTAGAGAGAGTGGATAATGAAATAACAGCTGAGAGGAGGAAAAGTAGCTGTACGAACTGTGTATGTTAGGTGGGTCTTCTGTCCTTTAGTCCTTTAGTTCCTATTAGTTTATTTTCTTGCAGAACGAACCTGAATGGGCTGTGCAATTTATGCTATGTGGGAAGTAAGACTTAAAGTCAGGGTGATATTATGCACACAACTATGACCAAATAAATGACACTATCAGATTAAACTTTTAATTAGTGTCAAGAACTTGAACAAAGAAGCCATTTGCCCTTGTGGTTAGTTCACCGTTCAAACTTTAGTTCAAATCAAACAAAAGATAATAAGGCCATGCTAAAGTGTGGTTGACAAGATATTGTTATGATTTGATAGTGAGGAGAAACAGAAAAATAAACAAGTATATTTTCTACTAAAATGAAGGACTGCGAKAAGTCTTCAGTTTCTGATATTGATAAGATAATCTGCACCCTTGGAAGATTTATTTATAACTGAAATTCCTGAGTCATCTTGAAGATGCCATGAGGGTAGCACACAAATAATTTTTAAGAGACATAAAAATACCTGAGACCATTAAATGTGTTATACACAGATTTATTAACAAAAAGAAAAGAGCCTTGTTAAGGCAATTTCAGTTGAAAACTGTTTTAGGGTACCCAGTTTCATTAGGGCTGTCCAGGAATTCTCGTTCCCACAGAATAGCCAAAGAGGGATGCAATTCTTTGAAGCTGTGCAATTAACCCAACCTGAGCAATGTAATTGCCAGGTCTCAGTGTAATTGCTCAGCTGTCTTCCACCAGCTGCCTTTGAAACACTGAATCCCTTTTAGACAGCCCTGGTCTTGTACACCCAGGGCTGATTTTAAACTGTGTTTCCTGTACTCAAAACAAGAAATCTTTTGCACAAGTAACCTGACAGATTAAAGAGACTGTACCTATGACCTAAAGCCCTATTTTATAATTCTCTGTGAGTTGTGCTCTCTGTTTGAATCTAGCATCACTGTCAGTCATTCCTGCAACAGCTGAAGCTGAACAAACTTCTCACACTACCAATTGGTTGAAAGGAGATTCAGGGGAATTTTACAGGCTTACATAACGACAGGATGGAGATGACTTAACATGTTCACTCATACCACCTGATCCTCTTGTTATGTGCATTCCAGTTCATATGGAATTCAGGTATGGGTTCAACCGTTAAAGGGCATTGAAAGAAGTAGAGGATACCATTCCATARTCTCATTCACTTTCCTATACTAATCTAGAAATTTGGCATTGACTGCTGTTTGAGGTGACAAAGAACTGAGATGTATCAATGAGACTGGAAGAGGTAACACAGGAACTACAACGTGCACGTGTTTTCAGGTGAAGTGTCTGGAATCTGGAACTTATTCTTCAAGAATGCTCAGTTCTCATTATGTGCAGCACAGAAGTCTGAAGACTKTTTTAACCAAGTTCAGTAGAAGTTCCTTTTCACCAATAATAACAAGTTTCTTTCAATGCCACCAAAAATGAGCTGACAAAAATGCCATAAATATTACTTAAATTCAAGAAGAAGCAAGGGAGGTTGCTTGCATTGACATGACAAAACACTCAACAAAAACACTTGAAGTCAAGTGCCTATCAGTTCTTTTTTACATTTCAAAGGTAGGCAGATGCATCTGTATCTTTTCTAGAACATATTAATCTTCAATGACATATAAATAATAGTGAATGGATAATTTCATTGTGTCGTGATGGAAAGTGACATGACATCTATGAATCAGTAAATCAGATATGTACACATTATTGAAATGTTTTGATATCTGATGGGAGGAAAGCACAAACTACTAATACAAGCATTAATTTGAGAGGGAGCAGAATAGAGTTTGCAGATGCAAAACCCTGGCATTTTACACTGGACCATTATGAATTAAAAAAATGCGCAGTCTTAGAGAAGGCAAGGATGCTGAAGGGGACCTTGAAGGATTTTAATCATCTAACTACAAAAGGCAGGGAGAAAGAAAAATAAGCTTATGGAATAACATTTAATCAATTAATGATAATTCCAACAAGCATGAGGACTCAAGCAGAGTTTCAGGCAGTAACTCCATTGCAAGAGTGGCGTCCTCCTTTTGTAATCCTTGAGGTTTTCCATTTTCTTTATACTCACTTGTAGAGGGTTGGCATCTAAAAATAAAAGGAGACTGATTCAAGCAATAAATAGTTGGTTTATTATGTGTTGTCATAATGTTGTAATTATCTTGTAATTCCTTTTGCTTTGAACTTATAATCTTTCCCCTCTCCTCTGCCATTGAAAATAATTCTACACAAACATGAAATAGAATTACAGGATGGGACTGTAGTGACTTCATATAAAGCAGAAATTATTTGCCCCGAAAGCAAGCAGCTTCAGGAAACAGCAGACTGAAGATTATTCCTCCTGTCTTCAAAGTGAATATTTTTCAATCATCCTGCCATTCAAGGTTGATTCATAAAATGACATTGCAGCCATGTAGACAGACTATATTTGCAATATATGTTATTTGCAGCAGATAATGTGACTCACGACACCAGTTAATACAGAGACAGACATGACCCTGTTCCTTTTGCAGATTTTMAATCAGGCATGTGCCTTTGGCCTCATATGTTATTTGAGCTCATTAAAAAAATCCTGTCTTTTAATATTTACATTCTAATATATTCCTTTACTCACTTAAGACACATGGATGTCTGGCTAATGATGCSCTGACAACTGATCTGCTATGTTGTAAATGGGGCACACAGAGGTGGACAAGATAATTATATTATTTATCAAGTGACTTTTCCATCAAAATCAAGGACTCTTGCTAAAACATATGCAAAGTGAAAAAGGATTGTGATGTGCTTGTGAAAAACAGTTCATAAAGTAGGTTCCATTTGTTGCTAGAAAAAAAATATGAGCACACCATTGGAATGAGCTGAATATTTTATATTGGTATCATTCTATATGAATAGATATAGATATACACACACACACATTTCTGTCTTTCCAGATACGTTTTTACAGAAGTTAAAAGCATACTCAACATTGACAATATCGATGAAAATATGTTAAAAAACCTGTGGATCCTCCTTCATTGTATTCAGACTCAGTCGTATATCTCGAAGATTCTCTCAGTTTCTTCTGACTCATAATTGKGGCAATCTGGGACCAAACAACTGAATTCAGTTATACAGCCAGAGATCTGGTGAATGRAGGACCTGAATAAGCACATAACCAGCATACAAAGAAAAAAAGAAGATTATAGTAATAGTCCCCTTAATATTAAGYCATATTATCATAGAAGCATAATTTCCTTTTCTAGAATGAATTGTAATCTGTCACAACCAGCAATCCCATAAACAAAAATCTGCTTTCAGGGATTTTACATTCTTTTTCAGCTTTTGATTGAACTTACATATATATATGCAAATATATACATAAAAAAGAGTCTAAATAGGAGCAGAAAATATTCCTTTACATAAATAGATAAGCCAGCAATCTTTTCTTAATTATTATACCTCCCTGGTGATTGGCATCATTCTCTGCTTTTATTTTCCTTTTTGAGTCACCAAGTCACCAGAACTTCCCCAAAGCACTGTCACTGACTTTGCTAACAAACTACACCTCCGTTTGATAACAACACCAAAACTCAGGGAAGGCAGGTCCTGCTGGGCTGGGTTTGGCGTGCCCAGAGAAGGTCAGGTCACCTGCTCCAGCCAAACTACARTGACAGGCAACTGCTCTTGCCTTAGACAAGGAACAATCTTAGACAGGAATGGGCAGAAAGGACAGGGTTTGGGACATTCAGGTTTCTGCTGTTTCTCTCATGCTGTTCATCGTATAGTTTCAAAACCATCTGCTACTTAGGGTGAGATGTTTAGGGAACAACATCATCCCACTCCATTACTCGTGGCATATGCAGAGATGTACAAGGCTCCCAAGTATAATCAGTGTAGCATAACACAGTTTTTATACACAAGCAAAGTGTCATGGTGTACCTATGGCACTGTATAAAGCAAACAAAAATGACACGAGACAAATATTATGGTTTTGTTTAAGACCTGACCATCCCCTAAGATTAGAGGAATTTTAAGTAAGGAAACTGCTTAGAATGGGATGGTAAATTCACTTCCAAAGAGCTGGTGAAGKRTTTGGAGCACAAGTTGTRTGAGGAGCAGCTGAGGTTGCTGGGGATGTATAGACTGGAGAAAAAGAGACTGATGGAGGACCTTATCACTCYCTACAACCACCTGAAAGAAGGTTGCAGCAAGGTGGAGGTCAGCCTTTTCTCTCGGGTAACAGGTGACAGGATAAGTGGAAATGGCCTCAAGTTGCACCAGGTGAGGTTTATATTGGATGTTGGGAAAAATTTCTTCACAGAAAGGCTTGTCAAGCATTGGAACAGGCTGCCCAGTGACGTGGTTGAGCTACCATCCCTGGAGTTATTTAAAAGACATGTACATGTGATACTCAGAGACACAGCTTAGTATTGKRTTTGGCAGTGTTAGGTTAACATTTGGACTCAATGGTCTTAAGGTTCTTTTTAACCTACATGAGTTATTCACAATGTGTTATATTTTGAAATTTGTATTGGACAACCATGTTGCTAAAAGAGGACCATGTGTCATGCAAGCCATGAAGATACTTCATGGAGGCAAAAAGCAGGTTAGTGATGAAAGCATATTTAAATTTAAAGTTGCAACTTGAATAAAAAATTTTCTGAGTCATTAAGTACCATACAGTAAGGAGCTGGGCTTTTTAAAAATCTATTCATAATTCAATAAGTCAGAGCAGTCTGAAATTCYATTGTGTTCTTACGTTAATTTCTACATGGGTAAATATTAGGGAACTTGTATGCAATAATGCAGATGCAATTGCAAATTCATGATACAAATGGGAAGAGTGGGAGAGGTTGCTTACAAAAATTAATAAAAAATTACAAGACCAGAAAAATTCTTAAATGGTGATCTATTTGTTATTTGCACGACCGTTGACCCAAAGAGGAATCAAGTAGAATTCTTGAAAGGTCCTTGTGTAACTCCCAGTAATAAGAGGAAGACACCACTTCTCCCAACACAACCTATTCCTCTCTTGCACAGGCAAGTTTTCCTAATGGAAAAGTTTTCTTAAGGAAAGTTTTCAAAGGAAAAGTTTTCCTAGTATCTGCTGTAAACAATCCTAAGAAATTCCTAAGAAAAATTAGACACTTTATTTTTTTGTCCTGTGTGCTGTGAACAGTGGGAACGGATAGTTTTCCTCCTCCCACAGGCAGTTTTCAGGAACAATGACATGCCAAGTCTGCCCACTTCAGCCAAAAAGTAAMTACTGGATTTTTTTAGTAGAAACAATTATTGATGAGGGAAACTCRTTACAAGGCCCCAGCCTCCTGCTTTATAACAAATTCTGTTATTTTGGGATTTATGCAGTGGCTGGAAACTGATTTGATGCTACTGATGCCAGCCCTTTATTAACTGAGAAACAATAAAAAAGGTATGAAATAGTCACTAATAGCTCTTCTCATAGCACAAAAGAATTCTCACTGCACTTGATGGCAAGAAATGGCAAACTTGCTAATAACTCTTCTCAGGCTCTGTCCTAAAATATTTTGAGTTCTGTCTTTGATTTTCTCATTGTACTGTCTTAAGAAGAGCTGAGGACTTAGATATTCCAACAATTTCACTTTTCAGCTTTGCTGTCCAGTATTGCCAACCAAGCTGCTTTATCACAGGCAGAAATGATGCCATTTGATTTGAAAATTCCATTGTTATAGCTCCATGTGCATGGCACAAAGAGGGATGAGAACAAATTAAGGCCCAAGACGACAACAAACAAAGCCATTTAAGCCTCCAAAACTTTTTAAATGAGTACTGGGCAATAGCTGTTCAACAGCCCAACTGTGTGTTTTCCAGAGAGAGTGCTTTAGATGATTTTTTTTTTCTTTAATCTTAGCTATATGACTGGATCCAAACAATATRACTTTATAGTTTGTGCTCCTTTTCTGTGACAGAATACTGAAACAGAGYTTTCAACAAATTGATGCTAAAACTCACAGTAAAATGGAAATTTTTTTAAAAGTTTTTCAAGAAAATGCAAGGTTTGCCCAATATAAGTTCAGAAGTTCACCTCTCTGACAACTTATATTCACACTGTGCATGGGGATGTTCAAACATTTTACTATACTAAGCATTTTCCGTAGGCACATGATGTGATCTCGTGATGTTCAACCAGAGCAGAGTGATGTTGGCACGTGAAAATGAGTGTTGGAGAGTGTGATGACATGTTATAAAATGAAGRCTGATATACAAAAATTATTCACATATGTAAAATAACCCACACCTGTAACTGATGATAAGGCAGAATTCACGGTGCCAGTGAGAGAGAAAAAGGCTGTGAGAAAGAGGAGTGTTCAGTCCATGAGGAAGAAAGAAGAAGAGAGATAAGAGTGAGAACTGTGGATGGATGGCTTTTGGTAGGGTAGCCATGGCAGAAAGTCAGCACTCCCTGACACAGGAATTGTACTGACCCTTTTCTTTGATATGCTGAGGAAGTTTGGCTGTGGGGTGGGGGGAGGAGAAGGAGGAGGGTTTGGAACTAAAACTCTATAAAACCAGCTGTGCTCTGTGCCCCAAAAGGAAAGGTTTACTTTAAAAAGATTTGCTGGAAGGATAGTAAGATATGCATACGTTTTTTAAATGTTAGTTGGACTCTAGAAACCAATGTGAAACAGCTGCAGGATGGCTCAGACCAGTATAATTAGCTACTCTCTATATTTTTCTCATAATAGAGAGCCACATAAAAGTAACCGAGTAGGAAATTATCTCCMCAGTGTAAAAGACTTCACTGTTGTGACAACAGATGTACATTAGAAACTTTCTGATTATGTAGCTGTGGCGTCAGAGTAGAAAATATTCTATTCTGTATCACCCCTAAATTCCCCATTACAGCTGTTGTAATATCCTAGTCATATTATGTTTGGAGATCACAGACAAAACTCAATGTTATCTCAGTTATTGCTTCTTACTTAGTGCTTTTTCCATGATGTGAGTTGGCCGGGCTAAAGACAAGGATGATCCTTGARCAAAAATAATCCTTCAACCAAGGAGCTTAAAAGTGAGATGTATTTGCAGGCATTTAGTGAAATATCACCTTTTTTAGAGTTACCACTATGAACTCAGCTCCTCCACATAACGCCAACTGCTTTAGCTACAATTTGTGTTTCACTGCTCACCAGTATAAGGCATTTCCCTTTTCTATTCTGAGGTTAAAAAAGATGCTACCGAAGGTCTCAATTCCTAAGACAAGTTATGCTGTTCTAGTCTTCTTCATCATCGCTGGGGCTTTTGCATGGCCAAATTAGGTATCCTGTGCTACCCATGTTCTTACTCTACTATTTCAATGTCACTTCACACCTAAAGGATCCTTCATAAAGAGCTTTAAGGAATAGGGAGAAGTTTATAGAGAGGTACAAAAGCACAAGGGGAATGTTAATGTTAATGACTGATACTGAACCATAGGGTTGAACACAGAGTCTCTCTCACCATGTGCAGACCAACTCCTAGAAAAGACCTGCATTGGCCTGATATTGAGTGAGGGCTGGCGGGGCAGCCATACACCAGATTGCTGTCTTTTCTTCCTTCCTTTTTGTCCTCTACATACCAACTCCTGATTTATGCCCTTTGAAAGAATACTATGGCAGGAAATGGCACTGGGAACCTTCATGTGCTGCTCCACCAAGTTTATGTCAGACTTTTCCTAATGTTAGTCCACACCAATCCATGTCTTTGTTCTGGGGGGCCACAGCACTAATATAATCCTGGATGAGGTAGTGCTATCACCAAGCTGCTCTAAACCTTTCCCAGGCTGCTCTCTTCACCCATGCTCTACATACATGTCTCTATCGTAGATTGGGGAACTGTTCCCCATAGTTCTGATTCATGGGTCATTACTGCTCTTTACACAGGTGATGTCTGGGTGAAACAAGGTTGATCACTGCATTGCTTGAACTCTTCTTTGACTGTCCATCTGCTGAATGAACACTTCTTGATATTCAGTTCAAAAATTGAAGAGCTCTGAGCCAGAACAGCACTTTGAAGAGCCACCTCCGGGATATTTATTCAACCATTACAGTGGAAAATCTGATTCCTAAGGCAGTTCCAATGTGTAGGTATCCCTTTACAGAACTACGATCTTGATATACAGACACAATATATGCACGAAATTTATCTAATTTTCCTTTTGCTTCAAAAGGGGTTTCAAAGGACACAACTTTGCAACCCTCCATTCCCATCTGTTTCTTTATTCAAAGAAACAGAGTATATTAATATTAGAGTGAACTGAAATTAATAAGGAAGATGTGTCAAATACTCCCAAACTTCTTCAGGGATTTTTCACTCAACATTTTTTATCCACCTCTGCATTTTTGAGTGAAAAAAACCATTGTCATTACCTTTTTTCTGCAATGTAAATGAGGTGAGGCATTGTCTTCTTAGTTCTGCTCTTCCTTCCTGCTGAAAAGAAGGATGGTTAATTCGAATTTTCTTTAAATGATCCAGCAGACATTTTAAAAACTTTCCTATATTTTGATTCTACATATATTATTTGAAGCCCCAGTTTTGATAACCATGTGGCTTCTGATAAATCACCAGTTTATTAGTCATGTCAAGCCACATCATACCAAGTGCATGGAGAGTTTGCAGGCTCGTGATAGACAAGTCATCAACACCAGACACGGTAGCGAAATGTAAAACCAGAACTGTCAGAGGCATCCACACTGCTCAGCCTGAAATAACTGATGGGGAAGAACCCACTGGAGACAGTCCGGAGGACAATAATAGGAAAGAAAAACTGTGGAAAAAAATTTACCTTAAAGAAATCTGTGAAGCATTGGGGTTGTTTAGATGCAAGAAAACTCGTAAGGAGTAACTGCAGCAGTGTGGGAGAACAAGCATTGTCTAAGTCCTTTCTGGGTAAGGTGTGAAGGAAGTTATACATTTAAGTAACTTCCTGATAGTAAAGATAGTGAAGCTCTGAATGCCTTGACTTGCAAGACTGGGAAACAGCCATCATAAATCTCACCTTTCAACAGGAAATAAAGGGGATTATGCAACAATCCTCAAAAATAGTGCTTCCCTTGGCTACTTATTTATGCAGTTTTTCATAGAATCATTAAAATTGGAAAAGATCTTTAGATCATCAAGTCCAGCCATCAACCTAGCACCATTAAATTATGTCCTTAAGTGCCATATCCACATGTTTTGTGAACACTTCCAGGGATGGTGACTCCAYCACTTCCCTGGGCAGTCTGTTGCAATGCTTGACCACCCTTTCTGTGAAAAGAATTTTCCTAATATCCAATCTAAACCATCCCTGGTGCAACTTGAGGCCATTTCCTCTTGTCCCGAATATTGAATTAATATTTTCTCTTGCAGTGTAGATACACTAGCTTTCACACACTCATCTGCTAAACCTGCTTTTTTTTAAAAAATAAAGGATGCCTGCTGGGTTAATATATCCGACTTTACCTTGGATAAAGCCATGCAACTCAACCCAGGGTACAGAAAAGAGCAGCTCTGTAGCAGCAAACACCACAGGTCCCGTCGCAGGTATTACTGAAGGCATTTCTTGCAAGATAAAGAGTATTTTCAGTTCCTGAGTAACAAGAAGAAAAGGATTTCTGTCCCTCACCAGGAGGTGTGATTATTGAATCCTTCTGAGCAGATACGAATAAGTCAAGCCCTGAGGCTGCAACATATGCTATTCAACCATTAGCCAGTTTTCTTCCCATCTGGCCGATTCTGCCTGCAGACCTCCAAAACCTTTCATCCAAAATCTGATGTCTAATTTATGAATTTATCTGAAGGACGAGCAACTGAGGAGACACCTGTCAACTTAAGGCAGCCTGAGTGGGAGGCTGCCTGTCCTTGGAGAGGCTATGAATGATGATGGAGAGGTAAATTCTTCTGATGTGACAAATAATCATGTGTGAGGTACGTATTGTTGGCTCTTAACTGAGAGTGACAACAAAGTGCAGTGGGAGTGTTGTGATAGAGATGCACTGAGCCAGGTGCCTGAAAACTCAGCCGTGTCATCTGGATCGGAGTCAGTGCTCCAAAGGCAAAGCACTGGTTGTCACTCTTTCCATGCAGTCTCATTGTCAGCATCACCAAGGCAGTCAGAAAGCAGGAGACAGAGGCCAGCTGCCTTTAGCCCTGAGGTGGGATACTTTTCCTTTAGGACTGTCTGTTGTTGCCGCAATGATCTGCAGTCCTCCTCCTTCCTTACATTTGCTGGGTAAGGATCATTTGCCCYGGTGCTAATGAAAGAGTAAATGGAGATCTTCACGGCACAGTTTCTCACACTTATCAGAAACCTCAGGGCTGTTTCGCAAGTGAATTTTTTTTTTTTTAAAATTCATAAAGCAGAGAATTTTTCACATATATTTTCTATTCCTTTTACACCTCAATCTGAGTGCAACACAGCTGAGCATCACTCTGTACCCTGACACACCACACAACGAGGCATCACCACCTTGTGCTAACACTCCTAAACAGTACTGCCATGCCCTGCTGGCTTGTTGGCAGGGCATGCTTCTGACAGCTTCCAAAATCCCCTTCACAGAGTCATGATCCAGCAACTCACAAATGCCTTTGCTGACACCTATCAGAGTGTCATGCTGCCCAGATACCTGCTGCACAGAGTGCAATCCCACGCATCTCTAGGCAGGCACGTGACTCTGAGGGATGAAGGGCTGCCAGTGTGTTATGCCTTAACACGTTTCTTTTTTTTTTTTTTTTCTGTGAGGTTTAGGGAGCTTAAACACCTTCTGTTGCACTTTTACAGCATGCATTTCATCCAGTTTGGCTCATGCACACAGATCTGGCTACCCTGAACAAATTCTGAAGGTTACTCATGCTTCAGTGTAAGCTGGTTTAGGGCGTTCTGCTCAGCTCTTTTCGCCCTTACAGATTCCTGTTCTACAAGTCCAATTCTCTCTCAGCAACTCAGACTCTTCCTTTGCTGTTATTTCCTCTAAAGTGCAGTCTGCACAGTGTGACCATGTTCAGGTTAGGAAGCGTCAGTTCTCAGATAGTCTCTGAACTTMAGTTCTCTCAATTCATGATACAGCTGCCTTCTACATGACGCTCTTGTTTTTCTAGGCTTTCTGGAGAAAACATGCTGTCCTTGTGAATTATGGTTAGTTCCTTTAAAAAACAAAGCAATTTCTCAGATTATCCTTTATAATGCTTTGCACTCTTCTCTTGCTCAAGCAAAAAGGATTTGGCCATTTTACTCTGTCTCCTTTCTGAGAAGAAATGCAAGCATGAAAATATGAATTATCTAATAAAGGGTCAGTTTACTTTTCTTGCCTAGGATAATAGGAAAATCTCCCTCCAGACATTAAATTTCATTAAAATTGTAGGAATTTAGATTTTATGATTTTATTATATTCGGCTAATATTCACCATCAGCTCTGAAAATGTATAGGGGGATGGTTATATCCACACACAGAGCTGTGTGTTAAGTAACAGAGAGGAGAACACAGCAAATAGAAAACTGAGGGCTTTTTTTTTTTCTACTGTATTTCCTTTTACCATGATTAAAGCCATGTTATAAATTTGAGGTGATGCAACCTCTTCTGTATTATGGGCAGCAACCCCAGCACAAATACCCAGTGACTAGCAGATTTTAACATGAGATAGACTGCCAGAGAAAAAAATGAGACATTTTTGATAACTATTCCCTTTCCCAAAATTCAAGCCTTAAAAGAAAGACCTTGGCACTGTTAACCTACAATGACACAAGTTCTCACCAGGGAGACAAAACAAGCTGCAGTATCCTTCAGGAGATCAGGAACTACTTCCCACTACAGAAGGATCAAGAGTCTCACATTCAACTTGCCTTTCTTTCCCTCCTGGTTACTCAGAGAACCATCCCTGCCTTAAAGTTTCCCATATGTCCCATCTCCACTCCCCGTGGGTACCACAGACCCTGCTTGAGCCCTGTTGTTGGCAAGCCCTGCCACAGTCCAGGCAGCTCTTGGTACAGAGGCGCAGTCTTGGCACAGCACTAGCACATGCCACAGCAAGCAGCTTCCTATGAGCTAACTGCCTTCACTCCCCTCCACTTTTCTCTTCCTTTCTTTCAGTTCCCTATAAAAATACCTTCAGGCCCCTCAGCCCCTCAACAATCATCTGAAAAAGAGAGAAGTGACAGCGTTTATAGCGAAAACTGGCAAAATGTAATTAAGCAGCTGCCAGTGATGTCTGCTTTCTATACTCCCAGCAGCTGCATTATGCATCCTTGCTCTTCTCTCTCTGTCCCTCTGCTGCTCTATAATCTGCCATGATCTATTAGGCTGAAAATTGTAGTCAGTGTTCCTCATCAAGGCAGAGCCTGTTGACTTTGCACTTAAGTATTGCTGAAACCACTCAGATGTCCCCACGAACACAAAGTGCATGACCCTCTTAGGGGTCCCACACGCAGGCAGAGGTACAGCCCCCCACCCTATTGCACAGCAGTGCACCTGTAGATGGCTGTGTAAGTAAGATTTTATTATTGTTAGGCTTTTTTTTCAACATCACAGATTTCAGCTCCTTTCTTCATGTGCTTACAGGTATTCTTTTGTCTCTAAGACAATCATTCATTTGCAATTTTGATATTATATTGTGTTTGTTGTTCTAATTTAGTTCATCTTCTTTAGCTGYTTCTGCTTCTAATAGTATCTTGCTATTTTTAACATTGGAGCCGTCTTTCATACAGCCAAACTGCTCCCTTCACATAATCTCTAGTCATCTTTTACCACTTTATTATGATGTTTCAACAGAATCAATCAGTAATTACATTGAGTATCAATTATGTCCACAATGTGTTGTTCTAACTGTGGTCTTTGAACTATGCAGGATCTATCAGATATTGTACTGAGTATTTGTCCAAGCCTTTCTCTCTGTAAAATTACAACATTGCAGCATATAAAGCACTGCTCTATACCACTGCATCATACTATAAAGCACAGATAATAAATCAACAAAAACTTTAAGAAGGCTATTACCTTAGATTCTTAGGTTCTCTTCTGTCACAGGACATACTAACATTTTTTTATTTCTTAGTTCATTTTTCAGCAAAATATTGAAGAATCCAAGCCCTAAGCAGCATTTATATGTTTCTCTTTCACCAATTATCTTTTAAAAAAAAAAAGTTTTGTCTACATAAAACTGTACATATGAAACTTCAAACATCTAAAATTATCCCCACAGATACTTTTAATTTCAGTTGAGGTAAACAAGTCATAAACTGAAAAATCAAAAAAAAACTTCTCCACATTCTAGTCTTCCTTTTGAGAAAGTGCGTGAATCTGTTCAGGATCCAGGGTTGGAATATTCGGGTTGGGAAGGGAAATACTTAGATTTGGGGCTTCCTTCTTGCAGATATTCTTCTCAAGGCATTGATGAACTTAGTGCCAAAGGATGGTTTCCCCTTTGTGTAAAAGACTGTTAATTTCCACCACAGAAATGATCATGACATAAAATTTATTTCTTTCTGAGCACGGTCAGAGTAGTATCAGAGGCCCATTTAGTTAAAAAAATTGGCAAAATGCATCTAATCTCAGATTATTTGAGTCCTTTCAACCCTGAATACAATGGGATTGGAGATGATGCAACACCCGTTAGATCACATGCATTTCCTTGCCGAGCAGCTGCAAGCAGCTGAGAGCAGGAGGTTACACAGCATTCCCAAAGCTCTGATTTAGTTCGATCCCATTTTGCCCACAAAATCCTTTCTTTCATCTCAGACAGTTCTGGCTTCTCCACCCCATGAGTAACTGCCTTGTTGAGGTGGGGTTAATGCATTGCATTTTGGTTTTGAAAATTTGTCCTTTTCCAATCCATTTTGGCAGTCAGTATTACTGACACTCCTTTAGGTTCCAAACGCCATGGCTTTTGCTCCTTTCATCTCTGCCGAAAGATAACTCTTTAGGGTTATATGATGTCATATGATGTTGTCATAGATGTCATATGACCAGAACATGAGTAGGAAACTGGCAGTGACAACCCATTCTTATCCAAATCTTACATCTCCTCCCTCTCGTCCTAAGATTGCAGTTGACTTTCATATGACCTGCATGTGCTCCTGGTAGCCCAGTGCCTCAAATCACCACTAACACTGGACACCAGATATATCCTGAGACTTTTGTTCAGAAACCACAAACTTGGTTAGAAGTTCTGTAGAGTTATGGAGCTATAGAGTCATAGAATCATGAAGGTTGGAAAAGACCTCCAAGATTATCAAGTTCAACCTTTGACCAAAACCCTAGGATATTCTGAAACAGTTGTTTCTGTCAAAACCCAAAGTACCCCAAGGCACAGCAGGTTGCCTGTTTTCTGGTTGCCTGCTTGTGTTAAAGTGTGCTATGACCGCACAGAGGCAAATCCAGCAACACACAATCCAGACTGAAGAGAGTTTTGGGAGCTGAAGAATCTGATCATGATGGACACAGCCCCCAAAAAATACGGGAGAGAGAAGGTGGAAGCATGCCTGTAGTACTACATGCCTGTAGCACTACATGAGCAAGGCAGTCCCCTGCACTTTAGAGCCTGGAGTAGATATATATTTGAGATAAGAACACACAAGTGAACAACAAATGATCAAAGAATGCTTGTTGCTGATAAGTGACCCTCTGTTCTGGGAAGTCATGAGTATGGCTGTAGCTTTAGAATAAAAGTCCAAAAGAAAAAATTCTTTACACTTTATCTTCTTAAAACCAGATAATAAGCATGTAATATCTTTTTTTAATGTAATATAACTTTTAGAACAGATGTCACTATAGGTCTGTAATATGTGTAACCACCAACACTACAATCCCAGCCAACTCTGTCCTCTCTATTGTACTTCGAAGAATAAAAGCTGGCTAATGACTTCCCATATCTCTTTCTACAGCAAGAGTCTCTGAAGCAGGCTGCTGGAAATTATAAAATCAAGCAGCTGCATGCTAAATACCAACAGCTGCAGAAGTGCCTTGCTGAGCCATGGGTAGTACGTGCTACTCACTTTATGTAGAGTTGCTTGGGAAGGAGATTTGTTAGACAGACAAGATATAAACAGAAAAGGGAAACATTTGCCTTCCTGATGCAGTTTTTAAATCCCCTCTTCCCCATCCTTTCATGGCTCAGTTTGCTTTTTTATACTAAACAATGGCAGAAATTCATATGATAATACCAGTGACACAAAATCTATCAAAAGAGTTTTTAGAGTCCTCACTTTTCTGGGCAATCCCTCCCTCTCCTCGAAAGAAGAAACATATAGGAGTTTCATACTTTGCAGCTTGCATGCATGCAGTCCCTCTGTGATGGTGATGGCTGCAGACAAGGATTTGTCAGGGCCAGCAGATGCAATTCACCCATGGCTGGTGGTGCCACTGCCCAGGATCTTCCCTGCAAAGACCAGTTGCAGCTCAGGTTGGCCAAAACCAGCAGCTCAGGTCTCAGGGAATATATCCTACCATTGCTGAAAGGGAACATGAGAAATAGCACTTTTTCCAGGCCCTACTTCTTTATGGTCTGTCAAAGAAATCCCTGAGTAATAGCAACCACTGGAGAACTCTCAGGGACAGGCTACTTACAAAGAATCACATATTTTGGATATTTGCAGTAATCTGGGGATTTGCTAACATTTCCCAATGTTGAGCTTTTAGGGAATGTCAGACCTGTGGTAGGTGAGTTACCTAAAATTGTCTTTAACTCTAGGTAGATTATGAAACAAGCAACATCCGAATTCAAAACAAGACAATGCAAGACAAAAAAGGATTACAAAGACACAGGCGTGCAGAATCAAAGGGAAATTGCTGATGACTTAGATCAGGTTTAAGGGAATGTCTTGCCTTGGGTGGTTCAGCTAACAAGCTGACAGGCTCCTCACAGTATTCTCAGCTGAGGATTTCTCACATGACTTGTATTGTAATTACAGAAGGGATTCAGCATCTGAAAAACAAGAGTGGTTAAACTGGTGAACAAAACCCTGAGTAGATCTTCGCTGTACATCAATCTTTACTCTTTATAAAGACCTGCTAAGTAACTACCAGGTTTTCGAAGAATCATAGAATCATAAAATGATTGGATGGGAAGGGGATCTTGAAGGTCATCTAGTTCCAATCCCCCTGCGGTGGGTAGGGGCACCTTCAAATAGACCAGGTTGCTCAAAGCCCCACCCAACCTCACCTTGAAGGCTTCCAGGGATGGGGCATCCCAAGCTTCCCTGGGCAACCTGTTCCAGTGCCTCACCACCCTTACAGTAAAATTGTTTTTCCTAATATCTAATCTAAACCTACTCTTTTTCCATTTAAATCCATCTTCCCTTGTCCTGTCACTATCTTCCCTTCAAAATAGTCATGCTCCATCTTTCCTGCAAGTTCCCTTCGGGTACTAGAAGGCCTCAATTAGGTCACCCCTTCTCTCCAGTGCTAAAGGAGACACTCTACTACACAAATTTGTATGATAATGTATTAATTAAAATCAGGAAGGTGGGAGTGATAAACTTACCAAATCATTCAAGCCTCAAGCAAAGATAATTTCAGATTTGCTCCCTTCATTCCTTAGGTTTTCAGATCTTGACAGGTTTATCAGAAGGTCACATTCCCTCTGTGCCCTATAAGTGCTCCTTACCGATTAATGGTGGAAGGACTGGGAATTTGGCATGGTCTCCAGAGCACCACTGCAGCTGCATGTGAGCCCAGGCTGAGCTGAGCACACCAGACTGAAGAACTGTGTTGAACTCAGATTATGAACAGACAAATACTCTGCAATTCCCAGACCATCCAAACCAAATTCACATGATCAGAAAGCACAATATAAATCCAAAGCATGGTACACATCTACTGTTCCAGACCTGGTGAGTGTTTCCCACAGTGTTAAGCTCTGATCTGTTCAAAGTGGAAGTGAGATCCCTACGTAGGAGAGAGAGATAAAATACAAACAAGGGAGTAACAGCAAAAGTTTTCTATCCTGTTGGAGGTATCAGTTTGCCTCCCCAGTTTACCAGCCATTATCCTTCACCCCAGAACAAGAAGAAGCAACTGAGACAGCTTTGCTTGCTATGTTTGTCCAAACCTCTTCTGAAGTGATGATGCTGCACTCCTCTATCCAACTAGCCTGAACAAAGAGACCTTTAAAATGAATGAACTATTTCATCCTTGACCTCCTGGGAGGGATTAGACATGATAGTCATATTTAATAGGAAGAAGCCTAATAGGTTTATTCCTGTAATGCGGAGATCTCTTCTAATTTCTGTGTAGTTTCCCAAGGAGAGTACACAGACATGAATTGAACAACCCCAATGGTACAATCAGAGATATAGAAGTAGAGAAATTGGCTGAAGACTCCCCAAGAAAGAGTGACTCTTGAGAATCTTTGACAGCCTCACTGCTCCTACCTGATCCATTAGGGTGGACGGTTCCTGGACCCTTAGTTCTGGCACACAGTGAAAACCCAATTAGGGGACTTTATTAAAGTGAGATTAGCATTAATTAATAAATTTAAAGAGATAATTGAGATGGTATGAGTGTTTTAATACACATTCGTAAAACAACAAAAACCCACTGTGTTTTCCTCAAAGGTTTTCCCCTTACAATGTGTACCAGCATCTGTTTAACATACTCATATATAAAAGGTCTTGATTTTGGTAGACAATAGCACAATGAAATCATGTTACAAGAATGTCCATTCTAAGAAATCAAAGTTAAGAATGACACTTCTAACATAAGCAACTGGGTTATCCTTTAAGGACGTGCCAGAATACCATTTTTCCTTCAGCAGGTTTCTGTCCGTCTTCAGTGATATTGCTACTAGAAAAAAGATTTCTAAAAATTTTTCCAATTCTTACAAATACTTCTTGTCCACGATACCATCTAAAAATATCATACTCTTTAGGTGGCTTGCTAGTGCTCATCCTCATTAGTGCCTTATTTGCCATATTTTTTATTTTGATAAATAGAATATTTGAAAAAATGATCTCAGCATGCAAATAAGAAGTCTGACCACTGTTTCTGCCAAGAAAGTACCCAATTACCTGGTTGGAATACCAGATTAAAGAACACCATGCCAGGCAGATTTTAGTCTTCTGCCAGCCAAATGAGAGGAAGTGTTTTGGATTTATAGAAGTACGAATCTAATCAAGCAGGCCCTACCTTCTATTCATACTTCATTTATTCTCCACAGTTGCACCAAATCTGTGCTAGGCTCTACCTACAATCATTTCAAGACCATAAATTTACAAGCAGCAAGCAATTCATGCTGCTAAGTTTATGTGCAGCGTTAGTTCCAGAGTTTTATTGTAGCTTAAGAAGCAAAAACTACTGTGCTAAGGAGAATGGCAGGGAAGAAACCTTATAGATGGAGACACTTCAGGCTGAATTACAGCAGTTACATCATCCAACAGTGATGAGGAGTAACAGATGATAAWAAAAGTGTAACAAAAAGGAGACCATTAAAATGGGATCCTTCTCATCAAGTGCTGTTCTTCACAATCTCCCTTTCTGCCTGTCAAGTCTTGTAAATGTCACATTTCTTAAGATACAGATATCATATAACATCCAGCTATGAAAGCAATAATGAAAATAATGGCATTACGTGGTAATGTCCAGACCATTTTATGGGAAAAAAAGCTCAGGTAAAATTCAATGATTTAGCAAAGAATTCCATCTGGAGTCAGATATTTGCTATAATTCAAGGTTTAGTGAATAAATAGATGGTATTTCTACCAATCATCACCTGGGGTGTAGCAACACAGAGACTGTTCAGATGACTTGCCTTGCCCAGATGTTGCCACCCACTTTTCAGGACCCACTGTCCTCCATCTGTGAATAAAAAGAGGCATTTCATAGTGCTGCTTTAATTTTCTTCTGGAATTTTTCATCACCAGGTGAACTGAATAAGTACATGTAACCTCAGGGTGACTTTAAACCATCATATGACGGTTTAAATGATGTTTTGACAAGGCATCATCAAACTGATATAATGGACTATTCTGCCCCCAGCTTCAGTCCCTTGCTCACCAGTCTGACAGAGTTTTTTCCTGAATCTGGAGAAAAAGCACTAAATGTCTGCACCCAAGCTATAAAAATGGAAAGATGAAATATACCTGACAAAGGTACATTGGATTTATCTATTTCCAGAAAACACATTAACAACCCCCAGCTAATTCTTCATTCTGTGGTCAGAGGCACACGTGCACTTTCTCCTTTGGTCAGGATCATTCAGGCCATCTCTACATTCTTTTTCTCCTCCTTCTTCCTCCCAAATTCTGTGAATTTTAATCTCCGTAAACTTCTGTCCAATTAGACTACAAAAATACATAGAGTGACATATGAATTCTGTTTTTAAAGAAGGCAGCACCCTGAAATGTCAGCCACTCTGCACAGTTGCTATGAGAATATCAAAACATCGTTCTCAAGTCCGTTCTCCTGGCCAAGGCATCACATTTAATGACGTGCACTGTTTGTTTGTTAAAACTCACCAGTGCTAAGCACCTTTTGTACTTCCAATAAAGCCCTGACAAGTGGTTGAATGATGTGGTAAAAGGTGAGAGAACCTGGACAGAAGAGTGGAACAAATAAAGGGAAGCTGTGTCTTCTGCTGTCGTTTTGCCTCCTTAGTACACAGCACTGCTCATGAATATGATTCCCTCTGAATTCCAGCTGTCACGGAGCTGTCAGTGTCTTCATGCTGAATGTGAATTTCTTGCTAAACCACTCACTCATCTCAACTCTATGTGGTGCTCATGTCGCTAAGTGGCTGCATAAAACGATTTCTTTAATACTTGTGATTTGTGCTACATGTGGAGCAGTATTCCCACAGAGATCTGAAATTTGCCACCTTAGCAACAAGATCATGTTAATTTAATATGTATGTGTGTTTACTTTCGCTTATTTCTTCAGGTGTTTTACAGGAATGAAAATGCACTGAGAGATATTCCCAGTCCCAGTCTAAAATCTGGGATTTTTGATTATGTGAGTAAGAGCCAGGATAGTTAATAATATCATAAGCAGGTCACACTGCTATTCACCCCCAGCTCACCTAAGCAGAATCCTCTCAAACTGAGATGACCACAAGTTGCTTTAATGCCAAGCCAGCCCAAATGGGATTTGTCCTTCTTTTATATTTCCAGATTATTTCTTTTTCAGGTAAGGGTAGCTCTGTGCTGGACCAATTTGCCACAATCTGTACTGATCTGTGTTGTCCACAAAATACATTGGAATGACACTTTCAATTGTGCTGTATTACAGAACCTATAAAATTAATTTAATTTAGAAGGTATGCAAATTAACACTTTTATTTTGGATTTAGAGCAAGAGTAAATGAAACATATTAAGGGCTTAATATCTTCCAGAGCAGCTATGGGGTTTCTGGGAGTTATTCAACACAACAACACAGCTCAGCCTACAGATTACCTAAGGGTTCCTTCTAGAGGGGAAATCCTCTTACATATCATCATTTAAGAGAGACCTTAAATCAGAACTCACCCTGAATATTAAGATGAGAAATAATACAACGTATTTTAGCAGAAATGTATATGTTTCAAGCAAATCAACATGTTATAAAGAATATTGATCTTTTCTTGGCAACCGTGGTCAAAGCAAACTATTCCTTCTTTATTCTGTGTTTTTCAGAAAGAATTTGGCATATCACTTTTTAATGTAAAAGTGTACCAGGACGATCAATACCTCAGCAAGCGTCTGTTATCACTGAGAGAGAAGACGTGAAACTGAAAGTAGCAGAAGCATGCTGTCACCTGCAGCCCCAACGAAGTCAAATATATCAGAGATCACAGAATATTCTGAGTTGGAAGGGACCCACAAGGATCATCAAGTCCAACTCTAAACACCACTCCACAAATTTTAGAAATGAGACAAACAGGTCCATTAGGTTTGCTCTGTTGGCTTTGTTGTCACTGGCCTTTTTCACTTTGGCCTCACCTGAGCCTGTGGTGCTATTTTCCCTGAGTTATCAGTGTGATTCCACCTAGCACATGTTCATATGGTGAGTATCAACAACTCTGCTGGGAATTAGCATCATACACAATTGGTACTGGGTGAGGTTTCTTTTTTTACTTCCAAGAGGTGCTTCGTTATCTTCAGGGAAGGATTGTTTTATTGGTTTCAGGCAGCAATGAAAAGAAAAAAATGCAGTACTCTGATGTGTGCACAGGAATGAGATAAATCCAGACCACAGAAAAAAGGCAACAACGCTCCAGTGAGTGTCTCCAAGCCAYTTAATTAAATCTTACACTGTCTTGCAGTCACATATTCCTGGGGGTGACCTGAAGCATCTGAATCAACGGACCAGAATCTGGTGCTGTGTTCATTTTTTTTTTCCACTTTTAAGAGAAGACCAAAATGGTCTCAGCATGGGCAAGCAAGGAGGATGTGGACTTTTGGCTTGAGCTAACTGGCAGAGAGAGAAGTGAGGCTCAGGCAGGACTCTCTATCATTCTGTTATTATCAGCTGAAAACAGCAAAGTTGCATCATGCTTCCTAACTCTCTTAAACAGGACAGACAGGGAAAAAGGAGGTATTACTGCTTAGCAACAGCATTTCAGTCCATTACAGATGGATTGTGCCACTCAGCAGGACCACAATCCCTTCCACCCCACTGCAGGCAGGAAGGCAAACACACATCAATGAGCAAATGCATAAACTGTAGTCAAGGTTTCACGAGGCTGAATACTAAAACAATGCCTCAAAAGTTGGTCTTTGTCTCTTCTTTTTCAAAGATATTAGATGGGGATTGGATTTTTGCCTGCTGGTTTGCTGGGACCTGTTGGGGGTGGGGAGAAAGTTTGCTTATGTTATTAAAAATTAGGAGATATGAAGAAAAAATTAAGTAAAGTCTTGCTCTCTAAAGCAGCTGGGTGCACAGCACGGATGCACAGAGCTAGAGTTTCTTGCTCCATCTTGCAGAAGGGAAAACACTGGGATCAGAAGAAGCAGAGCAAACTTACAGCTATTGCTTAATTCTAAGATCATCAGCACAGGTTCCCTCCTTTTCGTGGGTGCAGAGGCCAAAGACACAGCTCTCTCCTGTGCATCTACTGGCCCCATAAATTGCCCCAGAAATCCATATTGTCACTTTGATTAAGGGTGACAAAGTCAGCAAAATGCAGAGCAAAGTAGCAGCTCTGTTTCAGCTCCAACCAAACAGCAGCATCAGCAAGTTCTTAATGCCCCATTGACTTCTGCATGATGGCAATACAGATGGTACAGTGAAAAACTAGCAGTGAGAAGAGCTACATAAAACCCAGAATTTTAGGATCATTCTGCAGAGTTCCATCCTGTTGAAACACATCTGTTCAGCTACAGAGACAAGCTGTGCTAGCTGCAGWTTGATCTAAAATAGTCTGAAGAGGGGATGTTGCAGTCTACATTAGCACAAGTGGTGGGTTAAAACAAACAACACAAACCAGCAGTAAGGTTTTGACTTTGGACTAACTTTGACTCCCATTAGAAGGAGTAAAGCAGAACAAATAGCCTAAACTGCTCAGTGAAGTGCATCTGAAAACAAGTCCAGCCATAAAGCACTGGTCTAGTCAGGGATTATAGAGGGGTTTATCAAGTTGATTTAATACCCATCTGTCTTTTGCAAAAATTTTCTCTATTAAAAAAAAGAGTTTAAAAGAGTTGCTTTGCCTCACAAACATTTACTAATGAGCCATACCCTGCTGTTTATTTGTATGCTGAACTCCTTTAAAAAGTTCACAGATATTTAACCTGGAACTGTGGCATGTTTAGGGCTCTGAAAGTTACATTAGGAAAGGAACATAGTGATGAATCTCCCTCCTTCCAGAAGGAAGAATATAAGACTACAGATGGGACTAGCAAACAGCAGCACCTACATACTGCAGCTCCTGATGACTGCAAACAAATATTGCAGATCTCTGCCTTCTATGTACGAGGACAAGCATGTCTGCATCTCTGTTCAGCAGGGCCCTTGGCAGTCCTGCCCTGTATCTCCTGTGCTGCATGCAGAGTTGGGCACATCTGGGTGTAATTCATAAGAATATTCAGGTAATGCAGCCAGGCACAGCCCAGAGTTCAAATGCTGTAAAAGGCCAAAGGCGAGAGAAACCTCGAGCACTTCCACTGGAGCAGCCCTGTTGCTTTGTTGGGATTTGTCTTAATTTTTTGGAGCAAAGAAATACTAGAGAAGAATATGAAAGGTTTAAATAAAATTGTACAGCAAAAAAAAAATCCTACTAAGCAAACAAAAAAGTGAAACCTCTCGTCTCCTACCACAGACTAAAAATCAGTTAGAAGATATAAAAACCAGTAAGAAAAAAGCACCGCTTCCCATCACAGGAGAAAGGTTTTAATAGTAAATTAATCCCATTTAAWGTGTTTATTAATGACCAAAAAAAAAGGAAAAAATAAACGGAGAAGTTGTACTCCACTGAAAATCATTTAGCACAGGGAGGGCCAAAGAAGGGAACAGAAGGGCTCCTTCTTCAGCCCAAAACAACAAATGTAATACACAGAAAATGCACAGTAGTCTATATGGAGAGGAATGATCTAGAGTTCCAGGATGAGTCCAAACAGACTGAAATGGTATCAAGAACACCAAGGCATCCTTGTGAAGTGCCAGTCAACTACATTGTTAACAGGTACTGGGTGATGTGGGTAACATATACCTATATGGACACACCCATAGATATCATATTCCTTTATTATGATATTATTTAAACCCTTCATATAGCTTCATTCATAATCATGTGTCCAGTTTTAATCACATTATTTACAAAAGCTCCAATGGAAGTGGTGAAAAATATATAAAAATGGCCTGTATAGAACACCATTAAAAAGACACTTGTCAGAGAGAAGCAATAAATATTACAGATGGTGAAAAGGTGTATCAGATACTTCCAATTTTTAAAGCAGACACTCATGTCTCCTACTAAGTTATTGAAAAGTAACTGCTAATGTAGTTAATCTGGAAATTTGAAAGAAACTTATTTTAAAATCAGATTAATCCTATGCAGATCRCTACCACAACTCAAAAAAGACAGTTGAATTTATAGAACAAAGGCAGCAGTGGCCTACTTAAGATTAGAAACAACAAACAAACRAACCAAACAAAGCTTCAGATATACAGACAAGGGCATCACTTAGGACTGGAAGGAAACTTTAAAATACGTATTTAATTAAAAATTGTCCAGACAGAATTTCTAGTGCCTTCCTCTAAAGAATCTGACTGCTTCGAGAATGCAAGAGCAGAGTGACAGGTTTCCCCTGGAGTGATGTCTGCTCTTTCTGCCTGTGTTCCTAAACTGGGTAATTGGGAATTGACATAAAATCCTTTGACTTTGATGACAAAGAAACACAGTGCATATTCTACTGGATCTTCTCAGAGAATAATATAAGCAGTTAAGGTATTGGGCAAGGTTTTTTYGTAGTCAGTTTTTATTCTCTGCTGCTTCCAGAACAAGAATAAACATACTGATCCTGCACTGGACAATACCCTGTCCCCGAAAAACATTCCCTGCCACAGTGCAGTACAAAAGGGAAACTCAGATCCCCCACAGCCTCATACATTGCATGGGAAAAATTCAAGTCCACTAAGGATTTTTTCACTGCCATCGGTTTCAAAGATACCAAGAGAATACAGATGCTGATTTGTAGACTGTAATAACTTGCAGGATATTTCCTAGCACCCTAATTTAACAGCCAGCTGAATTCCCATTTTTAAAAATCTTTTTAAGAACACATTCTAATTTTCTCACAAAAATTGCAAGTGAAAGTTAAGGTGGGAAATCATATAGGCAATTCCAGAAGAAAAAAAAATCGTATATATGTACRTATATATATAATATACGGAAAATATACGGAAAAAAATGCTATTAGTTGCTAGGTGACAACATTTTTACCTGTTCTGTCAGAGTATTTGCAAAATACTTACAGCCAAGAACATGAATGTTTCAGCTTCTCATCAGTTCTATATCAGGTGAATATATTCAAAAAGACATAAAATCATGCTTGAGAAGCAATCCAATGTTGCAAGCACCAGCTAAATAATGCAGGACAACCTATTAACGTTAGAAATGCAGATGGAAGATTCTGAAATGAGATTAAATTGATTAACATCTCATGCATGTTGTGGGAGCATAATCAAAAGGAAAGGTAAAACTGCTCGATAGTYCTCATGCGCTCAGGTAAGGTGCTCTGACTGAGTTTGCAGTGTGAGGTGAGAGCAGAAGATACAATTTCAGCCTTCGCACACAAGTTAAACATCATGAAGTTGGATGCTAGCAGTTCTCCAGTGCAGCAGCAGATAAAATACAGGGCAGACTTGTGGGAACTACATCACCTGAAACAAAACAAGCAGTTGGAATAATTCTGGAAAAGAGTGGAGAAATGGTACCATGGATACCAAGAGGAATTCATGCAAACAATTAAAATCGTTATATATACCTAGATTAAGGGATTACTGAAGTGAGACACAGCGAAATGTCAACATATTAAAGCAGAGAGTTGTATAGAAATCAAAATTTAATGACATTTTCTTCTTCCAGAGGATTGTCTTAACTCTGAAAGCAAAGGCAAAGAGTTTTGACATGCAAAAATCAACTAAAAAGCTCACATTCTTTTTAATATATATAAAAATTAATATATGAAATTAATATTAAAACCATTTTTGCTTTGATGAATTATGTACATTCCCCTTAAAGTTACATTTGATCTAGTCATACRGATCCAGAAAAGGGGAACTGGGAAACAAGAAAAGTAATTTTCATACAAAATGAGATGTGCTGTGACAATTACTCTCCAGACCTTAACCTCAATTTGTGACACCACCACCACATGACTGAAAACTAGCAGTACAGAAAACAAACAATTCTCCATCCTGGTCGAGACCAAACCTCATGACCGCCCTGACCCGCACGGAGGCTCCGTGCCAGCCCGAGCCCTGAACACTTGCTGGCAGCTTTCCTGGCTCTTGTGCTTGCTTGCAAAGGAGAAATCCCCCTGTAGCTTTTAAAATATAGATACTAGAAAGCATATATTGAATAATCACCCTTTTCAAATAATTTAGCACAATTATGGTGGTGTGCTTCACCTYGCAGTATGAGTTGTATACTTGGTGGCTACAGGAAAATAATTGGATTCTCTTGGCTCTCCAAATAGAGCACAAATGAGATGAATAATAAACCAGGAATTAAACCTCAGTTAAAACAGTACAGTACATTAGTGCCTGATTGCTTTCTTAATCACCTTTGTTCTGTACAGAGSATCTTTCTTAATCATTCTTTTACCCTATACATAACAACCCCCATATAATTATGCTGCTTTAACATTATATTCTTTTGGATTAAGGAAGCACCTCCTCTGCTCTTAGTGACAATTATTCCACTCTGTGAAAGAAATTGGTTACTTTTTCCCAGTAACAGAACTGACGTCCATTATGATATCTAAAATATTGCTTGCTTATTTAAATGATCATTTTTGGAAATCACTRTGTGATAATTATCTACCTATTCTGATATCATGCTTTTAATGAATTTGTCTCCATATATGGTGTCTAAGAATTTCTTGCTAGGCTTTAAGCCTAAATCTTAATAAAATAATAAAAACTGCACCAAATTTCTTTGCGTAACACAAAACTCAGATCTGTTTATCTTCACTGTCACTTACCATCTATGAAAATGGCTCCCAATCACATGTTTCTTTCACCATATTTGAACACAATTTTTTAGCTCTGTAACTCTCTTAATGCTCACCAAACCTTACCTGTCTGTGGCTACATAGTGGGGTTTGGTGGTCCTGCCATGGCTGCAGGTGGACACACATACATTGTGARAACAATTAGCATAGTGACAATAAAAAGAAATGTCTCTGGCAGAATCAGCAATTAAATGAATGAATAAATAGGTGAGCTTCTCCTCTCTTATTAGCRTTGAAAAATCAGGGATGCTGTAAAGTCTGTGTGTGGAGCATTTCATGGTGGAGACTGCATTGCTACTGACTGCAGTACTCTGCATTTGGAGATCCTGCTCTCTCTGAGAAGGTTTTACAGAAAACAAAAAAGGATGAACACATACTTGCAAAAAGGAAGCATTTACCACTAGCAGAAAAAATTACTGAAATTGAAAGAAGTTTAGAATGGCAAAGCAAGAGGCCAAGTTTCCCATGGCTCATAAAAGCTCGATGTGTTCCATTCAGAAGCAGGATGTCTTAGCTCTGTTGTGTAAATATCATTGAATCAGTATATCCTGGTTTCAGTCCTCGAGTTGTGACCTCCCGGGATTTACAACTGGTGATAATTCATGGCTGAATAGAATTGGTCCAGAACAAAACAAGCTGAACAAGTGCTGTTTCTTCAAGGGAACAAACACTCAAATCATGCTTTGTGCTTCCTCTAGATGGAAATACTTCTGTTTTGATGAGGATTATTAATATAGCAGCAATGGGTCTTTTAATTAATTTGTGGGTCATTAATCTTCTGATCTCTGCAGATTATGAAATCTTAGTATTCAAAGAACTGAGAAAGTATTTCAACAAACTTTAACTGCTGAACTAACCTATTCAATGATGAGTTCAAACTCAATGTGAGAAGAGACAGAGCTGTAATAGGAACTATTTGTTCCAACATCTGTGTTGCTGTTCCAAGACTTCATAGTAAACAAATATGCACAGTAAAATCTCTTCATGTCTAAGCAATTATTTCAGCTTTTTTTTTATGAACTGAGCACTAAGTGCATCTGGCTGAGTCTGCCAAACTAATCTTCAATTATAAAAATTCATAAATGAAACAAAATATTTTCATTAATTGCAAAATAAATATAAAGAATATCAGCAAAGCTCAATGTAACAGGAATGTCTTTGGGTTTAAATTCTTAAAGAAATAAAATGAATTAATTCTTTTCTGCTTAGGTGCTACCCAAGTTTTTCCTTAAATACCTCTTTAATAATTTTCCATATTCAGAAATTATGATGCCACCTATAACACCTTTTTTTTAAAATTAACATGAGTAGGAATTTCAGGTTTATTATCCMCCGTGTGGAACGTATCTGATATTCTACTTCATCTCTAGGGAAATCCTTCCACTTTACTCATCTTTTTCCTGTTTTAACAATTCTTTTTTGTTACTGGCCTTGAAGACAGCAATTTTGATATCCTCTGGGCAAAGCAGTGTTGCATATAATCCACTCTCATGCCTCATCTCTAGTCCATTAGCTGCTCTGTCCCACTCAACCAGAAAACAATATTCACAATTGTTGTCCTGCAGCTGAAAACATTCCTAGATAAAAGCTCACCTTTTCCAAAGCAAAGTATGAAAAGTAACTGCAACAATCCCAGCACAATGTTCATCCCTGTCCTGAAGCTTATTTGTTCTCCCTGAGCCAACTGGCTCCCAATCTGCCTCTGCCCCCGCCCTGCTGCAGCATCGAGGTCTCACTGTCACTGCCTCTGGTTGTGCACTTCTAACCCWTGCCCTGGCCTGGAGCAGCACAGCACCCACAGCCTTAATCTGAAGAAAGAGGTGTCCGGACTCCAGTAACTCACCTTTTGCTTCTATTTCATGGCGTGCTAAACCACACAGCCCTCTCTAGAACAGGCCACTGAGCAGAAATCAAAGAGGGCAACAGACCTCATCACATGCAATCTGAGCCTCCTTCCCGATGAAGCCTAACAAAATTTGCCTAACAAATGCCTAACAAAATTATGATCAGAACAGACTAGGAATTCTTTTTTTAATAGACAGCATCTTGCATGTCTCCGAGCAAGGAGGAAACRATGGTGAGGTTCCCAGGTGAGTAGGAAGCCAAATCACTCTTAAGTGTTAATTGAAACTGTCTCAGTTTTCTTTCAGCTCTTTCAAAATCACAAGATGAGCAGAACAAATCTCTCACCCAGTTACATGTTTCTGACAGAAACCAACAGCAGAGGCTTGGAGAAAACAAGAAATGAACAGGGAATAGCACTGTGATTTCCCCACTGCATATTCCCAACTTCTGGCAAAACACAATTCAGAGACTTCCTAAACCAAAGTTTGTATCTGCATCCTTATTTTTAATGATYGTTTTATGACTATATCTTTGAGCCTTTTTTAGCTTTCAAGATTCACATCATACTTTAGCAATGCAGTGCTTCTGCCGGTTAACAATTTTCTTTCTTGTATGTTCTATAAACTGTGTGTGATCCTTTCAGTTGCTGCCCTACAGGTCTCATCCTGTGAGAAATAACAAACAGTTGTTCCTTACTCACTTGCTGTATGGTGTCTATGGTTTGATATGTTTCTATCTGTTCAGCCCCCCCTTTAGCAACTGTTCAGCATTTTTTGTCATTTTCARCCTCCTGTAGATGAGACCAAAGATGCACAGTATTCACAACATGAACACCTAGTGGAATTTAGAGTGACATAGTGACATTTTCTGATTTTTTCACTGAAGTCTTCCTACTAATTGTTTAATACGCCATCTGCCTTTTTGACCACTGCTGAGCATCAAGTTGACATTTGTTTGAACTATCCACAAAAATGCCAAGATATRTTTCCTGAATGGTAATAGCTAATTTACAAACCAATTTTCCTTTAGTTTAGTTAGGGTTGATTCCCTGTCTTSTCCCCCTTTCTCTCATTACTTTGCACAAATCAACAGAGAATTTCATCTGCAAGGGTATTACAGATCTTTCAGCCTCATTAGATTCTCTTGCAATTCTTCACAGCCAACTTTTTTGTTTACAAACCAAAATAGTTTCATGCTGCCTATAGACTCTTCCTTTGCTCTCATCAGTGCTCTACCACACTGTTTGTGAACTTTTATCCTAGCCTRAAACCTCTAGAGAAACTTCAGAATGATATCCTTGTATTTCTGAGCTTTTCTCCACCTATATCAGCATGGGGGACATCAGAAATATAGTGAAGAAAAAGGAAGATTTRGAAGGAAAACGAGTGAATAGAACTGTTACATCTAAGACTGCTTTTATCYGAGATTGTATTTCAGACTATTTTCAAATCAAATGTACCTGGTTTCTCTTCCCTCTTGCAAGTGGCAAACCCAAGTATACCTAGCTAAACTGTTCATAAATGTGGGAACTGAGAGAAAAAARCCTATGTAGTTATAGGAAATTCACTGGCACCAATCAAAATCTGAGATTAAAGGGAAGGGGAGAGAATCAGTGCAAATCCATGCAGACAAGTTTAGTCACCCAAGGCATTGCTGGCCCAATGACTCCTTTTGTTATCCAGTAAAAATGTTACCATGTAAGTTTTTAATTAAGGCTAGAAAACTATTTCACTCTTTTATTTATAGCTCCAGGTACATTGCTCAGCATGTGACAACATTCCCGTGAAAGTAAAGGATTCTTTCCTTTCCTCCTCTGGCACATTACTTATTCTGCTGCCTGAACTTCATTGTGTTTGTGCATCCATTCTATAAAGCACACGTTATTTAAACGATGATACAACACTCCCCTCCTCCTCTGGATACCCACTGCATTTAATACAGAATATTGAAATGCTTCAACAAAAGAAATAATGTTCACTGGGAGGCCTCATTTTTTTCTTATCCCTTCAAAGTAAAACTCCTTTTTTGTGTGTTTTCCCCTTGCAGATATTTCTGTAGCATTGAMTACCATAATCTGTGAGCATTTCATGAGCCATAATGAGTTCTCGTAGTATCGTCTTGGGAGATGCTGTAGATTTCAGACTGCCTCATCAACMAATCCCTTTCAGACTCCTTCCAAAATGAACAAGACTGTGAAAAATAAGGTAATTAGATAACAGCAGTTCAGTATTGTGTAGCATGTTGTGAAAAAAGGAGAGAAAATCTATAACATTCAGCTCTTTGGTGTTCTGCAGTGAAGTGCATAATATTTGCAATGCATAAAGCTGGTACTGTCATATCTCARTATACATCTCTGGAAATTCTTCAGTCTTCACTAGTCAGAGTAGATATTCATATTAAAATCCATTCATTTAATCCATTAAAAGCCATAAAAATTCAGAGGATGCTGGACCATTCCTAACCTAAGCATTTACAGAAATCTTGTAATTGAGAAATCCTCACATTTCACTGAAAAGCTCAATCATGCCAGAGAAGCTTTCAACTGCTGACACACCAGAGTTATTCGGAATATTCATTTTATGGTTTATTTTTATGCTTTTAAGAATTAATTTGACTTAAGGGAAAAATGCTTGGCTCTAGTGAGTTTACAGGTGATCTATATAAACTTGAGAGCAAGTCACTACAAATAACATCTTACTCACATGCCCCATTTCTCAGTAACTCTTTCCTTGACCTATTTAGATAGATTTCTCAGTAAAGATATCAGTTGTTAGTGTCTCTGGTTGTGAATGTGATCTCTAACAGTAGAGATCATACAGGTTTCCCAGTGTTTCAGGGCCTATCTCCTCCTTAAAAATGAACAAACAAACAGAACATCTTAGTTCCTCTATTCCTCTGCCTTTTAAATCATATTCTCTGCCTACTTCTGGCTCTTCCTCTCCTCATACACTCATCTGTTTAAAAAGGCTCAAATCATACAGTTGCAGCCTGTAGGTCTCACTCAAGCAAATATTTGTGTATGTAAGACACAAGCAGATATACATTGTATACATTGTATATACATGTATACACATGTATACATTGTATACAAGCAGCTCATGCAAAACAAAGCTTCTCTTCCTGCTACCTGTGAAGGCTCTAGTTTTGTTAATGCAAATTACGGTGCAGTGTCAATCCGGTAACATGGCACAAATAACCACAGCTCATAAAAGATGCAGAAAAGGCCTGCTTCAAACTTTGAGTCCACCTGAGCAGTAGTCTGGGCCAGATGCACTAATATAATCAGATCTGTGTTTCTCTTTCTTGGTTACCATTCCCCTGTTCCCTGTGTTAGCTGTTTCTAACTGCGTGCAAGTTCCTTAACTCTCCCACTCATCACTGCTCACAGGAGCATTTGCTGCTTCTCTAAGAACTTTCCTACTGAGAGTATTTGTTAAGAGATCTCCTCTGCTTCAATCACATATGAACCTTCTGGCTGAGTGTGGGAAGGAAAAGCCTTGCTGCTTACAGATGGCAGGAGAGACAAGAAACACATCCCCTCCTGCCCTACCTCTGCAGCGACTCAGAGAGTCCCAGGAACCCTCAGCTGGAGATTGCCTTAGCAACCACATGTGAGAGGAGACAAACTCCATCTGTTCAGCCTTCCTGTAAATATAACTGAGATCTTGTGAAGTCTATCAGTTGAAGCGAAATGGGAACTCTTTCCCCATACTTATTTCCTAAGAAGTATTTTTGCTTTGCCTAACAGCACAGGACTCCACAGACAGACCAAACAGGCATTAGTTTGTTCTCAGCCCATGAAAGATAGGCTATAAAGGTGTCACTTTGTAGGTGTCACCCCAAAAGAGACACCTCCTGCCAAAGCAGAGCTGGCTATTTCCCTGCTGAATAAGCGACAGAAAAGGAGGATTGCATTTGATATGAGCAAGGAAAGAGACAGGTCATCCAGGTGTGTGTCTGCATACACATGCACAACTTCACAGCAAGGAAAAGGGTGGGATTTTGGCAACACCTGTAGAAGGGTCAATTCCTTTTCACCAATTCCTCCCTTTCACCAAAGTCAAAGATGTCTGCCTATCTTTGCTACAGATAGCCCTGAGGCACACTGTGACTGTGCTCGCCAGGACTTCTAGTGCAGCTGGAAAAGTATGATACCGCTTTTCCTGAATATTCAGAAGAAGCTGAAAGATGAAGATGAATTCAGAAAGGAAACAGCTGATGGCTGCTTAGCATCTGCTTTCATCAACTCAAAAATATCCTCATTTGGTATATGTGCAGGGACGTCCTACTAACATTAATTTGAATTCAAGACTCTTATCTCAGTTTTCCTTTCCTTTGCCACCTCTATCTAGCTCCACATTAAAGGTATGAAGCACTTTTATCTAATTATCTGACTTGCTATAAAAATTGTCCTAACTAGCATTTTCAAAAATGAAGAACCCACAGAATATCTTTGACATTAAACCTTTATGCATTTGAAAAGGATATCTCTAGATTTAGGAGCTGGGGGGAATTGTTTGCAAATTTCTCAGATAATGACATAAAAACCTAAAGGATATTATTTATACACAATAACAAACTGCATTTTTTCTGTCTCTGTAAAGAAAACAGTGTAAAATTTGCTCTAAAGTTCAGAGAACAGAGGGCTACTGATCCTTATTAACATTAACATACACAGTAATAACTCTCTTTAATACAGTATTATAATTTTTATTTTAAAAATTGATCCCTGTCTAGACATGTACTAAAATCTCTGAAGCAGTAGTTTGTAACGCATGAAGGGTAAGTTGTATAGCTCAGCTTTAAGACTGGCCATTTTCCTGCTTTGCTGAAATGCTGTGAATTAGAGATACACACAGAGTAAATGTGAAATACTGTAGTAGCAGGAAAGAGCTCCGAACGCCTTATTGATTCCCTGATTTTTCTGATCCTTTTATTATCCAGTGTTGAGCAGTCTAGTCAAAGGTGCTTATAATTGTGGCAGGCTCCATAATACTATAGATTTCTAAAGCTTACACTATAACAGCCAATCTCTTCCTGTACCATCTGCTTTTCCCCTTCTTTCTTCCTTAGAGCACAGCTGCCAGAATTGTGTCTTCAATATTCTGCACAGCAACGAATATGATTCCAGCTGGGATATCTGGGGACATAAACAAACAATACAGTAGTTCCCTCTCTTGGGTTGAACCCGGGTCTGCTGAGTCCATCAGACAAACTCTAGCGAYTCCAATAAACACTGCATCCAGTTTGGGGTGTCTTGAGAGGGAGCAGAGGTAGGGCAGAAGTTAATAACAACAGCAGGGACAGTCAGGCAGTGCTGTTAGAGCAAGCCCGGTACTCCCAGGCACTGCATCTTGTCAGCATTGCAAAACTAACTTGGTAGGAGACAAAATGGATCAAAACTGGCTTCTCACAGATTTTGCTTTCTGAGGCTCAAATTAATTTACCTGCCCTTTAGCACAGTTCTTGCCCTCATAACCCTGTAATACATGTGTGAAAAAGGGTCACTTTTTCCATGATCTGGGAATTGAATTACTACTTAAGGGTCAATTCTATCCCTGTAAGACTGAATGTAATATTTCGAGGTCTCTCAAACCTGTCCACACTTGGGCACAGGCAATCTGTGAGGCTGAGTTTGCTTAGACCTGGACTATAGAGTAAAAATGATTATAAATTTTCCTACATGTTTTTGTCTGGAAACCTGAAAGAAAATAAAGATTTCAAAGAAAAGCTGACTTTTTTTCTTGTGCCACATTAATAGCATCGCCTTTTAAGTTCAAGTCAGTTAAACCTAGATAAACCCATCAAAATAACTGAGATGATGCTGAGGGTCAGAAGTGGCATGTGAAACCTTTGCTCACGGCACTGATGCCTAAATTGYAAATACCTGACCTTGTGGAAGGCAGCATGGTGGAGAGAAGGTGAATTTTTAATGAAAAGATAACTGAACTCAACATTTCTGTGAAAGTTAAACACTTTCGGTGAGCGAACCACAAAGATTTCATGAGTTCAGGACTGTGATACATTTCTGTACAGTATATCATTCAAACTAGAAATCTCTTAGGCCTTAGTTTGAGTCRATGGAGAGTTTTTCTACTTTCAGAAAACATGCTTATGCACTAGGTCTGTATCTTGATGATATTGTAGGGATCTCACTATTTACAGACTTTTTGTGTACAATTCAAACACTCTTGTTTGTACAAAAACTTATTAGGAAGTTCAAGCTTATCCTTGAATAACCAGTGTGTGTATAACCTCTAAACTAGACATTTTGGACAACACACTCCCATCCAGCTGTCAAATTCTCTCAGCYTCTTATGCCATTATTAATCTAGTGGTTACCACCACAAAAGGCAACTTTAATAGGAAAACACAGATCCGCTTCGCTCACCTCAGAAAAAATTTGTAAAATTACTGAATAAGTCAAGGTGATTCAAGCTAATGCTATTAGAACAGCTGAGGAGGAGGTTAAAAAATTTAATATACCAAGAAAAAGTKATAGGAGAGTGGACCAGTCTGTAAACTTCCATCACTATGACTATCACTTACATGGGGCTGAAGTAATTAATACTGAAGAAGCTCATGCAGCCAGCTGGGCACTAAAGCAGGTTTTGAGGAAAACACCGCCCTTCACAGCTGAGCTGCAGGACAGTAACCACCTGCTCAGGGGCAGCAGTAAAGACAGAGGGAACACTTTTATCTCAGGTCATTACAGCTATTTCTCTGCAGTGACCGTGCATTTTAATGATTGTTCTTTGACAAACAGCAGTTAGAATGCTGAAGAGCTTGACAGATGCCTAAAGATCTAGTATTTTTCTTATCTTCCTGAAGGAAAGGATGGAGTGATGAGTGAGTTGAAATCTCCCCGAGAGGATGGACAGGTAAAGGTGAAAAAAAGAGAATTTAAAAAGGCTTCACGGAATATGAAAGGCATCATAGACATAAACCTCAGAAAGGCAGGAAGCAAACTTTGTACAAGAAGAGAAAAGAAACTTTAGATGGGCTTTACCAAAGAAACGAAAAGGCAAGCAGAGGTCAGGAAAGATGGGTGTGCACATGATAAAGGAGCAGCCTCCAACAGGTTTATAAACCCTACCCAAAGGATGCACTAGTCAGTACGACAGCAGTGAAAGGAAAATAAATGTGTGCAGGCTTTTCTTTTTGCAGACAAAGCAAGGGGCAGTGGTGCTTTCMAAACTGCCTGTTCCTCTATTGGAAACTCTGTATCTGTCACAGTGGCTTTCCAACCTGCCTGACTCCTGGATGAAAGGAGCTAAGATTAAAGAAGTCCGGGAGCACTCTGTTAACACCATGACCAGGTATTTGCACTGGATTGTCCACTCTGGCTTCTTCCCTGCCCTTACTTTCTTTGGCCTTTGCCCTTACTTTTTTAACTTTTGCAATAGTCTGATGTGCACATGGTTAGTGCTGGCTTAGTGCTTTCAGCTGTTTTTCAGCAAAGTACAAAAATACTTTCCAAACCCCAGGAAAGCCAGAAAGCACCACATAAGAGCCTACATTTGATGATTTTGTAGCAATTCAGGGAGTCACTTGGTCCTTAAAAGCCTTCCTGAAGAATTTCTTTCCTGTGATTTTTTTTGAGCTTTTTTTCTTTAAAGATCTTTCTACTGTTCCTGGGGACTTTCTTTTCTCCAGACTATCCAGTATTAAGAGAGAACCCCTCTTCTCCTATCTGCCTTGCAGTGAGGCACTTGGCACACTTGTGGCAAGTTAATGTGTTTCCATGAGTTCATGGTTTAGAAAGCAAATACACTGATACTTCGAAAATTTTTTATTCGGCCAGAGCTACACAACACAATGTCTGTAATAATTTGTAATAAAAATATTTACTCTAAACTCACCATCTGTATTTGCAGTACAGAGACTTATGTCTGAGTCCCACAGGCACACAAGCACCCACCTTTACCTGGTTGGTTTGCCCTTGAGGGTGCACTTGCACTAGTGTTTTAGTTCAGACCAGGAGGATGAAGTAAACCTCCCAGGTGTCCCCATTTCTTGGGCTTTGGTTTTGGTGGAGAGGTTTTGGAGAAGATGGACCTCATGGTGTCCAGCCCCCAAGCTGGTCCCAGCCACGCCTCTGTCTCTGTGCACGGGCGCTTTGCCATCCCCCACATCAGCAAAGCCTCCAGGCTGCCACACAAGGATTTCACAATTCCAGCTTAAGTTTTGCTGGAATGAGGCTTGGAATGAGGTAGACACCAGAAACGAGCTGTGCTGTGTTTCCCACCTAGTTTGTCCTGACAGAGAGCAGATTTCTATTCATGTCCTGGATTTCTTGGTTCTCAAATTTCCAGATTAGGAAAGAGAAACTCAGGACTTAAGCACCTGCACTTTGTGCTCTATTCCCTGTCACTTCCCATTCTGCGTCTGATTTGTCAGACCTGTCCCCAGCTCTGCATTTTCCTTTAGGGCTGATTTTACAGCAAGCCTCACAATACCATAAAAATATTGGTAAAGAAATATTACTGGGAGGAAAATAATCATGCAGCTAAAAAGTAAAATATATATGCAAGAGTAAGGTAATGTTGTAATTGACAACACCCATTATTCAGGCTTTTTTTTTAAATTTATTTTCTGTAGTGGTAGATTTTATTTTCATCCTTTACTATTTCAACAGTAACCCTTTTAATTCTGAATTTTCATAAGGGATACACCCTAATGTGTTCTTTTATGTAGTTCTGAATACCATTAGCAATACCATTATACTTATTTGGGCTACTTATAAAATAAGATAAAACTAAAAATAGGATTATCAAGGTCCTTTCCTTTGCATATCCCTTTTTCAGGTGGGCTAGGTCATAGTTGTTCTTTCTTTCGATTTTTGTCTGAGTCATACAGGCTAAGACATATAGGTAAAAATGAAAGTGGCAGCCTATATCATATTCCACATGTTCTGTTACAGGAGGAGAATTTAGGTTTTCATCTGTTTTCTCAAGGGCCATCATAAACTTCCAGGCTTCCCAGTCTTTGCAACTTGATAGGCCTGGGTGGCATTTGGGTGTAAAACTCACATTTGCCTTACGGAACTGCACTTGGGTCAATCTCTTCAAGATCCATATCCTATTAAATGTTAAAGTGACAATTACCATGTGGGAGTTAGAACTAATTAATAGTAAAGGAACAAAAATAAAATGTAGCCCTGGATACTACCTTTTGTTTGAGAAAATATAATTAGGATGAACAAATCAAACCAAAATTATTACTGATTTGTTTTCCCCCAAACAGTGACAGCCATAAACAGTGCATCTATGAGGTGCTCCAAGGAATGCAGCACTTTAACTCCCTCTTCTCCTAGCTTGAGACAGGTTATCAAATTCAGCTCTTTACACTGCTTAAATCCCAAGCAATTCTTTAGACTTATGTGGGTTTCATACTAGTATTGCACAGCTGAAATTCATTTAATAACCCCAAAGACCTGCAGTCTACTTTTTTCCTCTCTCCAGCTTAACTGCACTAAGTCCGAACATTATAATCAAAATCCTGTATCACAGTTTGCCTTTGAGCTGTTTGAAATGGAGAAGGACTGAAAAGTTCCAGGGCATGGAGTGCCATGGAAGAACTAACCTGTGAGCAATTCAGGTGTAATTTCTTTACAAGAAGGGCATTATGGAATAAATTGCTTGGGGCATTCAGGCACTGAGGCAGGCAAGTACCATAAATCAGCTCTGAAATACAAACTAGGCAATTGGAAGTGGGAGTAATGATGGGATTTGATCTCGCTGGTTAGGGATGCCATTTCTGTTTGGGATAAATAAATTTTCTGATCTGAAGGTGCACAATGGCAACTGGGGGAGCAGAGGGAAMACCTGGGGCTGGCCTGAGGAGGAGGAAATGACAGCTCTACTCTGGGTGTATTGCACCCAGCTGTGAAACAGTCCTGTGTAAATACTGCCAGACTACTTACTTTACACGCTCCTTTTGTAGGAGCAGTTTTATGTTTCCTTGCTCAGTTCTTGTCTTACCAGAAAGTCAGGCTGGAAGGGGAGGTCTGGGGACCTTTCATTTGGGGTTTTTTATGGTTTCCTATTTTCTTTTTATACTTAATTTGAAGGACTTCATCTTTTGCCCTTTCAGCTCAGTAATCGAATCCCAGAGCATGGTACATTACCTTTCTGGCCATTTGGTCATGGTCAGATATAACTGTCATCTCAACCATTCAGCACCTCCTCACATGAATAATGAGTGGGTGTTAGGAAGAAATCAGGCTTTTTACTGCATGTGGAGCTGGGTCCAAAGCTTCTGGAAGGAGTTGTTCAGGGAAAAGCATGGGCACAGAAAGCAAATAAAATATAACTGAGAAGCAATTTGAGGTGCGTTGAAATATTTGAGTGAAGAATTATAAGAGGAATGTATAAACACAGGAAAGACATGACAATATTTTTATGACAATATAAAAAGAACTCCAACTGTTACATGTGAAATAACATATGGATATACAGCAGCTCCCTTCATTCCTCCAAATCCTAATGTTGTGTTTTAACCCCAGCCAGTAATGAAATACCACATGGCTGCTTGCTCCACCCTGGTGGGGTGGGGAGGAGAATCAGAAAAAAGGTAAAACCCATGCATTGAGATAAGAAAATTTTAATAATTGAACTGCAATAAAATAAAATAAAAAGCCACAAATAATAATGATAATAATAATAATGTAATGAAAAAGAAAACAACAGAGAAGGAAAAAGGAAAACAACACCAAGAACAAGTGATGCACAACACAGCTTCTCACCATCTGCCGACCTATACCCAGCCCATCCCTGGGACAAAATTGCTCCCCGTTCAGGGCAGCTCACTCCAATTTATACAGTAAGCATGACATACTCTGCTGTGGAATATCCCTTTGGTCAGCTCAGCTGCCCCGGCCATGACCCCTCGCAGATTCTCGTGCATCTCCTCGCTGGCAGAGCATGGGAAGCGGAAAAGTCCTTGACTTAGAATAAACACTACTTAGTAACAGTCAAAACATCAGAGTGTTATCAACATTATTYTCATACAGAACCCAAAACACAACACTGTGCCTGCGACTAGGAAGAAAATTAACTCTATCCCAGCCAAAACCAGGATGACTAACCAACCTCTTGCAACATTTGAATATTTTTTTTTCAATATATGTCCATTTGCACTTTTTTTTTTATTTGTTCCTTTCAAAATGTAATATGCTTTGGATGTGTTTGGTTTAGACTTAAACTTTAGGCCAGCTGAAAGTCCAAAGAAGTTGCACTTAAGGTTTACCAGGACTTGGTTCTTGACCATAATCACTGATACCAAAAGACACCAAGGAGGAAAACATAAATCCTGTTGCTTTAGTAGTGATGGATCATTCCTCTTACCCTTGCACAGCTTTGAATCCTGATGCTGCTTGCACCGTTTCCTCCCCAAACCTCCTTTCCTACTTTTGTTGTCGATCAGCCAGGCAGCTTGCACAGTGCTCCTTTCTAAATATGTCTGAGGATGGGCTGCTTCACCTGCCTGCTGCCCAAAGGTTTGTACATTCAGCTTCACCTGGAACTTTACCACAGGAACATTCCTATTACTGAGCGGAGTTTGACCAGCATGAGGGGGTTTCTCATAGAATCATAAAATAGTTTGGGTTGGAAAGGACGTTTAAAAGTCATCTAATCCAACCCCCAGCCATGGACAGGGACACCTTCCACTAGATCAGGTTGCTCAGAGCCCCATCCAGCCTGACCTTGAAAGTTCCCAGGGATGGGGAAACAGTCACCTCTCTGGGCAACCTGTTCCGGTGTTTCCCCGTGCTGTTTGCAAAAAAGTTCTTCCCTATATCTAATCTAAATGGACCATCTTTTAGTTTAAAACCATTATGCCTTGCCCAATTTCAACAGGCCCTGCTGAAAAGTCTGTCCCCATCTTTCTTACAAGCCACCTTCAAGTATGGTGAGGCCACAAAAAAGTGTCCCTGGAGACTTCTCCAGGCTGAACAACCCCAACTCTCTCCAGCTTTCCTCACAGAAGAGGTACTCCAGCCCTCTGAGCTGGCCTCCTCTGGACTCATTCCAACAGGTCCATGTCTTTCCTGTGCTGAGGATCCAGAACCGAACACATTCCTCCACGTGGGGTCTCACAAGAGCAGAGCAGAGGGGCAGAATCTCTTTCCTCAACCTGCTGGCCATGCTGCTTTTGATGCAGCCCAAGATAATAGCTGGCTTTGTGGGCTGCAAGTGCACATTGCCAGGTCATATCCAGCCTTTCACCCACGAGTATAACACTTTTATCAAATGAGAAATACAGCACATGCACCTTAACTCACCCTGCTCATAAATCTCTTCCCAGAGCTGACACCTTAATAAAAGAATTAGCATTAAAAGTGATATTCTAAACTACCTTGCCTTCCCCTCGCCCATGTACTCATACAACTATTGTCAGTTTGGAGGAGGGGCAGGATTGCTGCCAAACAAGATTTTCATGCAAAAATTGTGATAAACAGCCTTACAGTGATGACACAGAATGTGAAATCCTTCACTACTGATTTTCCTAGCTCTCCCTTCGCTGTCCCCAGGGTGCTCTGCTAAGTGCTGGCTGCTAGATGAAGTGTAGCATTAGGGTATCAGAGTTATGATGGAAATTCACTTCTTTGAGAATTAGAAGATTTCTCTTCACTTAGCTTTGGGATGTGAGCAATAAAATGGTGATGACTGGGTCTTACCCAGGAGCACCACGCTGCACAGGGCACACAGCCTGGCAAAGGCATCTTTTGTTAACCACTGAGTTATATCACAGATGCATAAGCAATCACAGCTCAAGGGCTAAAGAAACACATTATAAATTCTTACAGTTATTTGTTATGACAGTAAGCAGAGAACAGCTTAAATGCAGGAAGTATTTATGGGGCTGGGAGGAGAGCACAGAGGCTGAAGCGTGCACTGTTCACCTWATGCTCCAAGGGCCGGGAGGGAGGATGAGCAGACTCCAGGGAGTTAGACAGAGGAGATTGCTTCTCCTTTCCTCTGAGAGGAAAACCTCTTACACAGCCAGGTGCTTTCTACCTGTGACCCCACAAACTTCACCTCCCTTTCTGCCCTGGGCACAGCATGAGACACAGAGCCCCTCTCCCTCCCTCCCCATCTCCCTTGGTTTGTGTAAGGATATTCATGGAAGAGTTAAAAAACATGGATCTGATTTCAGCTTACGTCAGTCTCGTTTCCTCTCTGTCCCAAAGGTATTGGTACTGCCACCATGATTTCTTCCTCCGCTACATGTGCTGAAAAAAAAGCAGAACAAAAGAAGAGTCCTCCACACCTAAGATGCAATAGCAGGTTTGGGGCAGGGATTCCCAGTTACATATTGGTGCTGAATTCAGACACCAGAGGAGACCCAGCCCGTGAGCCAGGAGATTCTTTTTGCAGGAAGGCCTTTTTTAAAAAAAAAAAGTAACTCTAAAGGAGAATACATCTTCCCACTGCCAACTGATCAGTTTTTAAAGCAGGAAATTCTTGTAGCCTGCAATAAGGTCCAACAAATTTTAACATTTTGGAAGTATATTATTCAAGTTTTCTAAATTAATCCCCTCTTGAAAACAATATTTTTAAATTAAATTAAATCTAAGTTCACAATTAAGAGATTTTTAAACATTAAATTTCTGTGTTTTATGAGACCRAATTATTTTTCCTTTGAATTTCTGTTTGAAAACTATTTGTGAGATTTCAGCTTTTTCTTCAATTTCAGACAGAGAAAATATCAGCATTTTAATAATTATTTGCTTGAAAATGTTAGGAAAAATATTTCCTTCACTGATTTCCTGAAGAAGTCCTTCATCTTGTAGGGCAACCACAAAAGAAATATTAGTTTTACAGATTGTCCAGACCAGTCAATACTCATAGTTAAGAGCAGTGAAATTTATTCGGCAATGAGGTGGCTCTGAGAGATGTCTCTCCCTGGTAACACTGCAAGTGGAAGAATGAATTACCTCTGAATCTACAGTTAATTGAGATACCATGGAGCACAGCAAAATGAATGAAATTTAAATCTGCAGGGTATGATTTGCTGCAGTTCTTGTCACRTTAGTTTCAGATAAACAGAAATTATTCATCTGTGAGTGAGTATACATACTCTCATAAGAGTTTACATACCCTTATATATACATATTGATATAGCTACTTTCTGTGATACATGTATTCACACTATACATGCAGCAAATAATTTCCATTCTCTTAAATTACACCACTCTGGAGCACACAKAGGTCTGTATTTTTATACAGAGTATTTTTATACTCAACAGTAGGACTGATTGTACATAATTAACAGAGCAATCACACTGCTGCCAGCTTGGAGAATTTTATACTCGCAATGCAGAAAATGAGTCCATATAGCTCAGCAAAGGGCCTGAACAAGGAGAGCAATTTRGGTTCACTGAAGAAAGAATGGCAATTATTTACACTGACAGAGATGCAGCAGTCACTAACATGCCCTGGGTCACAGAGGRCTGCTTTGTTTGAACACCATTTTAAGGTGAGGGCAAATTTAAACAGCATAATTGCAGAGAAACAGCAGCTGAGCCTGATGGTCTGACATGCTGTGATTTGCTGCAGGGCTGGGATGGAGTSCCCTGCCTTATAGCATGTGCAACTTTCTTTTCTTTTTTGTTTTTTGCAAGTTTTGTTTACAATGATTATAGGTACAGAGAAGCAAAATCCCCTAAATTAGTGAACAAATGTTTAGGTGGGTTTGGTATTTCACTTTATAGTGGGACTGTGGAAAGTTTCAAACTAAACAGCAAGATCCCTGCCTGAAAAGGCATGTGAACATAAAATAATAATAGTAATAGCGATAATTACATCTAGATGGAATTCAAATTCACTTCTAAGCTCCATCAGTGCTGTTCATTAAGTGATGTAGAGTCAAAGCTTTARACTTCTTCAGTAAGGCAGCAACCTCCAGGGGATATGAGGCTATCGCTGCCTCTGAGGACAACAGCTCCTCACAATATCCTTGAAATATGCATGCTTGCAAAAAGACTTAAAGCTTTTAATTTCTGATGTTCTTAAGGCCTAATCTCCTCCAAAATACCTGATTCTTCAAATTCCCTGTATAGCTCCCTTATGCATAGCTAAATGTTAAGAATGCAAAATAAACTTAATTAGCTAGTGTGCTAATATCCTCATAGCCCTTTGTAGTCACTGGAAAAATCTCATATTTGAAAAAGGGAGTGAAATGCATAATTTTTCCCCTAATGCAGCAAAAAAAGCTATGTGAAAGTAAATATGAGCTCTCAAGACAGAAAGGGATATAGCTACATATTAATTTGGTCTTTCTTCCCAGGCCAATGAAAATTCATTTCCAAAAGTGCGTGGCAAGTGTCTGAGTGTAAACCTGTGGAAAAGCTTCACCTTTCCTGGTGAAAAAGATGCTGCAGCCATTTTCACATGCTGAGCAAGGCAAGTAGACGGACAATCTTTCAAAGCATCCCGTCGATAATTTTCCATCTGTCCTTGTTAAGCAGGGAACAAGCATGSAGGATAGAGCCAGAACATAATCTGGAGCTTTCTCAGGTGCCATGTGASCTGCCATTGAGCAGAAGAAATGAAGTTGGTAAATACAGTTTTCAGAACAGTTTCTCTGTGTTAACATTACAATTTTCCTATTATTCATGGTGGTGATTTTTTTTTTTTTYTTTTATGTATTGGTTGTTCTGATTAATTTAGGTAATTGCAGCTCAGTTAAAATGTATGATTGTTTCTCAAGGCATAAAAATTGCATAAAGAAATYGACATGTGGTTGGCTACAATCCAGTCCAGTTTGGTCTCTATGATTAGATGAGGAAWAATGAGGTTATGGTAACAAATTCAAGAGAACTGAAGGCAATAATGAAAAATTCTTTAGACAACGCATTTTTAATTGAAAAAACAAAATTGGGAGGCAAAATCTGGGTAATTTTGTCTTCACATTTTTCTCATTTTGCAAAACCGAAAAAATTTTATGAGCTTTGAATATTTTAAAATGCTTCTTGTTTTCTAAAAAGAAAGAAATATCCAACACTGAAGGCATTCTGCTTGAAACATTGAAATCCTTGGATGTGCGAAATCTTTTATTGTGGCTAAATTTGCCAGCAATGCACACATTTGCTATATTAACTTTAGATATATTAAACACTTGGGATAATACTAACGCACACTGTAATACTAAGCTTCTGAAGCTGCAAGAGCAGACACAGAGGGGAAATCCAGGTCACAGAGTCTTTTAGAGGGACTACAGGCAAACTGATCACAAATGTACTTGCTTAGTGTAGCCTGWCTTTTACCCATAAATCGTGATAGTTTAGGCTCACCTACAAATATGGATCCTATGGTGGCAGCCCCACAGCACAGCCGTACAGGGCACTGTTGGAGTCACTGATCCTGTGTTTTTGAGACCCTCAATGGGTGGAAGAGGAGCATGATGAGACTGAGCATTGTGCTGGTTGTCAAGCCAGGGGCTGGAGTGATGGGGACTCACTGTGCAGCTTCAAAGGAAAATCATAACTGCAGTTCCTCTGAAAGCACTTAGAGCTGAAATGGCCCCAAATCCTACATCATTTCTTACCACATTTGTCACATAATCAGTGACTGCCCTTCTGTAGGGAAACAGTGCAACATGCAAGGAGACAGGTGATGTTGGGTTTCACCCCCTTTCGGCTTGCATACACAAAACTAGGGAAAGGATTTATTTCTTAATCCCCACATCTAGCCCCACATTTCTTCAAGATCAGAAGCAATCCATAGAAATTATTAAAATATTAAMAATTAAAATCACCTTAGTGCAGGAGATATGGTTTAAGAAAGAGAAGTTTGGAAGGTTTCTTGACCATCAAGAAACRGTCACAGTTTGGACAAACTTAGGAGGAAGACTCGAAGAGCCTCCTCTGCAAAAGACAGGGTTCAAAACTCCCTTCCCCTCCCCTTAAGAATTTCTCAGAGGAAAGTGAAAAAACCTGTTTATTTAACCAAACCCAGCAGCTGGTGGGGGAGGGGGAGGGTGCAYGCAGGCACCAGGGGAAGCGAAAAGAAATTTAAAAAAAAAAAAAGAATAATGTTAGATAATAAGCCTCTTGTGATGAGGACAACCTGGATGAATCAAAGTCCTGAGTCCTTGGCAGGTGTGTTCTTCTGCTCTGTCTCTCTCCGGGAGAGGTGGTGTAGGCCTCTCTTCCTGGGCCCAGGGTGTAGGCCCCAGAGTTCAGTGGTCTCTTGTAAAGTTCCAAAGGAAGAAGAAAAAATACTATGATCCCAGGAGAAAAAAACATCTGCCTTCTTTCCATGCCTGAGGCAGAGGAGGGAAAAAGCCAAAAAGCAAGTTTTAACTCTGTCCAAATATCCCTCAGCTGAGTAAAGCAGGGTGAAAACTCACAAGGAAAAAAAAAGGTAAAAGTAAAAAAAGTGTCCCTTTGCCTTCAACTATAGAGAAAGCRACTGCTGAGACGTTCTCTTCTCCGAACAGAGTTTTTTCCGAGAACCACAACAAAGCTAGCTGATAAAGGTAAAGACTGTAAATATCCTTCGGAGAAAACCAAAACATAGCTCCTGGCTTCTCGAGCCAGCTTAAAAACACAGAGTTAATATTTTTCATTAAGCAGGCGATTGGGATATATAGCATCAGAAAGTCACYCCAGGACAGCAGATAAGAAACTTTCACAGGTATTAGGGGATATCTAATCTAGGAGAGAAATGCATAGCAAGAATCACTGACTAAACTGAAGCCAGGCTCAAATTCAGACAAGATATTAGGCACACATTCTCCAGATCAATACATCTTTCTGAAGAATATACTTCAGATAGATGCGAGTTAATGGTTGAATAAGGGGCATATTAAGAAAAAATTCAGCACCCAGATAAGATGGATTAAAGGTCCCTTCTGACATCTAACTTCACTACTTGTAATATCAGAGCTATCTTAAAAATATTGAATATTCAACACCATCCATTTAGCAGGAAGGTGATCTTGTTTCCATGGCAACTTGCTTGTAGGCAAGCCAATAGTTGGTCAACRCTTCTTTCTGGGATGCTGCATGCTTGTCCCCTGAATACTTAAGTTCCACCAATTTTAAAAACTACTTAATCAAAAAGAATAATCTGTATTTAAGCCAAACATAACAAATCTTCTGTTTGCATAAAATATAAGAAGACCTATGCATTTTAATTTCTTTCTCAGGATGATTAGTTTCTCTTTTGTGATTCATAAATTCCAGCAGATGCGGCAAAAAGTTACATAAAAGGCTTTTTAGGGTAATTATGTCTTCAGCTGGAAATTTTGACATTTGTGATCTCTCTCTTTGATCACTGCTATTAATATCTCCTTAGCAGATATGACTTGCTGAGAGTTAACTAATTGATAGAAAAAAGCTGCTCAGAGTTGCAAGAGTTTTCTCTTCTTTATTTCAGTACAAGTGACAAGGCTGCACTGAACAGGATCATTACCTTTTCAGTTAACAGAATACTCAATAGACAGTAGTAAAAATATGACTATGACTAGCGAAAAGCTGGGATTTTTGTCTTTAGCTGGTATTTAGGTGTTTATTTATAGTGTACAGGTATTTGCATTAACACAGTGTCAGCAGCTTCACTGCATTTCAACATGCTGTTGCTTTAAGAGTGGAAGAAGCACAAGGTAACTGTTTTAACATCTGGTGAACTAAAGAAATGGGAAAGAGAATAAAAATGCTGAATTAAAATAACTGTATGCATAGACAGGGAAGTGACAGAGAGAAAGGTTAGGCCCATCTAGTTGCATGTCAAGGACTGCAGTGTTGTAAATCCAGCAGCCGTAGCTCCATGGAGCACCTACTGAGATAAGCAAGTTGTACTGCCCTTTACTCTTCTCATTGGCCATCCGGGAAGTCTAGGATGTCAGGGTTTTTAGGCAATTCAGAACTAGGTGGCATCAATCCACCTCAGAGAGATCAAGGGTCTTACCCAGTATCATACAAGMAGTGCTTGGTTAAAGTGCAAAACTCACCCACACGTACTTTTGCTCCAAATTATGGCCTGGGCTAAGCTGCTGTCAGAAATCCTCCACGTCCAATCTGCAATTCTGTTTAGCACATTTCACCCCTTCCGATAAAAGATTTTTGCAGAGCATTGTCTACCCCAGGAAGATACTTGGATTTACTTCATTAAGAAGAAGCATTTTAGGAAATTTTCTTTAAAAATATTAGATTATAAAAACGTTGACACTTTCTATGATGCGGCACAGGTTTTGCTTTTAGAGAACAAATTAAACTCTTATTTGCTTTACCAAAGTTAAAGCACAGCGATTACAGCCTTCAAACCTCGAGTGTAGCAGGTGAGTACCACTTCTGGTTAAATGCAATCCATATGCAGCAGAGAGCTTACTATCATGTGAAGTATGCTATGCACTCTGTGCTTTAAATAGTCCTTCTGATGATTAGAACATTTCCTGATTATCTTGGACAAGCAGTCTTCTTCTTCTGACCACCGTAGTGAAAAAGCCTCTCTGAAGACAATATTCCCATGGATGCTGTACTCCCATCTACAACTCCGTACCTCTGTTTTATCCTTTCTTGCAGACAAGGAAAAACAAACTTACATTTTTTCTACTTTGTAACCCTCAAAATTTGAGTGAAAAAAGCTCAAATGAAGAAAACCACTGCCTCATTCAAGCACACAGGCATATATTCTCCTAAGTATGCCAACATCCATATAAATGAGGTATGGAAATGATGTATCACTAGCACAACTGTTACAGTATGTGAATCGGTTAGATGTGACATGGCATATCCTTTTGCTAGCACACTTCATTACTTTTTTTTTATGGTTGAAACATCGACTCCTTCATAGAAGTTATGCACCATGGATACAGTTATTTATTTCAACCTCCAGGAAATCTACAAATTTCAAATCTGCCCTCACYGTTGCATATTCTTTTTTAAATAGCAGAGTGTAGTGCTGATACCAGTTTCCGTTTATTTATATAACTGCTAAACTGGTCATCATGATGCCCCTCATTTGCTCCCTTCCTCGAAAAACTGCCTGAAAAAGAAATGGAATTACAAAAGAGATTTCAGAGAGAAAAAAACCAGAGGCAATAGAGCATGTTTCTCAGGATTAGGGAGGGAGAGGGCTGTTATCAGCATCAGAATAAGGACAGGCCTCTGTTATCAGACATATCACACTCTGCCCCACAAAGCTAAATCCCCTGTGATTTGTGGATAAAGCACCTTTCTCTGAGGATGCCAGGCCTGCCCATGTGCTGTGAGCAGCAAAGTGCCACCCAATTTCTAAGCTCCACAAGAGGCTGGACATTGTCCTGACTTCACGCTGGATTAGATTTGTATCCTCACACCCTAACATTTCTAACAGAAAGTAAAAATAAAAAGTCAAGGCTTCATAATCCTGCAGTCTAYAGAAATTATTTGCATTTCTTTTTAGGCCAAGTTCTCCTAAAACTCCTCTGGTTAAATGGCCATCAGTCACATTTAGGAGAGAAGGAGCATCTTTTTTCCATATAAAGAGATTCTGCAGGAAAAATGAATGCAACTTTGGAGTGAAAAGCAGTTATTGCCTAATAAGCAGAACAAACATTCTAGGAGTTAGGTGTTATGAGGCTGAGCTTTGCTAGACTTCCCATCCCAATGAGTCCCCCATGAATCACTGCTGGCCAGGCAGGGAGGATAGTCACCCTCTATTGCACCTTTTATTGCTCACCCGCATTCCACTGAATTTGCATCTTCTGCATCTCTGCCTCTCCCTTAGGGTTCTATATCTTCTCATGTGGTACTTTTCCCTTTGGATCCTTAAGCTGCTGGTTTTTTACTGTGTCAGCATTTCCACTTGGGTCTGTTTTCCACGTTCATTAACGCGTGCATGCACAGCTCGAAAAGTTCATCACACCTCGACAACTTCCTCAGTAAAAGTGAGCCAAAAATCACATGGCTCAGCTGCACCAGATCAGGCCTTGAATCCCAGACAGCTGAATGGGCTGAAACTTGGGACAGGGCATTCTCTGGCCATTTTCAGAAAATCTTTACGACCTTAYGTCTGTCTTGATATTTATTGGTCTTTTTTTCCCTAATTATTTCTTTTAGTTCATCTCCTCTGATACTTCAGTTAAAGTGGTCTGGCCAGGGCACAAGACATTAGCTGAGCCTCAACTATTGTGAAAGCCTTTTTCACTGCCTGTCAGGTCAGTCTGTCCCAGTGTCACAAGAGACATCATCTCTAATGTCAGCATAGCAAAATCCACAGTCCTGCCTGCAGGTGCCAAAAAATTAGAAAATGCAAAATCAGGCCAGAAAATGATGGGGTAGGAGACTAGATAAACCATAAATCCTCCAGGAAGTTCTCAGCAAATACAGAATGGTCAGCCTGCACCTCACTTGCCCAGGGTTGAGTCCCATTCCTTACAAACCCCTGGCACCTTCTCACAGCACCGGTAGGGAAATGTCTGCCTTTATTTCTGTAATTGCTACCTTGGTGCTGCTTAGCAATTCTTCTCCTTTGGTAGGAGAGCAATCATTCTCATTAGATGTCAGAGCATGACAGCAGAGTGCTTTTGTTTGGAGTACAGCGTGTAGAATGATGATTACGTGTCTGAGAGCTCCAGAGAGCACTCCTCCCTTTGGAAATTAAGCAACTGACAGATGTTAGAACATCATTAAACATGTACAAAGGCTCAGGGCCTTCTTGCAAAGTTCATTGCTCTATGCAAAATTGGCTAATTCAAGGAGGAATTGCATGCTGTAATGCAGGTTACTCAAACTTATCTTGTAGGACAATGCCGGACTGAAAACAAAGGTGCCAGTGATAACCTTCCAGGAGCATTGGCCAATTAATCTCAGCAGCAGAGACTTTTAAATGTCATCCAAATCTCAACTGTGGAGCATGCCAAAAATGTTTTGTGCTTTTCGCGATCTAACTCTGCTTTATACCCAGGTCCTACTTTCTCGTGAGAGCAAAGGAGGAGTTCTGTCTTTATGCTTTGGGACACAAGCAATTATTAATCAAGTACGACAAGTCAGTGTTGAGAAAGAGATTCACGCACAGAGTTTCAGCCACTAGAAACGATTGAATTTTCTGGTTTGGTCTTCTTTACATCTAGTGAACCTAGCAAAAGATGAACTCTGTGCCTAGAAAAAGGAAAGAAATTCAGACAGCTCCAGTAGTGCCCAGATGTGAAGAGTAGGAAAGGACAGTACTTAGACAGAATTCCCATGGGGGGGTACAAAGAGAAAGGCTGGGACAAGAAAAAATTAAGGAGAATAGACTGAGACAAGATATGCAAGGAAAACAGGACCTAACCTTAGCAGAGACTAAGAGACAGGAGCAGGCAGAAGAGGCTGCAATGACCAGAGGATGCACCCTGTGATGCCAGACTTCATCTCTTTTTCTCCTACCGGTAAATGCCTCTGCAGCTGAGATTGTAATCTCATCCTTTAAACTGTGGGATTTTGCTGGGAAGTTGCCGTGGCCACAAGGCTGATGGAGGCTGCCACTGTTGCTACTCCACCCTCGCACCCTGACCAAAATTACCACCCCAGGAATCTGCCACTTTTCCACATGCAGTTACATCAGGAGCTTGTTTCAGAAGCATTATGTCCTTTCCCACAAAGAAGGGAACAAGGGTGTTATTGTGTTCCCTTACTTCATTGTGCATTACTTTCACGAAAGCAGAGGTTACTATTAAAGACACAATAGCAAGAATTCAAACAGAATAATTTAAACTATGGAAAAAGTTCTAGAGAAGAAAGTGCTTTCCCCAGGTTAAGAAAGTTTTTTGACATATTTTTCGTATTTATTGTTTGGGGTTTCTTGGCATCTACTTGCATTGCAAGCACAGCAGTACCTTCTTCCTAAGTGCTATTTTTATTGTTATAATTTGTCATGATCTTAGTTTGTCGCTTAGATTTAAAAAAATGAAGTGCTATTCTAATAGTTAAGAAAATACATTCAGGAAAACAGTATAAGAAATATTAAAGCTTAGCTCCTATTTCTCCCTCTTGCCTTGGCAATTGTTGGGAATACAGATTTGCCTGTGTAAGAGGAGTAATGACCTTGTGTAGAGTTCAGTAACAGTTACTAGGGCACAAAGCAAACAGATCTGTAGTTGAATGATCCTTACATAAAGCATTTTTATTATGTAAGAGACAGGAGATGGAAACACAGGTGTTCTGTGTACACCTTTTCCAGGCAGAGTGCTGCCAGCCTGAACAGCCCATTCCCCCTTCCTCTGAGGGCAAGGACAGGTTTATTTTTAATCCCAGTGGCATTTCCCCTCTCACTGCCATGTAGGCAAAGCTTTTTTCTTCCTTCAATAAACTGAGCCTAATCTCATCTCCATCAAACATCTCCTCACCAGCTCATGTAACATTAACAAGCCCCTCACCACAGGAAACAAAGCTCCTACCAACAACCCACAAAACATCTTCCCCTACAGATCGGAGCAAATCCAATCAACATGTGCAGCTAATGGAGACAAACGAGCAGGGCCAGGCCTGGCAGCCAGCAACCAGGGTGATGGCTGGCTAACAGACCTTGCAGGATTTGGCACAGGTGGCTCCGATCCAGTTTCCTGAAGGATCTGCAGGAGGCCTGCATACAGTGCAGGGGTGAGCAAGTTTCAGATGCAGAAAGCTGGGCCAGGATAACCCTATAAAACCACACAGTATTGCATCAGCTGAAACACATCTGCTCAGCAGCCCATCCTTGCCCAGTTCTAGGGATGAGTTGAAACAGGACAGTTGGTATAACCTCTTTTTCCACCCAAGTCAAATAACCGTAAGTAACCCTAGGAAGGAGAAAAAAAGGTAAAAAAATCCCTCACCAAGGCAAAGGGCCTTCTGAGGTCAGTCAGGAACCCTCACTGCAGGATTCATCCTCAACATAAGTTTTCTAAAATCACCTCTACATCTATGAAACATGTCAATTTAGGTGCAGCAAAAGCAGTTTCTTTCTTTTTTTTCACTACTTATTTCAATGAAAATTGTAGAAAATATTTTATCACAGAGCTAAAAATGATATTTTTATTTATTAAAAGTATTATCAAAAAGTATTATCAAAAGTACTAAAGAGATAAAACACAGTCCTGAGCTACAAGAAGTACAAACATTAGCATTGCAGGGTTACCCCCTTCCTAGCTCAACCTAGTCAAACAATTAAACCATTCAATTATCTAGCATGCAGTTATCTAGTTCCCAATTCTCATTAGAAAAAATTAGGTGTGTTAATTTAATTTTTTCACCATGTAGAAAAAGTTCAGGCTGATGTCTGATAATCTGATGTTGTCATTCACAACCAAGATCTAAGTAACTTTAAAAGAGATAAGGTTCTTCCTTATAATCATGAGGCTGTAATTAACGGCAAGCTCCTGTTGTTGTCATCCTTCCAACAGCTTTTCATGTCTTTCTTTTTGATGAACTACAAACAGATGAAAAATTAAATTATTATGATTTATACAGCAGAACTGTAGAATTAAGTCTTTATTAGTAAAGCTGGCACATAAATTATATGCCAAATTTTATATTTCAGGTAAGTTTAGTTTTCAAGATATTTCTTCACTGAGAGGAATGGAGCTTGCTTTTAAAAAAATTGTATTTTCTGCACCTCAGAAGGAAAATATGTGTCATTTGTGAAGGACACAAGATGGGAAGAATAGTCAACATGGTGTAGAGGTGTATTAATGTACACAAGTACATGTAAYGTACTGTATGGCCTTGAAAAGGTCTGCAATATTAAAAATCCTACGGTCAAGTCCATAGGACTTCCATAGGAAAGAGAAACAAGCGTTYTCTTGCCAGACACTATGGGCTTCCTGTCTGTAAGTGACAATGAATGAGAAGGAAGTAGGTGTATCAGTCAATCACAAGATGACTACAAGATATCAATGTGATGCAGACATGAAAAAGAAAATTGTAATTCTTAAGTCTATCAGGCAAAGTATTTTCCATAGAGACAGGGAGTTATTAATGCCATTTTACAAGGCACTAGTAAAACTTCATTTGTTACACTACATGTAATCCTGGCCTCTGATGTTGAAGAGAGATGAACTGAAATCAGTATAAGGCAGAAAAATAGACATTAACATGTTCAGAGTAAGAAACAGCTAATTTCTAAGAGAAATAGACAGATTTTGTTTAACCTTACAAAACCACAGCTGTAAGGGGTAAAATTGTAAATGGCTATAAATAAATCAATGAAATAAAGACGAGATGAGAAAAAAGGCTAATTTTAAGGATAATGATGGTAGAAAAAGACAGCCCTAAACTGATCATGAGTAAGTGTAAACTGGAAATAAATCAAGCTTTCTAAGCTATTAAAAAAAATCAAAATTGGCTTCAGCKGAATTTTTCACTAATGGGAGTTTAGAGCTCATGGCATCTCAGCACAGAAATGCCAGTCATAGTTCRCTTGCTAATTTATTTCTTTCAAAATCTCTATTAAAATGCTGTCATACCTTTCCTGGTATGACAGCTCTATAGGAGAGCCCTAGGAGCTCTATAACAGCAGGAGGAAGGAACAAGTAACTCAGAAATTCTGAGCCTGGAACTTGCCATGACACTTGAAAATCTTTGTTTTCCTCTAACAGCCACTATCTGGCTGCCCAGGCATCGCCTGCATTGACAGCAGACAACCTACAGGAATGGCTGTTGCATTTGAGAGAAGTGTAGGACATTTATGTGAGGAAAGAACAACCACAARGGCAAAGTCTGGTCTAGGGGCAGGAACCAGAGCTGCTATGTGCTGTATTGGAAGAAAAAAAGCCCATAAAATCATAAATTGACTAAATTTTACTTGTGTGACTTTTCTTCTGTTTTCTTTATAGCTGCAGACCTCAGAAAAGTCTTCTTGTTAGACAATTAACATCATTTTATGGATAGATCCAGTTAAAACAATTCTGGTRTTGGCTGCCCACCAAGCAAATGCAAACCTCACAACTGATCTTTCATCCACAATGGTCAGGCAATCTCTAGAGCTCAATACTGCACACAGCTCATTCTTGCCCAGCAAATAAGCAGAGTTATTTAATAGCAACAGCTGTCTCATATCTCTCCCATTTGTAATTCCATTTATCAGAAMATATTATGCCAGGCTTAACAAATGCAATATTTTTTTTTCCTCACTCCTGAGCTCTGCTGCCTTGGCTTATAAGTGTCAGGAGATGTTTCGGGGTATGAGAAGGAAGTAGAGGCTGATGCCCCAACCCTGCAGTCCAAACAGATGGGCACGAGGCAGGAGAGCAAGCCACGGGCACCTACCTAGGAGGTACAAAAAGCTCAGTCCTAGATTTAGGATACAGCAAGATCAATATCATGATAGACTATAGACAAGCAAACCACTCAGACAGCAAACCACTGAATGGACCTGACGGGTTTACCAACCAGGTTTGGGTCTCGTTGCATGRCCTGCAATGCAGCATTTCAATGCTCTGATCCCTTAGCCAGACAACCTGCTACAGCTCTTTGTGAAACAAGTCAGCACCTTTCTGCAGGCTGGCTGATTTTCAACCTAGTCTACAGCTTGAAAAGCGTACAGGAGTGATACTCAATTATACAACTGCCACATAACCTGTCCAAGCAAAGAAGCAGCAAGAGGCAGATAGCTTCCAAGGCACTTTTAATGGCCATGAAAAAAAATATGCTTTGATACATTATGTAACATTAGGTCAAATTCTAACTACCCTTGCTTTTCCAAGGGCTTGAAGAGACCAGTTAGCAGATATATTGACAGTCTTTCAAATTAATGATACCCTTCTCCGAGTTTATTTTCTTGGCCAAATATTTGCCAAGTTCAGAAAAGCCTAAACTATGACTTGGCCTTTGTATTACAATATCTCTCTAGTCTATTATCAAACTGGCTCATCTTGGCTTTCATGTCTCCTTTTCACAGTTCTCATAATATCTTTTACCTACTTCAGCATTGTCTTTTATTTCCTCACTTCAGATAAACTTTTGAGAAAAAAATCAAGATTCAGCCTCTGAAATTCATGAGAAATTAACTTCTGCACATGCACGTATTTCAGGAAATATTTTATTTGGCTTTTCTCTATGAATTAGATTTGAAACCATTAAGTTTTGTTGTTTGTACCTACTTTAATAATCACTGGGCAGCATCAGCTGGTAAATTGGCAAAAGTCATGGACAGCAAATTTTTCCTTGTTTGTATTTTGCCTTTAATTTCTTCATAAATTAAACAGAGTCTCTACTAAAAATGTTGCAACCAAACATAGCCACTTTAAGAATGCAGAAAAGTACCTGAAAGAAATAGATATGCTCTATATTGAAATTGTTTTCTAAGAGAATGGTTGCAAATAGGGAAACAGTTAAATAGCTTAAACACCTAAACTGATGGCTACACACCAAATAAAGACAAAACTTCCAGCATTGTTGYGGTGAATCTATCAAGGAAAATCCACCTCCAGTGAGGAAGTGTCCATCCAGTTTTGCTCACACCACTTTCTAGTACCAACAGTACTGAGGTTACCTGTAGGTTACCAGTTAGGATAGGGCTGTTTCTTTCTCCAGGGCAAATTAGATATGCAGTTGATCTACTTTTTCCAAGTTGTTTATACAGCACAGTTGATTATACGCATTACTATCAGCAAAAAATTCCCCAATTTACAATGACTGATCTATCATATCACTGAAAAATGTATAATTTTATTTACTTATTTTGGTGGGGTTTTTTTCAGTGGCTTTGCTCTGAGTAATTTTTATTCTCCTCCTGCTCTGAAAACAAAAATATGGTCTATAGTCTTCACACTAAACTGTTTTTAACACCAATGCACKTTCTAAAGGGTGAAGGAGAGGACTATGACCCCCCTTTGCTTCTCAAGCATTTCAGAAGTAGAATCACAGCAGCATTTGTTGGATGTTGCTTGCAGTGGAAGCAACACTACAGACACGATGGTAAGCTCAGTCTTTGAGTTTCCAGTCAAACTGCAAAGGTAGAAGTCATAAGTAATTCATTTTATTTCATTGCAGTTGTCAGTCCTGTTTCCCAGAGRACAGTGTTGGTTGTTGTTCTGTTCTTTACCTTATGATTCTTTACTAACCAAGTCATGTATGAGCCATTCTATTATTTAACTTATATAGGCTATTAAACTATCACTTAGGCCTGAAATTACCCAAGCCTCCTGTATATCACTTTTCAACATTGATCCAACATTAATAGTCTGCCGATCTTCTGAAACTTCCTTACAGACCAAAGCTTATTAAAGACAATTCCATGGCTGACTGYTTAAAAACTACTGCATTAAATTTGTTTCAGATTGTTTTTAGAAATAATTGGTCTTCATTGTAGCTATTTTCAATTCCAGCAGTAACTGAAGAGAATAATGAGTTCCTTCAAATATACTCCCTAATACATCAGAGGCAAGAAATATTTATCAATTCCATCTTTGTGGTCTGTATAGTTACTAACCTCACTACTTTTCCCATTTCTGTCTAACCAACGTCAGAGCCAGTATTTCTTATTCTTCTTAATATATGTATTCCCATCRATATTCTCATTTCCATACCTTACCAATTTTCTTTGGTGTCCAGTGACCCTTAGTTTGCCCAGTCTTGAGCTCGAAGATAACTGCATCTGACTTCTATAACTGGGGTAGGATGACAATATACCTGATTTCCCAGAACTATTGGGCCTGAGAATTACAGAGCACCTCTGTTACACATCTTTGGTAGGCAGAGCCTGCAGCTTTACCATGAGGATCAAAAGTAAGAAGCCCTGGTGTAATGGTGACTAACATTCTTACATATCAGAGCTGGATATAGTCTTGAGAAAAGAAGGTCCTAAATACAACCCTGATGCATTTCAGTTTAAAAAACCTTTAGGTATCCAGCAAGTTGCTCTTTGCCCTATGCAGGCTGTACTCATTTTAACAGTCACTACTACTAAATAAAAATATTTAACCTCCACCATCTGCACTGGTAGCAAAATGGTTCTAAGGGTATACCTTTCCGGACTTACCACATTTTCTTGGAAACCTTGGTTTCTTTCTCCTCGATTTATTTTCACTCTGAAGTCATAAAAAGCCAACAACAATAAGGAGAAAAGTTAGATCAGAATCTACAATAATGCCCTTATTTGAAACATCATACAGTTTAAAACTTTATAGGGGAGAAAAAATGCAAAAAATAAATGATGGGGAAAATATATAAATTTAATAAAAACCAGTTCTTATCTTGTATTAGTAGACTGCACACTCTAAGGAAGATATGAATGTCCTTCACCTTTTGTCTAGACATGCTTGGATTCCATATGCTCCTTAACTGATAAGAAGGGCTCCATTTTTTGTGTCATATAAACAAGCTGAAAAAGCCATGAAGTTTTAAAATTCCCTTACAGTAAGAATCTGTTTCAGTTACAAAAGGAATATGAACTGGGTGGTAAAGTCATCAAGAACAGATATCCCAGCAGTGCTGCTACAGATGGTAAAATGACTTCTGACACCGAAAATGGTGGAAAACACTATGAGGTAGAATCTTCCAAAGAACAGTTCTACAGTACCAAGGAAACGTGAAATAATCCTGCTTTCCTTGCCCAGCAGGTATAACTAACACTGGATAAAGAAAGGCAATGGAGCAGAGRGATGTCTACAGATAAACCTTTCAGACAGGAGTTACTCAGAAATATGTGTTCATGGTATCCAAAGAAATCTTTGTATTTTGTAGCCTTGTAGAGTTGAAATGTTTGTCTTTACATTTATGTTTTTCAACTTATTGAGTGGATCCTCAATACTTTAGTGACTTTTGGCCAAGGACAGACTAAGGGTTGTGAGGTGATGAACATCACAGCAGCAAAAGATATACCAAACCCCAGTAGCCACTGCTTTTCCTGCACTCATGTTTTGAACTCCAGTAAACATCTGCAAGGTTTGCCTCATGCATCAGACCTAAAAGAGAGTTTGATTTGGGCCAAATAGAGCCTTTCAGATACTTCTAAAGTTCTGCATACCCACCACTGGGGCTTTTTTACCCACAAATAAGTCATTCTTTATAAGTTATGCTTTGTCAAATTTACACAGACACAGTGTCTTAGTTAATTTGCATTCAGGAAATGTGAATATAGATGTAGAAGACCATTCATAGAGAGTGGAGCTGTGAGGAGAACTACAGGTTTAAAGCCACAAACGGAAGTGGATTTAAACCACTGTGCCAGAAAGATCTTGGCCTCAACTGGCAAAGCAGACTTAAGTTTGGCTGAATCCCCTGAACCACCAAGGAAATTATTCATTTAAATAATATAACCATCATCCCTTCTTAGGTTTGGAGAAGTTGATAGAAAAGATAAATATCACAATAAGAAAAAAGAAATTAAAATCCAGTAAGATATATCCATATATATATATATATCTCCATACACCACAGGTGTTGGTTTGGGGCTACTGTAACAGTTTGGAGATCTGGGAAGTCCAAATGCTACAACGACAAATCACTGTTGCAGCAGTGGCTGCTACTTACAGGACAAAACAGCTTCAAGATCTCCTCCTTCATGGGAATAAAACTTAGGAGAGTCATCCTAAAGTCATCTTTGATCTTATTCTGAGAAAATGTGTTTGGACTAAAGGCAAATGACACCTTTGCTGGCAAACACCAGCCTGAAGTTTGTTAACTGAGCAGGGCACTGAAAACTCTCCCAGCCGCACTTCAAMAACAGTGTACTGATAAAGTTTGACCCACACAGTAAAATGAAATAAATATTCAGGTAAAAAATATAATGTAAAAAGAGTCCATTCTATCTATTCTAATGGGAAGAGAAAAATGGTGACACTTTTACTTACTACTCCACTCTACATTCCTTTCAATTCCTTATCATTAATCTTGCACTAACTTGAATTGATGAAGTAATAGATGGCACACACTTCCTGAAAATTCATTTACAYTGAGATGAGTTCAAATTATTTCTCTGGAATAACTTGTCAGTTGCTGTTGTAATTCTTAAATAACCCAATTCAAAAGGCATTTTTTTTAAATGAACCGTTTAAAAATATTATAACTTGCTATTACACACCGARTATTAAGAGGACAGAATATAAAACTAAGTAGACCAAATAGTCCATAGATTAAATAGACAGTATTATTAATGAAACTTGAATCACTAATAAATATTTGAGTTACTAGTTTGATGTATAACCTAACACGTAAGTCATCAGAAATAACTCAGCCTAAGCACAATTTAAGTACAATTTGGTCCAGAGATCTCAGTGAAAACTTTTTCTCCAGTGTGCCTTGTTGGAAAGTTATTTCCATCAGATGAAACAGTCTTTTCCCTTCCAAATTTCTGTTGCTTGTCTCTCATGCAGATGTCTTTTCCACAATTTATATAAATCAATGACTCAAAAATAATCTTCAAAAATTAATCTCCTTTTTCAATCTTACATGTAGTTTATCAGAACAACCTCTGAGAAGGCTGGTGATACTGAAAAGTTTAACGCAGTTTTTAAAGTGAGCTTCACACCTTCCTCAGCCTGTTAATGTCAATTTTGTTCAAAAGGTTTCAAGTCATTAAGATTCCTTCATCCTCAGCGCTGCAAAGAGCATTGCTAAAGAGTGAAAGCAGGGAACTTCCCTGAGTTCAGAATAATTGCCAGCTTAGTCACAAATAGTCTCTTAAAATTAGATCTGTACAGTGCTTTCTTCAGGATACACAAGTAGTTGACACATTCCTACAGAAATATGCATTTAACAGGCAAGTGAATGTGGATCAGTTCTGAATTTACTGAATTTCATTTTCCTCTGCCATCTGGGCAGGCCAGGCGGCTTATGACAGATCACTCCTGATAATGATCACCTAGGTAGATGAAAAATACTTCTAATGATGATCTACTAAAATAATGATCTACTTTGTAAACCTGTAAGTATTCCACCTTCCCCCCCTTTTAAATGGAGGGAAAACTTTCCACAATTTTTTTTCCTGCCATYGCCTGTACCCCCTAGTGTGTGAGGCAGTATTAATCTTTCTCATAATCATGGCTGGATACTCTAACCCCGTGTCATTAGCACTGGTAACCCACACTGCTGAGCTGTGCTGGGCTCCTCTGCTGCCAGTGGCCACAGCACGTGTCAGATATGGCACATCTGCTTTTGCCTGTCACAAGGTACAGAGGTCTGTAAGAATGGGGAGCTGCAGAGAATCTGTGTAGGCAACAGATTGGCTTTCTCACTGACAGAAGAAACAATATTATACAAAGAGCGTTAAATACGTGGGTTGGGTATTTTTCCTTACAACAGTTGGAAAATTAAATTCSTTTAAAAGCCATGCTTTTTCACTGATGAGTTACAAGCCAGCCCTGCTCTCTGAAGATATTTGTTCATTTCCCCCTCCTTCCCCACTGCAGGAGGATTAAACTATTTTTCAGTGCAGTGAGCTGATTAATTTTGTTCAGCCAGTGCAGCTCCTTTCTGGGCAGGGGAGTATCACAGATTTACAGTTTTCATTACCTAAGGCTGAAACTGTTAATGAGGTTTATGTTGGCTGCAGGGGGCAGAGGGAAGGCACTGCTCCATTTGCATAACCAGGCTACAAGGATCCCTTGCAGAAGACACTGGACATGACTCCAGACCCACACACCCACCACAAATGGTGATTTCATCRGCTCAGTCTGAGTACTTCTCTCCTGATTCACAAACCATGGCAAAACCTTGGGGCTTTTTTCTTTATGCACCTGACCCAGGTTAAACTGGCTGGTTCCCGAGCAGCCAGTTCTACATCCTGACTTTAGGATATGGTCATAAACCCATGTGGATCTTGAACCCGCATGCCCTCTTGCATGGACTAACTGGACTAATGTCCTTTGAACTGTACTGATGAGTACCCTTTTTTCTTTCTTTTTAATTACATAAGGAGAAGGAAYGAATCCTTTTCATATAACAATATGAAAATATATGAATCTCTTTCGTATAACAATAAAACACTGCCCTGGGAAGTGAGACGTCCCTTCCCACCCTGACTGCTCTCTTCATCCCCAGGAGACATCTCCACCCAAAAGGCTCTGATTTGAGCTCAGTGAAAATACTCAGTACATTTCCTGCTGAAGTTGTGCCACTGTGGGAAAATAACTCACAGATCTAGAACCAGGAAGTGCGAGAGAAGCCAGTCCATGTGCTAAGTCTGTCCCTCAGGACCTACAAGGAGCTCATCCTTGTAACTCCGCAAGTCCCACCTGCAGCTCCCGCAGATCAGCAGCTGCAGAAATAGAGCTCCCCTGGACTTCAGATGTCTTGTGGTTGCAGAGAAACTGAAACAGCTTCTTTTGAGCATGAGATGAATGCATCCCACCAAGAGTGAGTAGGATGTGCTCCTTTGCACACAGGGCCAGGTGTTCTTGCAGGGAAGGTCCTAGGTGGCTATGGGGCCATGGGCTGTCCCTCCTGTGTGTTAATGGGTATATCCACAGCCATCAGTGACCCATGCACACCAGAGGCTTGGTAATTATGGCAAAAAGAAACCTGAAAACATTTACTTTGAGTAATTCCTTCTAAGTAGGAAAGAATTACTTCTATTGATGCACAGAAGCAGAACATCTCTCATCAAAAGCCACGTTACACAGTCAAACACAACATTTGATTGATGTAACCACTAAGAAAAGACAAAGTGCTTTATGAAATAAGGATATTGGACAGTTCTGTTTTGGTTTTTTTTGCCAAACCCATCCAACAATACATTGTATTTAATATGCTTAATTAAAACCTAAATGGAATAACAGTGTTGCCCTCTTTTCAGCTTTCTGGCATATGACAGGACTAAAGATATGGAAATATTTCAGTGTTAGTTATGTGCCTGCCTGAATAGAACAAGAATGACAATATTTTTCACTATATAACACACAGGAAGGAGTCATTTTCACGAGACAGATGACATTCCTGAGTTCCAGGGAAGGACCAGCTTCTCCTTCTTTGAAGTGTGACACAGAACACAGGATTTGAATTCTTGGCTCAGTAGGTACAAGGTTCTTTTGGAGCCAAAGATCAGCACATTCAGTATATGCACTGAAGGCAATGTAAAAGCATTCAGTCAGTTGACTGAAAGAGCCCGAAGAAACTGCAAGCTACAGGCATGGAGGCACTGCTAGGAACAGTGGAGGGGGCAAGGAGCACTTGGGAATTCAGGTTTTCTTTATTTATCTATCTCCTGGCTTGCACTCGTACATCTCTGGAAAGATTGTCTTTCACAGACTTAGAGCTGTGAAGGGTTCTGTAAGCTGTTATTATTTTAATCTGACAAGTCACCTACTCAGAGAATTCTGAGCGCAAAACACTGAAAACCTTTATCAACTAGTTTTGGGTTGGTTTTTTTTTATATCAACTGAGCCTCAAAAACATGTAATTTGTGCAAGTTAGCTGTGCAGCAAATGTGCTCAAAGGCAAAGCGCTGGGCTGAAATGCTGTGAAGTGAATTTTGCTTCAAAGGATGTAATAGCCCAGCTGTGATCAAGAAGAAAACATGGTTAGATGTGAAAGCATAATAGATATGGTATCAAAGTTCCATGAATACAGGTCTTTAGAAAACAGATTTAAACAACACAGAAAAAAAACAAAAGTACTTTGGGCATTCTGATATAACATAGAAACAGATGTTTTACAGTGAGTAAAACATTAACAAAACCTCCTTAAAGGTAAATTTTCTGTAGCCAAAATATCACACTGTGCATAGTTCAGTTGATTTCCCCACAGAAAAAATATTACCCAGATTTGTTAAACTAAAAATTAACTAGGATGTCAATAGAGTTACTCAGCATGGGAGAGTAAGGCTGAGAGTTGTTTGATACTACCAAGGCAAACTACCCTGGTGTGACCAGCCCTTCATCTGGCCTTTCAATAATGTGTTTTCCTGTGAGTGGAAACAAATTTAGTGAAATGTAATTTTTATTCAAAGAAGAGACCTGTGTTTGCTTTATAAAAGCTCATATCTGGGTTAATTTACAAACTCCCTCTGGGTTACGCTTTGAAATGAAGATTTAATGAAGACAAATATATGCATCCACCCAGAAAAAATATTTTAATTGCTATATCCCTGATATTACCAGAACATCTAGAATGCTGGCAACATAACAGGCACTTGCATTTCACGCAAAGGTAGAAGATTAAAAATGGCAGTGAATGATGGAAAAAGTTTTAACACCTGATTAATCAGTCCTATGTGAAGCCAGTGCAAATATACCTCTTGGCTACAATATATTTTGGTTGAGGCCTTAAAGGGTTACAACCCTGAGCTGTGAAACAGTCAAACATATGCCACAATCCATTCCATGAAGCAGAAATGGTGTATGCTATAAGYTCCTATTTTTTCTGGATGAGTTGCATTATGGAGATAATTTAGATACTGTGTTGTATGACATTATTATCATAATGAATAGACTCACTCCTAGGTAAACGTTGAAATGAAGAAAAGGCTGTATGTGCCAGAATAAGAGAAAAGTTCCCAAAAATTTGTGATTTSATTTTCAGTCTTTGCGTTTTCATAATGCAGAGATATTACTGAAGTTAAACAAATACAATCCAAAAGGTGAGTAATCTAAAATTCCTCAGTTTTACAGAAGAAAAATAAAGAATATAGGTATCCTTAGTATAGAAACTGTCTTAAGTACAGTTCTGAAGTATGAAATACAGCAATTCTGAGTGCTTAATTAAGATCTAGAGGTGCAAGAGAGATCAAAAATATTAAAAAGGCTCAGATTGAAAATACACACCTATAATTGTGTTAAGGATAACAAAACAGACACCTTATATTGGAGCCAAATTGAAAATCCTGAAAGAGTTGACAACAGTAGAGAAAGAAACAAACAAGACAGTGGTAATCATCCCTAAATGCCTGGCAACCCATTATCTTCCTGGAATATTATGTTATATCTCCTGGAAAATTACATCCTGGATAAACTATGGCAGAAGACGAGATAAAAAGTGCTGAGGTTCAGCTAAATTGCTTTGTTTAAGAAAAGCATAAAGGATCAGCAGTCCTGGGTTAACCATGTATTCTATTACCACCCACATAAGCTGGATAGTTCACAGTTACACACGTGGTCCCTTACAGGGGACTTACAGATACACCCCTTATATCAACGGAGATAACCACTCCAGCAAGCACCACCCATCCTGATTAGATCAYCTCAGCTAATGGCCCATTACACCACCCGCCCTGAGTAGACTATCTTGATTAATGGCCCATCACCGGGTTTGATAAGCATGGACCAATAGACCTGCAGAACCACCCTGAGTGAATTATCTTGATTAATGGCTCATTACTGGACTTGATAARAATAGAATGTCAGAAACCATGCACTCCTTCAAGAGCCTCATGTGAGCTCATTGCCAAAGCAACCAATAGAGCGTCGGGAAAATCCTCTTCCATTGTGGAAGYCCYCGCCCCTGGGGGAGGTACCAGCCAAGAAACACAGCATAAAAGCAAGGTTTTGAGATGGGAGAAATCACTCCACTCGACTCCTCTGGACCATACTTGACACTCCACTCCACTGGACTCCACTCCACTCCACTGGACTCCACTCCACTGGACCACTGGACTACCAGACRACTGGAARCCCAGAGGTCTCCGGACCAGACCTTTTACAGGACCAGTGCCTAACTGGACTACACAGCTACCACCCTGGTCAAGGGGGTGTCAGGTTGTACCGGGACTCTGTCGGTTTGTTTGGGCTGGTGTTTCTGTATTCCTGCATTTATTTTAACCTTTTTATTAAAATTATAATTTTGACCTAAAATCTCTCGAAGTATTTTGTGTGGGGTTAATTTCCCCTGCTGGTTACAGTCAAACCAGCACACCAGTGGAAGAAACTGAAAACTGGGAAACAAGGCCAGGCACTGCCCACAAAAACTGAAGACAGGGCAGAGGCCAGGAAGGTTATGGGAGAAGCCTGATTCATGTGTGGGAAGGATTGCTACAGACTCAGCCAAAGCTGTATAATTTTACCCCTAACTTTGATTCAAGAGATGTTAGGCATCACTTAAGATGAAGCTTAACCCTGTAGGATTTCTGGTGCCCTCTTGGTCTTTCTTTCTTTCTAATCCAGTGCTCTTTATTCATTAAGTGCTTGAGGAGGATTTCAAGCCATCTCTAAGATAGAAAGCAGGAAGGAATCCACCTTGCTAGTTTAAATCAGAGTCTGAATAAATGAGCGTTTCTTGCAGTTTTGATTTCTGTTTCACATCTCCACTTTAGTATAAAAAAATCACAAAGGAGGGACTTCTTCAACCTGTTGGTGATCAGAGGAGGAGTCTGTACTAAGCAGAGTGTACTACAATGATGTTGAGAAGATGCATCCTCTGAAATTCTCCTCTGAAAAATGTTTCAGTCAGTCAATCTTTGCTTAATTTTTGCTTAATTTKCTTAATTAATTTGGCTTAATTCCTCTGTCAATTCATAACAAATACATGGCAAGAACACAAACAGTAATAAGCCTTGTCTGAGGAGAGATGTCTTAGCCCTATGTTCTTGAGGTATTCTTCCTAAATTACGAATAATTGCAGTTATGTTCAGAGGAAACAGTCAAAGAAGTAAAGCCACAAGATGCCAGGCTGCAGTTTTCAGACTCACCACAAATGCAACTACCAGCATCTTCCTAATTTCATAATCTTAAAATTCACGGAGTGAGAAGAACACTATATTATTTTGGAAAGCTTGCTTCCCTGCAGATAGCAGGATCCTACTCCTCTGCTAATGGCCATTCACATCATTTATAATGAGACTTCTCCAGACTGTACTGGGATGCTCTCTTTGCCTTTTCCAGCATATGAGTCCTTGGTCTGGTCATCCATTAATGTCTGAAAAAGAAATAGGTGGTTAAAGAGCAATGTGCTTTTTATAAATGCCAGATGGTGACAGAACACCACAGGGAGTGGTGGCTCCCATGGTGAAAATTCACCTTTCACTGGCAGAATCTGTTACCCAGAACATGCAYCGCTGTGGAGGGCAGAGTTTTCTTGGAGATGGAGCATGAAACTGGGACAGCAAGAAAGCAACACTCTCAGAACTGCTCTAACTGCAGTCTGGGAATAGTTCTTGTTCCTATCTATAGTGTGGAAACCACAAGTCTTGCATGCTTCTGGCATGGGAAAACTCCTCATCCCAGTAGAACAGAGATGGCAACACCTTGCTAAGAAAATTCTAAAATGCTTTCAGCCTATTTCTCTATGGGATGTTTTTTGTTTCATTTTTGCTTCATATCTTAACTCCACAGCTCAGCCACAAGCTAGAGGTCAAAATGACAGGAAACAAGCCTAAAATCCCATATGTGTTTTCTAATTTTCTCCAATCAATGTGCAAATCAGGGCTATTTGTTCCAGCATCTCTAGGAAAAAAAAACCATAATTTTTCTGTACACTAACCGCACCTCTGCTAAGGCTCTTAAATCCAGTTCTCTGATGGAAAGGGTTTCATTAATTACAACACACAGTTTTGACATCGTCACTGGAACAATGCTGCTGCTTTCTGAGCTACCAACAAATCATCAATTTGCTGGTGAACCCTTGCCCTGTCTGCATCAACTCCTTCAACAGTCTGTGCCTTTGTGCTCTTACTGAAATCCCTCACTACCGTACATGCACTGAGTCACAGTGATTATTTCCTCACTTAAATTGTTTCTTCTGTCTCTATCTGTCCCTGTTAAGTGAAYACAAATGGCAAAACATGTTCACTCGCTAGAATGGAGGAAAAACAGCAATATAGCAGCACCTTATTGTCTTTTCATCCAAGACATTTCTGTAACCCCAAACAACCACGACTTCAACCAGTCCACAACTACCATAATTTGGGCTGCTTTTCCTGTTGTGGAAGAGTCTCATACTCAATTAGGCAGTGAATGACTGTAATTTAGTCCAAGATATCTCTATCTGCAGGCCAGTTCTTCAAAGTTCTTTTTTCTTTCTTCCTTCCATCATACTAACCATGTTACTGGAAAAATCACTGAGTCAATCAGCTCAGTTATAGAACACTTGGAAGTATGAACAACAAAATGGGTAACATATAATAAATACGTYCTTGCCTTTGGGGGAGCAGAGCAGCCATATCAAGTGACATGGAAAAATAGTTTCTTGAAACCAATGGGAAGAACAACACTGTCACAGCCTGATTGRAAAGGAAAACTTTAATTTGAATATTTTGTAGACATGAGAGGCAGAATTCCACTGTCACAACTTTAAATTCATGGAGTAAAATGGTCTTGTTCACCAAGTGCAGTAAAATCACAAAATATCTTTTTCTTTGGGTTGGACTTTTGGTTTTCTTTGTTGTTTGGATTTCTTAAAGAATTTTAATGGCCTTCCTCTTATTACAAAAAATTGCTCTGTGTGGAAAATACCAAAAATTCTGGCAACATGTCTGTGGCAATAACAATTTCTCCTTGTGAAAGACTAGATGTGAAAAAATCAGGCTTTTGAACACCTCAAGTCCTACTTTGCAACTTCAGAGCATTTTGTACCATGTGATGTGAAATTCTCTAGGGTTCTACTTTAAAGCTTCACAGCAACTACGTGTGTTTCACTTTCAGAAGTGTAATAAGGATTTGGAGCAAAAGATTGGAAAGCGCATCCCCCCATAGGATTTGGATTTGAGCTSTGATGTCTGTTTCTCCTGTGTTAGTATACTAAGGTGTCTTTAATCAGYGAATGATGTAGGAAGTACTAATTTCTTCACACTTGAACATATCCAAATAATGTTATTTTTTTTAATTTAAAAACCATTTAGCTTAGAGGAGAGGTCATGTACTGCATTTTCTTTCCAGACAGAGAAATGTAAATTTAATCATACCCTTGATGGATAAGACATCATGAGAAGTATACTTGAGAGGATGAGAAGCAAACATATGAGCGACTAACAAATATAATTATCACAGATACCAAATTTCTCAAGAAAGAAGTTAAAAATTAGAAATTAATTTCACTTCAGGATGAAGAACACCTGAGTGTTGTCAACTGGGCATTAATAACAGTGAATTGGGGGGAAGATAAATTAAATAAAAAAGGTACTTTGCACAACCCAGGTGTAAATTTCACTTTGAAAAACCACCCAGGAAGTTACGGCATTCCCCCTTGTCATGTGAGGGAGAKCCTGGCCAGCAAACTCAGGAGTGGGTTGATAGAGGTGAAGTAATTTTTTGTTCTGCTTTGCTTGCATGCGTGGCCTTTAGTTTAATTACTTAACTGTCTTTAGCTCAACCCATGAATATTCTCACTTTTCCTATTCTCTCCCACGTCTCACCACGGGGAACTGAGCGAGCGTCTCTGTGGGGCTGAGCTGCTGGCTCGGGTTAAACCACACTTTTATGTAGACACAGTAACAAGCAGTTCTGTGAAGGATAAGCTATTTCTGACTCTAATATAGTGTTATAGTAGAGAGAAGCACAGGTCTGGTTTGACAGCAGGGCTTATCTGTCTCCTGTGTAGGGACTGCAGGATGACTCGTAGAGGACTGTAGGCATGGGATGATAAGAGATGTGACACAATCTGACACCAAGGCTCTAAATAACTTCACAAAGGGTCAGTCAGAGGAGTGCAGGCCTGGAGCTGGAGGAAACTCCAGCTAACAGAGAAAACAAAGAATTATCCAGCRTACGTAAAAGGTACCATGTGTAGCAAGATTGGATGTGAAATGAAACTGCAAACAAATGAAAATCAAAGTGTAAAAGCTGTAATAAAAATTACTCCAAGTGGATCTGAGAACAAGAATGAAGAAATCATTAACTTGACATCATATTCTCTCAGCAATGGTCTCATGATCTTTCCCCACACGTGCAACAGGCTGAAGCCATCAGCCTTGGGACTCAGTGGGTGAAATACCCAGGGAAAGGGGTAACTGCATGAAAGTGTGTGTGTATCACCATTTTAATTACATTGTTATTACTGAGGCTTTTTCTGCATGGCAGTATTAATTTCCTTTTTCTTTTCTTCTGTAGTAATTAAAATTGGGTTATCAGCATTCCTGGATGAGACTGTTAAGACTTTAATTATACTAACAGCAAAACATTGGCTTCACATGTAGGTTGTGTTTTCTTTTTGCCCTTTCCAGCACTGTGACTGCAGTACTCCTTCTCTGCATTAGCATCCTGGCTCAGGGGAACTTCACAGGCCAACAAGTGATACTCTTTTTGATATGGTCTTAGAGCTGACACCCCATTCATGCCATTGGTAAGACACTTTCTACCCACGACTTCTGAAGAGAATTTTTCCTTTCACTTCCCTGCTGGCCCCTTGCAGCGACRGTGCTTTCTGATAACTACCACAGCATGTTTCTACTAGATCCTTTGCACCTTGTCCCTCACAGCATCTCAAGGTAAAAAGAAAATCAGTGAAGATACAGAACAGTTTTTCTGCCTTCCCAGAGGTCTCCATGCTGAACAAACTGGTCCTCATAAAGCTSAAAAAGGTAAAAGCAAGGCTACTGTTGCTAGTTTGATGTGCCAGTAATCATATTTCAACCAATAACTCAGAAACTGCAACAGCTTACTTGAGAAAGAAAAAGAGTAACTCAAAAGCAAAAGGATATCATGAATTTKTTAAAATTTTTCGCACAGTACTTTATTAAACCTACAGAGGGCACAAGTATTTATAAATATTTATAAATATTTAGAAAAAATAATAAAATTAAAGTACTTTAAGTAGTTTCACTAAAACAATACCTCTGTGGCTGCACACACACRTAGGCACTGAAAGACTTGCTCTTCCAGATAATTTGGTAGTTTTACCATGGTTGTGTCAGACTGGGCACCATCTGTGCGATGCCACCTCACTTGACAGAAATATGAATTGGAGAAAGAAATAACAGCACCACCCCTGAGAAAGGAGGGAAACCTTCCTATACCACTGCAAGCAAAACATGCAAACAAACCTCCCACTGGGAACAAACCTGTTCTACCCTGTCTACTTGTTAATATGCTTTATTCTTGCCAAGCTGTATGCAGAGAGGTTCTGTGTCATTAGCTAACACAAATCCAGGTTCAAAGAGGTCTTTGAAGTGACAAACCTAAAATGACAGGGGATGGAAAAATAAACTGTGTAYCCAGCAAGGCAGAGCTCTCTTTAATGATGAGTGTAACTGGAATACACAATAGGGCAGAAATATCAGCTTTTAGGCCCATTATACAAACAACACTCAATGAGTAGTTATGAGTTAATGAATGACAGTGCAGGGACACTTCACAGAATGCTARGTTCTCGTGACAGGACTCCTAACCAGAGATGCCTAAGAGCGGGACTTCAGATCATGGAGACTGTCATAGCTTTTTGCCAACAATGGTGCTGTGAAAATTTGCATCATTTGAGGGTTTAACTTGTTGACTTTGTTGGAATACCTCATATATACATGCAACACTGGTGCCTGAATTAAAAATTGCACAGCCAAAGCTGGTAGAGTATTGCAGTCATAGGGAATGGCAGGAATAAAGGCTGAGAGGGCAGGAGTAACCAATGGGATTAGACTAGAYGAAGTGAGAAATAAGGAAAAATTATTTATGCATGCAGAGAAGCTTAAACCTGATATGATGTTGAATGGTTGTGCAGGTGATCAGGCAGTGACCTCCCTCCCTCTGCTGCAGGAGCTCAGCTCTGGCAGGATTCTCATATCRGGGCCTTTTCACAAGAGCTGATCCATCTGGGTCTCTTTAACAAGCTCTGACTACACAGGATTTTCCTAAAACCKATAATACACAGCTGGGATGTATTAGGGACAGAGCCCAAACCAGAGGTAAGAGCAAATCTCTTGGCTTCAAGCCCTGAGGCTGTGGGCACTGGGGTGAGCACGTCCTGCCCTCAGCTGTGATTTGTATGAGAATGTCTGTCAGTCTGCTTTGAAAACCTCCCGTGCAAGTCAGGCTCCCAGACCCACRGTGGCACCTGAACTAGGAGTATTTTGAGCACTGCTGACAGACATGTCAGCATCTCTTGGGCCAGACARCATGATCTGAGCAAGGGCTCTGGGGATCCCAGTGACATATGACCCATGCTCCAGTGGCAACRATTTACCCTGGTCCCTCTGTGGATTTAGTCCTACACACCCAAATACTTCTGTGAATCTCAACCCTGAGCTTTGATCTGYATCCTCTTTTCCTCCAGTCATGACTGCTTTGTGATCAGTCTTTCATCAAGCCTACAAGGACTAATGCCACTTATTTTTCTGTCTCAGGCACTTTAAACTTAGAAATTAAAGGACAAGGAGTTACAAAGAGTATCCAGTATACACCTGACACCTGGGAGCCAACATCAGAATCAAGTGGCTTAACAGCATTCAATCTCTCCTTGAAATCTCCTACTGAAGTATCAAAAAGAGGCCAATTCTAGGMTCCTTTAAAAGAAGTTTCAAAGCATCTGGGATTTAAAGATGACCTAGTTTGACTTCAGATAACAACAGAAGGCAGAACAATAAAACACAGTAACTAMCATTACAAAAATTTATGAAAACTGTTTGTTCTGTTTCAGTAAGGAAGAACRGAATTAACAGCAACCAGTGAATAATGGCAGGAATTCCTATTTATATCTTCTGACAAAACAAGAACTAAAGAACGTTCAGCTCTAACATGCAGCAATGCATTTACTCAAATTCACARAACCAGTTGTCTTGAGATCTCAACAAGATCAAAAGTAGAGGTTGGTGTGGCACTTTTCAAAACATTTTTTTTTACCAGAGAATGGCTGCTGGTTGAAAAATAAAACATCTTTTCAGAAACCTGTTTTGACAGAACTGTTTTCTCTTGTCTAGGATGAAAATAYTGGTGAATAAGAAAGAAAGAAACAYCATTTTTTACCCGCTCTCTCCCACCAAACCAGCACGCTGGGCATTGCATCTTGTTGGTATGGAGAGCATGTTAAAAACCTTGCCACCATTCAGAATTTGAATTTCTTTCCTTACTGTGGTGGTTTGATTGGCTCAGACCCTAGAATTGATGGACAGATTCTTAAACCAATCGGATGAGCTGGTAACGCCTCTGTGATTTGCATATTTTGAGGAAGAAGAAGCCAGAAGTGCAGCCATCTTCTGCTCTGCTTCTCCGAGGGGTGGACGGTGGGCCCTCCTGGCTTTGGCCTGGGGCCATGGCCGCCGGCCCCGGGTGAGTGGCGGTTGAAAAGCCGTGGCCGCCAGGAGAAGGATACTCCACRCCAGAAGCCATAAAACTCCATGGCCAGCAGCCATAAAACCGCTTTCCCCCGCCGCCKGTGTGGCTTATGCTAATCCAGRCAGGAAAATCACCACGCCGCTGGCAGCCAGCACACCTGGATCACCCGGAGCTGGCGCGGCCCTTTCCATGCGGCCAGGCGCAYCATACTCTGAATCGGGCAGAAAGAACACCACGGAGCCGATAGYGAGAGACACAGCCAGGAATCCAAATACGATCAGCTCTCCAGGATTCCAGGTAAAACTGCAGATGTGGACTGTTTTCCAAGTCAGAGAGAGAACGGGAGAGTATAGTCGTGTAGAGAAAGACAACATGGYGGCGCCACGCGGAAAGAACTAACATGGCGGCGCCTAGGTCAGAGAGAGAACAGAAACACCGAATACTGGAACTGAGATTTCTCCTGCAAGCCTTGGTGAGAGCTGTAATGTAACAAACTATTTCTCTGTAATTCATTTGAAGGTGCATTTGGGGGGATGTAGGACTCCACGTTACAGCCTGAGAAAGGCTGCCTACGCCAGGTTGCATGGATCTGCTGAAGCTTTTTTTGGAGACTGAAAAAAAGAACTTTACTTCCAGGCTRGAATAACTCATCCTTAAAACTAACCCACGAACTGTTCTGAGCCACGCTGGCAGTTATTGAAAAAGACTACGAGTTTTTCGTGGGAGAGAAATTGTTTTTCCACAGTGCAACAGCATTCCGGGTGGGAGCTGTTGTTTGTGAAGTTATAGCAGAAGAAACTCTTTTCCATAAACATAAAAAAGGACTCTCAAAACCCCATGTTTGTTTTCCCTTGGGCGGTCGATGGAAAGTGGGAGCTATTGGAAAGAGAAAAGTATCTGAATGTTTGCCTTAATATCTTTTCATTATTCTTTTCAGTTTTAGTTCTATTAGTAATAAAACCTTTTTTTTATTTTAAAGTTTTGAGTCTGTTTTGCTGTGTAGTTTTCCATTTTCTTCAATAACTCATAATTTCCCCTCATGGACACAAGTGCTAATTCCCCATAAGTGATTTTTTGTGGATGCCTGCCAATTTTCCAGGTATAACCACGACATTTATCTTCTTAAGCAAGTGGTGTGTGAGCTCATTCTGCCTGACCCAGCAGGAAGCCACAGTTGGAGAAAACATCTCCTAAAGGAGAGATCAGCACAGCTCTGGGAGGAGAAAGCATTCATTCAAACCACAACTTTGCATTCATGCACAAACTTCATCTACAAAGCAGGTGCAGTCCTATGCACAAAATGCTCAGAAAATTTTTGAGCATAAATTTGTTTTTATCTTGCCATTTTTTTTTTTCTGTTTCAGCCACCCACTTAACACTAAACAATGCTGAGAAAGAATTAGCCATCAAAACAGATACTGGAAGCATTAGCAAATGTTGTATATGGTTATACTTCTCTTTAAAAATACCAAGTATACTCCAAACACAATGGCCAAAGAAAACAGCCTTTGGTAGAATTTGCAACATGTGTTCCTCCATACTAATGCCCATTTACCTGCTTTTGCCTCCTGTCAAAATCGGAACCAGACAYCATTACAGGTCTAATGCAGCATGACCATCTGTATACTTAACAAACAGATACACAGGAAGTAGAATAGTTTCACTGTGTACCCACAGTTGCAAAATATATGTAGTACTAATTAAAAAAAAAAGTAAAATTTTAATTCACATTTCATAGTGGTGTTGTATGAAGTGGGATATATTAGGCCCTTTTCTTCTTAATGGGAGAGTAACAATAACAATCAGAAGCATCCACTTCATTAGTGCCAATGATGCCAGACAGAATACAGCACTGTGTGCAAATTGGGTAGTATTTACAAATTTATGATCTCTGAAATCATATTTCCCTCATGTAGTTAATATAATGTGTAAGCAAACAGATCTAAGACTACTATAGGGAAGAATTTTGATAGCACTGTAGGCAAATTGGGTATGCGACCTGAAAGGCAAATGCCTTCTTTGAAATATCTTTAGTATTTTGGCATTCTCTGACTATAATTATCAAATTTTCTTTTTAATTGCTTGCTAGCCATGACCACACTGTCACACTCACATAAAATTAGCAACATTTCATTGCAATATTGAGTGGATCACAATCTTTCTTTTCCAGAAATATGTCGACTTCCTGGAGAATGATGACAAGATCTGACTGTGCAGTAGTATAACTGCCCTTTTCTTTGATGTACTTAGAAGTGTCAAGTGTTAAAGAATAAACAACCCAATAATTGCTAGTTAGAACTAAAGTAGGTCTAGAAGTTGCATTTTGTCATGAAAATTGTGACAAGAGATGTAAAAAAATTACTTTAGCTCAATCATCTTCACAGTCTGTCTCAGTAAAATGAAAACCTGAAATCACTGCTCTAGATCTTGGGGACTGAATGTCTCTAATGCTTTGTGCTAAAAAGACAAATATGGGTGTGAAAATAATGCTTTAAACACTGTGTTTTCCAAGTGAGCGGCTCAGTGCTTCTCCAGGCAATTGCTCATATGTTTTTTATCTAAGGCAGATGCTATTAGTGCTCTCAAACCATATTTTCATTGCCTAAAACAAATGCACACACAAAAACAAATGTCCTTATGAACCAGGGTCAGCTCCTGCCACTCCATTTAAATTAACGAGAATCTCTCCAGAATACGAACTTCAGCAGTTGTTCTTTATGTTCAACATCAAATTGGCTTTCATAGTGGAATTAACAATGGGAAGTCAAATATGAAACTCAGAAGTACATGAAGGTATGMTTTAAACTCCAAAATACTCTAATAGGAGCGCTGCTGTAAGCATGTCCTGCAGGGTTTTCCTATCAAACATGTATCGATAACCTCTGCTCTGTTACACCTTCCAGACATAATAAAGAGAGAGTATCGCTTTCTCATAATTATCAGAAGAAAATTACCTATTTATTTGACACACGATCAATTCCTATTCCTGAAGCAGAATGAAGTTATAGGCAAGGTCCTCAGCTTGTATCAAAATAAGGGACGGAGATCCCTCCTCCCCCAATAATTTTGCTCAAAGTCTTCGCAAGGAAGTAGATTGGCACTGAGATGAAGCTGTATTTCTCTCTTCCAGATGGTTTGTAAGTAGCTAAGGGAGAAGGCAGAGGCAACAAAAGTCAGGGGACTACTTCAATCCAAACCAGGATCTAGTTCAAGCCTTGGGTAAACCTTGACAAGAGCCCAGCACCCAGGAGCATGAAGGACTCCCTACAGTGTCAAGGTGGGTGGGGGCCCACCTGGGGCCTTTGCTCATTTTCATTTTTCAAAGCTATTTCCTAAAAAATATTTATTTTRAAATGTGGGCTTGATGTTAAATGCCATGTTTTGGTTAAAGATACCAAAACCATTTCAGCTTCATAAGTTTATATCCATTTTTCTTCAGGTTTTTTGTTTCTCATGTTTATAATCTAATCATTTTTTATAGTCTCGAATTTTCTTGATTACCCACCCACTCCTCCAATCTGCATTGCCTTTTGCAATACTGTAGTTTTAGTCACCAGACAGGCTGTAGCATGTTCTAGGTGGGAGAAACGTCCTTTTTTATTACTGGTCAACCAGGCCACTAAGAATACAAAAGGCAAGAGGACTGAAAAAAGGCAAAAGCAAAAGGGAGACCTGACCATAGCTCAGAACTAACTAAACTGTATCCCTGCCTGGCACTGGACATTGTCACACTTTATATGGATAAAAAGCAACAGAAATCTTCACTGAAAGATAATATAGAGATGTCTCTGTATATGTATTTAAGTCTGCTCAAGTCTGAGTGTACCAGGCAGGAAAGCTGAAAAATACTTGAAAATATAATAAACAGTGCATTCTGGCAAGTGATATTTTCATATTGAAATGAAATCATGAAATAGGATTGAGAGATGCTGTGAAGAACTTGAAAACATYTGAACTGTGTTCGATCCTACCAGAAACAGGGACACAGTGAAGGAGTATGTCATCTCAAGTGGTGACAGGGTCAATGACAATCCCTGAATTCCAGGTCTGAATCTGAATGTGATATTGATGCAATGGTGACTGTGTGCTGCAGGGAGAGCTGGCAACAGAATGAATGCTTGTGGACACACAGGCAAAGCTGCATTACTGGCATATACTGGCATTTAATAACTGGTTTCACAGCAGGGAAAGCTAAGGGCAATACTCTGCCCAGTTCTTTTTTTAACTGCTGTTTTGGCAAAAAATTCAGGTTCAGGCCTAGCTGGACTGGATATGACCCACGCTGTAGTCACTGGGATAGAGTTTGATAAAGATGTGTCACCACCACAATTTGTGAAGGAAGGACCACAACTGGCTCTCTGAATTTTGGTGGCAGCAGAGTGCCTGATTCCCTTAAATTCTCTTGAAATCCCCAGTACACAATTTAACAAAGTGTTATAATAGAATGCATTTCCAAATTATGTCAAATTGAAATTCAAACATGGCTGGCTACGCTAATACATACTAATGGAGCAAAACACTCATACCCTTAATCCTCACTGACACTTCTGGTTTACATTCTTCTCTCCAGTGTCTCATTATGCATGTTCTCACTACTCTTATAAATTTTCATTGATGTCTCTTCTCCCTTACTTAAAATGCAAACATCTGGATTAGATCAACTAAATTCACCATGTCAGTTTTGCACATACTCAATAGTTTTTAAACAGGGCTTCCAGCTCATCTGTATTTTCAAACCTCCATCATTAAGAAAACATGAACTCTCAGTTGGTAGTTTCACTGTCTGATCGTGTTCCTTTGAATGATTTGTGCTGGAATGTAAATATAATCACTCTGATTTGGTATTTGTTAGCAAGATGCAGATTCACAAATAAATACAGATWTGTGGCTACACAGTCTAAATCTTTTATTAGCAACAAATTGAGCTGAAATGAGCCTCAACCTGAGTGAGCATTTCTAGCCAGCTCTGAGGCAGGCAAGCATAACTTGTGCTTCTGTGCTGAGCCTCTGGTACTAGAAATGTTGGTGGGTCTTAGCCCAGCTCAGCATGGAAAACTTTGTCCAATTGCAAGAGCAGCTCCACCACAGGTTTTAGGGTTTTTACACCAATAGATTATCCTTCCTGTATTGCTCTTTGGTGTGTTGAATAACAAGCCACATTTCTAACTTCTTTTCTGAATCATGCTTTGCTAAGCTCTCCTCAGCAGGACACCTGCAAGGYACTCCCAGAGCAGCCAAGCTGTGTCACAAACAATCAGATGGCAAATATCTCAGGAGCTCTAAGAAATGTGGAGAGTACTTGTGAAATAAAAGCTTTGTAAAAAAAAAAGTAAACAACACAGGAAAATTCTAACCAGAGAGAAGACTGGAGCATGCCTGACAAGCATATCTATCAGAAAAGCTGTTACCCTTCTCCCACATCACCCTGCAAATGAAAGTCTGTGTGCCAAAGTAGGACATAAGGGGGTCACGTAAGCCAAAACCTGATTTACAACAGCTGTTACTAGGGTTTGATGGAAACATTTTGGTATAGCCTTACAGACCTTAAATGTACTGTTACATCCTCTCTCCACTTCCCCAGCAGCCTTTCAGCCCACTATCTTGATACGCCTCAAAACAACAGTTTTTCTTTAGGGCCCCCCTACACCCCACGGATGTAGCAGAGTGGAGCTACAGCAGATCTAGGCAAGCTGTTGGAGAGCAAACTGCAAGGGATGCAGCTAAAAACTGCTTTGTGTTCCAGAGCCGCCCTGGTTTATGTTACCCTTCCACACCGGACATGTGGCTGAGAGATGGCCCTTCCTCGCTGCAGCAGCTCTTGAAATAGTACTCACCAAAATTACAATTCATGCAGAGGAGAGAAGCAGGACTGTAATAAATTTAAGGATTACTTTTATCCCACCTTAAAATTAATGTAAATTACTATTTTAATTTTCAAGTAGCTTTCAGGTGGCAAATAGAAATATTTTCAAAATGCTAAAAAAAGTTGCTCCTAATACTTTAAAAACTTTTTAGAAGTTTATCTTTAAAAATTCACAAAATGGGTCTCCTCCYACAGCCACTTTTGGTTTCAACTGATTACTGCCAGAAAAATGAGTGTAAATGTCCTGATTAAGTCTTGTTATAAAATGTCAGGGAAGTAATGTCTGCAGGAATGAGAAGCAATTAAATGTTCAAGTAAAACAATCAAATGCAGGAAACTGCTCTGAAAGTCAAAAGTCATAGGGCCAGCAGATAAAACTTGGAAAAAGAACATAGATGACTAGAAAAAAAGCTAAAAAGGAGACTTTTCTGAACTCAGCAATGTGAATAAGTTATTAGTCTCCTTCATGAAAACAGTAAATGAAGGAGAAAATAGAATATAAATAATATTGCCAGAATGAAGATCCAAGAGATGTGAAGCTGACAAGATGTAGGAAAGAGATTCAGAGAAAATTGCAATTAGGAAAAACTGAACATAGCAGAGCAAGGCATCTCTGTCATATTTCTCTGTAAGAATGATAAAGTTCACCGTTACKGGCTTAAAGACAGAAGAAGACAGCTGCAGTTCAAATGTCTCTACTTTAAAGGCCGCTGTCATCATACTGCCAAATGTTGATATTTTTAGCAAACCAATAATTTCATGTATTTAGTCCAAGAAAGGTACTTTACAACTTTTAATGCATGCCAGAAGTAGCAGATAATTTATTTGTTAAAAAATTTGAATGGATGAAATTCCTTTGTGAACAGAGGTTTTCTTTCATGAAGATCTCAAAATGCAGAGGGGAAGCTATGACTTCACAGCCAAAAGTAAACAAAGTGTATGGACTTTAAAGCAGATGTACTTCTCTAATACAAAAGAGGATTGCAATTATTCACAGTAAGGTAACATTTTACTCATCAGGGAAGGAAAGCTGAATATGTAGATGAACTGCCCACTTCCAAGATGAGTTGAATCAGATCCAGTCTGCTAAAACTTTTGCCATCAGACATTAAGCAGGTGAGAGAAGTAAGAAATTAAAACAAGTTCTTAAAATATTGATAAGGCCAGAGTTGCTGGGATGAAGATGCTTTGCTTTTTCTTTAATTTTATATGATGGTTTCTCTCTGGTTCTGTTCATTTGTGTATATAGTCAATTCTTACCAAGACTCTTGAAAATGTATGAGTTCTGCAATTTGCATAAAGAAAATTGTGTATAGAAATTATTCTTTCACTCTTTTTAATGTAACTGAAAGAGATTTTTTTCCTCAGCTGCATTTCTTCTTACCATCTTCTGTRAAGGATAAAGGATTCCCTTTGATCACTCTACATCAACCTTTTTCAACTCTGTGCTCACTTTACATTCAAATACTTTGGTTTTATCTGTCCTCTCCCATAGCAACAGTAGATTTCATTTCCTTAATGCTGACATCAGTTACAAAACTTTGAAGATCTGTAACTGCTGTGGTTAATAGGAAATGCATGTCTCATCCTTCCCCTCCAGTCTGTGTCATGCTGGATGGATGACAAGAACGCCTTTAGTATTAATTTTTCCTTAGTAACAATACCTGTGTGATTTGTAGGGTTACACCTTCCAGCAAGACAACTGCCTTTAATCTCTTTGCAGTATGTGGCACAGAAAAATAAGTAACTTTTCCTTCTCACTTGACTGTCATACTACATGGAAATGTTCTTCCTTTACGGAGTATTTTACAAAAAAAAATCCTGCTGCCTCCCCTCAGCTGAGGCCAGTGAACAGAAAGATGAGAACATGGGGGGTGACCTGGGGTGGGGAGTGACATTCACACCAAGCACCTCGTTAAGTTCCCTCCTCAGCCAGTTTGTTCCCAATTGACTGGTTCCTTTTGTGAGCACCGAGGGTGTTTTCCGGCACAGAGGGGGAACGAGACGGATAATGTGGAGGTCAGCACGGTTCAATGGACTAATCACTTTGTGCATGTGTGAGTCAGGGACTCTTGCTCTCGAGTACCAGCTCTGACACTCATCCTCCTTAAGGAGAAAGTCCAGCACTGCCAGAGCACGGAAGCCACACTCCCACACAGCTCCAGTGTGCTCCAAGCAAGCGGAGAGGGAAAGGGGCTGTACAGATCAACACAGAAAGGAGCAGAGGTGCGGGTGGAAAAGGGCAGGTGCGCGTCCCTCAGGCTCCCCAGGAGGCAGGCTGTGTATGGCATTAGAGGAAGTGATCACTAGAAGCAAAAAAACTTCCTTTCCCTGCCTTCAGCAGTCGCTCTGACAGCCAGTWCCCTGGCTGCAGCGAGGTTTCCCAGCAAGAGAGGTGTGAGCAGAAGAAGGTGGAAAAGATGCTACAAACCTCAATGTTTTCTTTTCTTTACAGTTAATCTTCAAAGCAGAGAGAGACAGAAATCCTACAGATACCTGGGACAGTGTCTGTAGAATCAAAAACACATCATCTCTTCATTAAAGGTACCTCATTGTTCTTTACCACACGTAGAAAGTCCAGGTATCTTCCATGACTCTGCCCAGGATATCATGCTTAACTTGCCACAAACAATTTCARTTTATTTTGAGCCTATGAAGTTTGTCAAGACCTACTGTTGTCAAGAAACTGTCTGGGTTTTTCATCCTTTACTTTATGAAATATTTTGTACGCTGACACAAAAGATACCTGGAGCAAAACAAAGCACATGGTTCTGTTGGACTAACTCTGAAGGGAAAGGYCTTTTTAATCCTTTCCCTGAAGTTGTGTTCCTGTTGTAGTGCTATTATGCATCCATGCCTCCTTTTAAGAGGCTTTTTATTTTACAGGCCAACAGAAGTGAGCTGTAAATTTCTKAAAACATGGGCAAGACCTTGTTCACAAGGGTGGCAGTAACTTCCCACTTCATGTTTGGCACCGAACATAAGTCAACAACTAATCACCATAGCAGTCAGCATGGGTTTTTTTAGGTATTGCTATTAGCACTAATCTTGCAGCAGGCTGGAAAGCATGGCAGGTGCTAAGTAACTCCTCTACATGATTGTCAGGGCACAGCAACATGACATTTTGCAGTTCTGAAGAAAAATATATAGAAAGAGAGASAGAGAAAAGAAAGAAATAGTTTTGGTGCTAGGACCACTCTTGAAAATACCTTTCTAAATTGCACAGGATTGTATGTGAAGACAATACAAATGCRACGATAAGACTAATTTTTTGCACATAAATGCTGACAAGAAAGCAAAACCTTGCAGCAAACTGCATTCTCTCTGAAATAATCTCCAATACATTTTTTGTGACACCAAAAAAAAGGATTCAGCTAGAACCATCTGCCCCATCTCTTTCCCCAAGCTTTAGTGAAATTGAGTCATGATCTATACAACTGCCTATGAGCCTTGCTGAAGAGTGACAATAGTCAGGAAGTCATAAAGGGCATCATCAGCACTGGATGTGGAGCACATTCTCATCCATTGCTTTGCCCTACCAAATCCATCTCTCACCCCAGGGCTACTGGTTCATCAGAAGCTTTAAGGACTGTGACCACCCCTGGCTCTCCAAATGAGCTGCTCACCCACTGGCTGCAGGTGCTCTTTCAAGAGTTTGTTTTTCCARTCTTACTCAAAGATGAGACTGATTCAGGCTTTCCCAGCTGTACAGCCCAACTTATTGTCACACTTTTCATGTGGTAAAGTTGTTCAGGAGTTTAAAGGATGTGCACTGGCAATCAGACAGCACTTGGCAAYGTTAAATTATTAAGCTGCTTCAGTACAACAAATACAAGCTATAACTTCTCGTAACTTAATCAGCTTCTTATGCAAACACTAACTAAAGTGTTCATCAGTTAGGTATCATCTTGCACATGCCACCCTTTACTTGCCACAGTGATGAACACTTTGAGGGTGAAGTGTAGTAAGAGGTGCGATTTTTAAGAAGTTTGAAGTCAGGTGAATTGAACTCTGAAGATGAATCAGCCCAGGTCACAGAGCAGTGAAGTCAGATATTACCCAAGCTGCATGTTCTCCTCAACAAATCACCACAGGTGTCTTGTGCATGCCTTTGTCAGCCCTTTGAGGACTTCAATTCTCTTCCTCTTTAATGCAGTCTCTGAGTGCTTRTGGTGCACACTCTCAAGCTCCCCATGCAATTGCATAATTAAAACAATCAAATTTCTTAGTTTTTAGGCTTTCAGACTATTACTTTACCSTACAATGAGATTCCTAGATCAGTGAATGCTTAAGAGTTCATTAATATCATTACAGTACAGCCCTGAAGGGAGGAAAAGAGAAAATATATTTTTAAAAGAGTATAAAGAAGAAGGAAGAGGTACTATTTCAGTACTTCAAGAGCCCTTTCCCTAGGATTACTTCACCTACTGATTTTGCAGCTCTCACTACATGTGCTCTTGGCCTGGTAAGTCTTCACCACATGCAGTGTAGGGGAGTTGCTCTTGATGTGCAGCAGAGCTCAAAAAAGGCTGTTTTGTCACTGGCAACTGCTGRGTCTGTATTAGAATCTCACCATTTCCCAGTCTCACTGCTGAGGAGATGACAAGGTCTAACAGGGCTAAAATGCAGAAAGGATTCTTCCACTATGGTATGCACAAATAATGGAACTTTGTGTCTGAGGGGGTATTTAATGTTCYTCCAATGATGGGGAGCAGTTCGTTGCAGTTCTGTTAGTGAAAGAAAAGCTGAATTTCATTCTTTTACTTCATGCCAGCGATGGAGAATCCTGCAAGCCATGGTTTGATWTTTAAGAAGGGGCAACAGACCCATAGCTTATGATTTGGGGTTATGTTATGGCATTATGCTTTCTATTATGGAACTAAGTTTTCTCACTGTGTTTAACTGACAGCTGGAGTGTTGATCATTGGTCTTGCAAAGTGCTTGGAAAATTATTTCACCTCTGAAAAAAACCAAACAGTTATTGCAGTCCATTATCCCCATGCAGTGTTCGTAATAACAAAAATGTTTCTTCAGAAAGTGTTGTGCATGTTTGGCAGATTTATATGYATTTATGTTGACAGCTTTCTTGAAATTCCCATAGGAAGAAAACATTGTTTAAAGCCACAGTTTAAGGCTATGCATCTCTGAAAGGTTGCTTGGCACTAAGAGGTTACCATGTTTCATTAAGACAAAATTTCAAAGGATGAAAGCAATGACTGTAATCAAACCAAACACCCAACTTAAAACATCAATGCATCCGCCTCTCACCTGAATTTTGTTTTCTAGGCTATTTCAACTGCAACTACAATGACATAAAGAAATAACCTGAGAGAACTCAAGGTTTATTTAGTAGTATGTTTCTCAGTAAACAACCTGCCGTGCAGAAAGTACAGCTCCAGCACTGTACCACAGTAGATGGTGATCACTTCGGGTCTCTGCAGCCCCAGCACTGCAGGTCCTTGACAGGTTCCACTTCAATTATTTAGGGCTGGGGTTGTGAAACCAGTGCCAGTGTGATTCCAGCGGGCTCTCAGGTGAGCAGCTGGGTACAGGACTGGGGCTTCACTGGAGCCATTTACCAGCTGAATGGCTTGGAGGCTCCTGCTTCCATCRTGCTGTTGAATAACACTTCAGTTATGTCCATATCAAGTGTGGGCTGCAGTTTGACAGCTGCCTAGAGGTAGCTGGACCAGGTCACAGAGATCCATAAGAAAACYCCTGTAAAGACTTTGTATTTGCACCTCACAATGCACAAAGCTTTCTTCAGGTAATGGGAACAATCTTGGGTAAGGAAAACATCTCTTGATAAGCAAAAGTTTACTGTGCATCTCAGAGCTGGACATTCCAGCTCCAAGTGAGCAGTTCCTACTGCTCTGTTTCTGCACTTGCCTACTCTGAATCTGAAAGACCTCCTGTGTTATTTTCCTCTTCAAGAATTTTACAGATTTCACCAAAATTTTGTGAACCAAATTATGTTCCTGCCATTTTTTTTAAAATTTCATTTTTATTATCAAGGAATAACATGGAGACATGGATGAATAAAAGGGACAGATTTTTTTTTTCTATCTTATTTTGTCAACATGCAGTTATACCGGAAAAGAAGGAATTATACAAAAATAATTGTTCTCTAAAAAGGAAATGTGAGATGTAGTCACTGAAATGTTTCTTTCTGTATTAGAAAACTACAGTGGTCTAAGMCAAATGCTCAGTAGTACGACTCCTATCAACAGCAACCAAATAGAAAACATTTAGCTCAGTAAGACTCATGATTATTTGCATGTATAATAAAGACATTTCATCATGACAAGCATTGGTCATCTGTTTTGTCTCTGTCCACAAGTAACTATATACACYGGCTACTTGTCTGAGAAAGGAGAATGCTAGGGCTAAGCCCTTGAGATAACCCATTTATTCAGATCCCTAAATACAGATTTAGGTGCCTTAAAAGATTCTTCTAAATTTTGAAGCCATGTCCCAGATGTCTGGGCTGGTGTAGCACTGTAAGTAACTCAATTGTCCCTCGGCCCACTACCAAAGAGCAGCAATATCAGTCCCACTTTACACTTGCACTCTGCCTTTCCCTCAGGGGTGATGTACTTCAAGAAGTTAATGGCTTTATTTACATCTGGGACACTGCATCCATCACCCTTCCTTCCCCGCTAAAATATTTCCCCAATATCTGAGGCTGACACACCATCTGCAGAAAGCCCTTGGCATTTTTTTCATTATCTGAACTAGCATTTTGCATCTTTTAAGCCTTTGATTTATGTGTAATTGGCATGTTGCCCTTTGTTCTCTTCAGTGGGCTGTGCTTACCCCTCCTTCTTTTTTCATCCACATCATGCCCCAGGTCATTTTCCCCTTTCTGTTTTGCTTCCTGCTCTTCCACATTTTAATATTTCTTTATTTCAGCTCACTGTTCTCTGCTTGTCAGCAAGGCTTCTATTTTTTCACACACACAGGCACACTAAATGCAGTCTGATTTGAAACATCACCTATAATCTTGTTTTTCATTCCAAGAATTTTATTAATTTTTCYGAAATTTTGAAGGCCATGTTCTGCTCTCAGTTCAGTAACGTACGTACAATATTGCTCACAGTAGTAATTCCAGATTTACAATGCTGTATATATATGTAAAAAAACCACCAGAATTTTGAACAAAAACTGTATTTTCTAGTAAAACATTTTTGTCCCCTCAAAAAAAAAAAGGTAAATTAAGGTTTTTCCTTGTTTATGATATGGAAGTGATATGGAAGAACAGAATTTCTAATTCTGAAAGAAAATGCAGGAATGTATGTGTATAAATATTTATAATAATGCCCAAGAATCCTAGCAAAGATCATGGATCTTTTTTTTGCTAACACCAACAGCAACACAGAGAAAAGAAGAGGTAGTTTCTAATGACAACATCATTAGCAAAACAAGGCAAGTTCAAAAAAAAATGTAAAATGAGCTGCTTAGGAATCCATACAGATTCCTTTAGTGGTATGTGGTCTCCAAAAAGCCCATTCCCCATCTYTGCCAACTCAGATCTCACTCACACAGGGTCTGATTTAAGCTTCAATCCGTATACGCCAGAGGCAGTTTTTATTGCTTTCCCTCTTCTTCTGCCATGATTTAGTAACTAYATCTGTTTGAAACTGCAACTCTAGCTGAGAAGCTGTAGGAGCCATCAGGCCATCCTGCAGTTGTAGTAGCTGGAGAAGTAAATTAGAGAGAAAAAAATTTCAGCCGTTTTAAAATTCATACTGTGTTACATATTGATAATCAGAGGGAAAAAAAAAGAAAAAAAAAGTTAAAAAAAAAAAGGCTGAGGTGTGGGAAAACATTCAAAATCCTTCTGTTATAAATAGAACCGCCARTTCTGAGGATAAAAGAAATATAAAATTTATTCGTATTCGAAATATTGCAAATGCAATGCCACGAACGAAAAGAAAGA